>JAZKJV010003948.1:0-600000 GCA_037367405.1 Ottelia alismoides | reverse complement strand
GAAGAACTAAAATTAGAAGGGTTAATTATGTACATAAAAACTCAGGTCAAAATTAGCAAAAAGTGAAAATGCGCGAAAGAGGACCAAAACCGAACTTTCACATATGATCTCTGAATTTTACGAAATTGGTCTTGTTTTGAAGGTATTTGAATAGTGAGTACTTTAAAAGTGAATAGACCGAAATCAGACAGTGTATGTGGGACATATGTGTGTTTTAGTCCGTCAGATGTGAAATTAGACTTTGGGATTATTTGACACTTATTGGAGTTAGTAATTTTTTTGTATTTTTTATTTAATCTTATTAGTAATATCTACACAATGGAGGTGATTTGGGGTCAATCGGAGTTAGGATGAATTAATTAAAAGTATGAGAAGTTAGCAGCTTTTTGGGATGATTTACAAATGAAATTATTAATGCAATCATGCATGATCACATACAAATATTATTTACACATGTATGTATGCTAATAATGCTCTATTAATGATTAAATGCATGTGAATTTCGAGAAACAGAGCCTAATTGACCAATTTTAGCATGATGAATACAGAATTCATCAATTATACCTAAAGGATCTTTTTGTTAAAATGATCGATCTTTGCAATCATAGGGTATCATTTCTAAGTCATGAGATTATCAGCCATTCTTTGGATATGGATCTAATTATTCTTTACCATTTTGTTTTATTTGGTACCTATGCGAGAATCATAACACGATAGATGCATCAGTTCCAATTGATGCATCGAAGTATGGATGTTGTCTGATCATTTTCCATAGTGTCCTATATATATAAGATATTGTATGAATAGTAGATAGTACTTTGTTGAATCTTATCTGAGCAACTCTTGATAACGGTTCCAGGGCCCTCCTGAAACTTACATCAATAAGACTCCTGAAGTGCAAGTGTGAAAATTCTCTTCCTGATACAATTTATCAATATTCTATTGACTCATAAATGGATGATGATTTAGAAATTCTGTTGTTTGAAACTTGAACATTTTGCAGAATGAAATATTTTGTCAATGATGCTATCAGCCTATGGATATCAGAATGTTGCTTGTAGAATATTTCAATAACTTCATGATGAAGTGCCCACATCATATGTTACGAGGACAATAGATTTGTCATCTAAGATTTTTAACCCTCCCATTTCTTTTTAGAATTTTATGGTTGCCCCTTTTTTTATACATATCATATGTTCTTGACAGATTCAGAAAAGATTTGTATCTAATGAATGATTTACTAAGATTTCAAAGTGGCATTTGTCTTGGGTGAATTGGATTTAGATCTGAAATTTGGTCTTAACCTATACTAAAAACACCCCAAACCGTTCTTTTCTAGACACAACATCAATATGAGTTTGGTGAATTTCCACTATTTACTGTTCTCCTAACAACAACTAACTACATACAGGATCTCTTTGCTAATAAACGGAAATCTGATTTGCTTTATAAAGTAGCGACACATTAGTTATGATTAGTGCAAATCATCTCCCTGCATCCACTTATTAGTACGCATTACATATAAAATAAAAGGAGGAACTTTAAATAATGATGGTATAGTTGTTCCGAGATTCTTTGACATGATAAGTACATAACATATAATAGTATAATGGTAGCTAAATCATAAAATTTGATCCATTAATTAACATGGATGGGTATAACATTAGGTTGCATGCCACCCATAACCGAAATATATATAATAATGTTTCAACTTTCAACTAATCCAAATTATTATTTAATTTTTTTTATCAAAATTTCTAATTAACTTTGAAGTTTATGTTTAAAGAAAATAGTTTCATATATTTCACTCTTTTTAGGAATGATACATATAGAGAAACTTTAATCTTAAGTTAGATCTAGGTTGAGGGTAATACCAATGAATCATCTCAAAAAAGTGAAATATAAATATCAAAATCAGAGACATTTGTGAAAGGAAAATGTTATCCGGTATTTATTAATTTGGAGCTTGAATCATAAACAAAATTCCATTTTTTAGCAAAATTCCATGGAGAGCAGCAAAGAGGAGGTTTTAATTGTACCTTTTGGATCTCCAAGGTTTGGAGATCCATTTGCATGTATGTAACACCTAAATGAGCTCCGTGGATCTTTAATAGCTGCAAGATGGCTGCTTGAACAACAACTATGCCTTCTTAGGAAGAGAGTATCATAGTAGGGGAAAAGGAGGGATGTAGTAGCTCTAATTGAGAGCAAAACAACAGCTACAGTAGCTGCATGTAGCAGCTCCAGCACCTACAATAGTGGCTGCAATCAGGGCTTCTCCAGGGAAGTCTTGCAGGCCTTGAAGCTGCAGCACTTGCTACTGGAATTTGGTAGCAACCATAGTTGCATGATGCAGCTCCAGCAACCCAAAACTATAGCAGATTTTCAGCTTAAAATGGAGGATAAAGATGCATTTGTTGGGAATTTCAAGGAAAATTGAGAAGAAAAAGAAAGCAAATTTGGGGGGAAATAAAATTGAGAAACGAAGAAGACTTAGGGCTATACCTATTTGTATTCTCCAAAGTTTGAGAACCAATTTGCCTGCAATTGTAACCCTTGCAAAGGTGGTCTTTCAATGGTTGGAACGAGCTCTAGGGATTGGCATTCAATAAGCTCCAGTAGCTATTCTCCAGTGGATATGGAGAGGAAATGAGAAAAGAGAGGATTGAGAAGGGGCTCTTCTCTCTCGGCTAAAGAGAAGGGAATGTAATAGAAAAGGTTGAAAACAATTGAGGCTTATATAACCAAGGGAAAAAGATATCTCAAGATGCCAAGTGGAGGGGATAAGGCCAAATGGAATGGCCTGGAAAAGAAACGGTTGTCTGCTGTCGACATTAGAGAAAAATATTTTATTTTTAAATTTTTTATTCATTTATTCGATAGTTTTAAAAATTATCCGTATTCACACCTCGATTGTCGGATTTTGATGTGTAATATCTCATTTTGATCGTTTCTAAATGACGATCAATATGAGTATAATATCCATATACTGTGGATCGAAGATGGATCCCTGGAATTTCCGAGATATGGTCATGATTGTTTATTAAATTTTGCGATTTTAAAATATCAAATGACCTCCGATCGACGAACGGTCGATTCCGTTGGTCTTGTTTCGTCGAATTGGATTTTATGGCGGTCTCGGTTTGTTTTGCGGTTTCTGAATTTGCATCGCAACTTTTTCAGGCACACATTACGATGTGATCGATTTTTTATTGATTTTACCCGAATGACTTTTTATTCACGATCAATTGATCGATTTATGTTATTTAACGTTGATTAATAACTTTATTGAGTTTTACAGACCCTAATCCTATCGGGTTCGGGTTTGTGCAGATTCAGATGTTACAAATATAAAAACCTCAAAGGGAGTCTCGTCCTTGAGACTCGAGTCAAGGTACTTTGTGTGTTGTTTTGATCTCATCTAGTCATAAAAACCTCAAAGGGTTTTGAACCCATAAAAACCTCAAAGGGAAAATAAGCCATGATCTTTCAATATTTATAATTAAATAGGCTTATTTTGACAATTACCTTAAAGAGTTGGGGGTATCGTGCCTGTATAACCGCTTCGATTTCCCATGTCACCTCTTTGACACCATGTCGGTGCCATAATACTTTCACTAGGGAAATTTCTTTGCTGTGAATCTTCTTCACAACATTTTTGAGTATCAATAAAGACCTCTCCTCGTATGTCAAGTCGGGATCTACTTCAAGGTTCTTGTAGCCAATGACGTGGAGAAGGTCGTACACATAATTCCTTAGACTGATAGGTGTGGAGAAAAGGGATACTTGATAGACCACCTTCCCAACACAAAAAATAATCTCAAATGGTCCAATATAATGCAGTGTCAACTTGCCATGAACACCAAATCTCTGTACTCCCTTCATGGGAGATACACGTAGAAACACTCGATCTCCTTCCCGTGTTTACATGAATTTAATCAGTTTGAGTGACTAAGTTGAATATTGATAAGTCATATTTTAATGGATTAGGAGAAGATGATTGGATTACCTGAAACTTCAATTCTCTTCTTCGACAATATGCATAGCTTTTCTGGTGGCCCTAATCCACCAAGCCTTCGCCTCACAAGGTTAACAGCCCTCACAGTCTCCTTCAAGAAATATACGGAGTAGAGAGCGTGTTCACCTACCTTACACCAACTGAGAGGTGTAAGACATCTCCGCCCACATAGGGGATTCGAATGATGCCATACCAATATCGGAATAATGACTGTTGTTATACGAGAATTCTACCAATCTACATGTGGTCCTTCAAGGATCCTTTCCACTCTAGAGTACATGCACATAGCAAATACTCAAGTATCTGGTAATGTTCTTCATATATAATCTAGCTAATCTAGATGAAGTGTACGCCATGCTGACATGTATGAGGTGGGATGACTTGGTCAATCAGTAAATAACGATCCAATAGCATTGTGTCCATCTGTTGTCCTCGGTAGTCCAGTGACAGAATCCATAGAAATACTCTCCCACTTATACTCGAGAATGGGGAGACAGTAATAACCCTGGCGGTCTCTTATTCTGCCTTGTCCATCTGATAGGTCATACACTTGCTAGGATGATGCGTCGCATCGCGCTTCAGCCCAACCCACCAGAATGTTTGCACAGATTACGATACATCTTTGTACTGCCAATATGAGTAGATAATCGTGAATTGTATGCCCTATCAAGAATATCTCTACGCAACTGCTCAATGCCGGGCACAATGACCTAGCCAGCATTCCACAAAATGGACTTTGTTACCACAAAAAATCATCACCTTCATAGTTGATAGTATGCATATATTTGTTTCGAATTCAAGTATATGTCCGTTGTCATTCTATTATCAAATTCCAAAGACTGTTTAATCGCGGAGGTATGACAGTAGATATGGACGCACTATTATGAGGAAGTCAATTAGTCAAAATTCGAGCATATCTCATGTACATAGCTAGTTTATCATATATGCATGAGCTTTCTTACTAAGCACATCTGCCACCATATTCTCCTTACTGGGATGTTAAGAGATCCTGTAATCAAACTCCTTCAGTAGTTCAAACTATCAGTGTTGTCTCATGTTCAACTTATTCTGATCGTAGATGTACTTCAAACTCTTGCGATCTGTGAAAATTTCAAAATTCACCTTATAGAGATAGTGACGTCAGATGTTCATAGCGAAGACAATTTTTACCAACTCCAAGTGACAGCCTTAACTGGCATAATGCGTAAGCAATCACATGACCTTATTGCATTAGAAATGCTCCTAAACTTTCACTAAAAGCATTTGTATATACTATAAAATCATGAGTGCAAGAAGGAAGTGCAAAGATAGGCACAGCCATCAATCTTTCCTTCAATGTCCTGAAGGCCAGCTCGCATGAATAATTCCAAATGAAAGGAAGCTCGCATGAATAATTCCAAATGAAAGGAACTTTCTTCTATTTCAATAATGTCAGGAAAAGAATGACTCGGAAAAAAACTATTGATGAAGCGTCTGTAATAACCTGCTAGTCCAGGGAAGCTTCAAATCTGAGTGATTGTCATGGGGTGTTCCCAAGACATGACTGCATCGATCTTTGCAGGATCACTGCAATACCTATGCCAGAAATGGCATGCCCAAAAAAATGAGACATGGGATAACAAGAACTCACACTTACTCAGCTTGGCATATAACTTATACTCTTGAAGTATGTCAAGGGTTATCTTTAAATAAATTGCATGATTCCATTTATTTCAAGAATATATCACAACATCACTAAAGAACACATTTGCAAACTTGTCCAAGGATGGATGGAAAATCCCGTTCATCATGTCCATGAATGTTCCATGTGAATTTGTGAGCCCAAACGTCATTACAACGAACTCATACTGTCCATATAAAGTCTTGAATGATGCTTTCGGAATATTCAACTCTTGAATCCCCAGTTAATGGTAGTCAGATCGGAGATCGATCTTTGAAAACATCGAAGATCCCTGGAGCTGATCAAACAGATCATCAATGTGCGGCATAGGATATTAGTTCTTCATCGTTTTCTTTTTCAGCAGTCTGTAACCAATGCATAATTTCATCGATTTATCCTTCTTTCTGACAAAGTGAACTGAAGCACCTCAAGGTGAAGTGTTCGTCCTTATGTAACCTAAGTCAAGTAACTCATGTAGCTGCACCTTCAGCTCTCACAACTCGGTTGGTGTCATGCGGTACGGAGCCATCGAGATTAGATGTGTATCTAGCAATAATGCTATCTCATACTCAATCTCTCTCATATGGCAGACATGACAAATCATCAGAGAACACATTAGGGTAATCTGACACTATCCCGATGTCATGAGCCATCGGCTGCATCAAGTGTCATTCGGATAATTGCAAAAAATGTGTTGCAATCTCGATCTATGAGTCTTTGGGCTCTCAACACTAAAATGTACTCCATTTTAGAGTCATGTAATGTATCCTTAATGGTAAATTCAGGTAAGTCTAGAATCCTGAAGACAAACATCTCCCTGAAGCAATTAACTAGGTATAATGAGCTGACAGCTAATTCGCTCTCATAATCAGGTCACACTTGTCAAGTTGTAGTAGCAGATAGTCTATGATCATCTTGTGACCATCAATCCATATTGGTAACCTTCTAACTATCAATCTTATGGGTAACAACTGGCCATCTGGCCCGTGGATGTGACAAAGAGGATCTATAGCCTCTGCAACTCTACTTACTGAATCTAGAACTCGAAGTTCATTCATCGCTCCAGAATCAATTAAAAGATATAAAGGTTGGCACAAGACGCCATGGTTTTGTATAAGAACCAATAATATTAATTGCAATAATTCATGTTCACGGATATTTCTATTATGGTTTTTCTCTTATTGGGATACAATATGGAAATTAGTTGCAAATGGTGACATCTGTGGTTATTGAATTTGAATGTCATTTTTCCCTTTCGGACTCACGACAAGTCGGAGGATTGTCGCTATCCGATTCTTAATGCAATCGAAACTATAATACTACGAATGTATGTAGCGGGGCACCACAGTTCTGATACCAAACTGTGAAGCTTGTTTTCGCGGATCGGGGATACTCGTTTACACATTATTCGTTATATCCTTTTCGCTAAAGATCGCATTAGAGTACTGAAAATTAGGGAAAAATTTTCGCGTTTATGAATGACATTTACATTTAACTAATAAGCCACAAAACTACAATGTGCCACCAATTTATTGCGTAAATTTCCATAACATTTAACATGTAACAAAAGAAAGTGTATAATGTACATGCATTCCAATTGTATCAGAAGAGAAAGAAAAGCATATATAATATCTTGAACAAAAATGATAACATGTGTACCTGACAATAGTAATTGTAGAAGCTGATGTTCAACTCTCCCAATACCATGATGCATGTGTTTTGCCTGCAATCCATGTAATAGGGAGAAAAAAATCAATAAATGTTGAGTAAATCTTATTAATTAGAAATAATAGGAAATTTAGTGGCTCCAAAATAAAGCAAGTAAATATGGCTTGGCAATTAAATTTAGAGCTACTTCATTGAAACAGGTTTCAAGTTGTTTGGTATGTAAAACCCCATTCTACTCATTGTACATTAATTACCTATATTAATCATTTTTATACAAATATTATAAAATTTGTATTTAAGTCATTGCCTTTTTATTCATTACAATATAAGTTTGATGGGTCTTGGGAATGTGAATGATGAGTCTCTGATATGATCATTGTCCTTATTAGATGCTTATAATGTTGTTTATGAATAATGTGGATTGATCATATTAGGTGTATATGATGGGTCTGGAGTTTTGATTCTTTTCTTGTAGAATTTCTCAAGCTTAGTGGATAGTGTGTGGTCTTGGTCTGGTAAGACCTCACAATATGACTCTAAGGCAATTAAGAAGCCTTAGGGTTGGGGTGCCTCTGTAGGCATACGGTGGAGTAAAATGCATCCTAACTAAGTTCCAACACGTCCACTAGCTATATCTAACAACTGTGGCAGTAGCTCGTATGTCTGATAAGGATGATTTTCATGATATGGTCTTTTCTCTTTGTCAGGAATTACTGGTGGAACAGTAACAAGCTCAACTGAAACCAAGCTCAACTACAACCAACTCAATGTAACCAATTTAACTGTAATCCATCTCAACTTTAGTTAGACTCATTTGTGACTCATTTTAAGCTCAATTGTAACTTCTCCAAATTCAACTGTAACTGATTCACATGTAGCCATTGCCAAGTCTATTAGCAGGACGGTAACCAAAACTCAAGCAATGAGGTAGTCTCCTAAGAGACTCTTCCGTCTCGCCCTCTAAGTGGAAGTGCGGTCCAGTAGACGGATTGGTCTACTCCAAAACTATGCCACTGAGACAGGTGGGAGAGACTCCCCGGAAGAGTCACCCCAAAAGAAAAAATGGCCCGATCGGTATAGGCGAACGAGCTCGAAAAACTAAAATTGAGGACCCTCCAGTCTAGGCACCATAAAGAACAAGGGTCAGCGGAACTGCACTTTAAAAGAAAACCTGCGGATCCGAGAGGCGTAAAAACTGCGAGCGCTCACGAAAAAACGAGAAAAAGACTGGGATCTTAGACCCGCGCACTAAGCGGCTACTTCCCTAACTAGGCTTCCTATCTCCTGTCCAGTTGAGGGTCACCGCACCCTCGAACAGTCAGGTGTAAGGTTCACCATGACTGGCACTCTAATTTATCAGTCATTATTGACTCACCATTGTTGACTAGATTCATTATCCTTTCTCAATCCTTTTTGTGTTTGACTGCATAGATTTAGGTCTATTGTCAATTATTTCGCTAATAGTGATCTGTAGCTAGTAGACTACACCTAAAGGATCTATTTGTGAAAATGATCGATCTTTGCGATCATAGGGTTTCATTTCTAAGTCATGAGATTATCAGCCATTGTTTGGATATGGATCTAATTAGTCTTTACCATTTTGTTTTATATGGTACCAATGCGAGAATCATAACTCGATAGCTGCATCAGTTCCAATTGAGGCATCGAAGAATGGAAGTTGTCTGATCATTTTCCATAGTGTCCTATGTATATAAGAGATTGTATGAATAGTAGATAATACTTTGTTGAATCTTATCTGAGCAACTCTTGATAACGGTTCCAGGTCTCTCCTGAAACTTAGATCAATAAGACTTCTGAAGTGCAAGTGTAAAAATTCTCTTCCTGATACAATTTATCAATATTCTATTGACTCATAAATGGATGATGATTTAGGATTTCTATTTTTTAAAAACTTAAACATTTTGCAGAACGAAACTAGATATTTTGTCAATGAAGCTATCAGTAGAGAGCCTATGATTATCAGAATGTTGCCTGTAGAATATTTCAACAACTTCATGATGAAGTGCACACATCATATATTACGAGGACAATAAATTTGTCGTCTAAGATTTTTAACCCTCCCATTTGTATTTAGATTTCTATGGTTTCCCCCTTTTTTATACATCATATGTTCTTGGAAGAGTTGGATAAGATTCGTATATAAAGAATGATTTACTAAGATTTCAAAGTGGGATATGTATTGGGTGAATTGGATTTAAATCTGAAATTTGGTCTTAACCTATGCTAAAAACACCCCAAACCTTTCTTTTTGTAGACACAAGATCAATATGAGTTTGGTGAATTTCCACTATTTACTCTTCTCCTAATAAGAACTAACTACATATACATGAATTCTTTGGTAATAGATGGAAATCTGATTTGGTTTATAAACTAGTGACACGTTAGTTATGATTAGTACAAATCATCTCCCTATATCCACTTATTAGTGCGCATTACATATAAAATAAAAGGAGGAACTTTAAATAATGATGGTATATTTGTTCCTATATTCTTTGACATGATAAGTACATAACATATAATAGTATAATGGTATCTAAATCATAAAATTTAATCCATTAATTAACATGCATGGGTATTACATTAGGTTGCATGCTGCCCATAACTGAAATATATATAATAACATTTCAACATTCAACTAATCCTAATTATTTAATATTTTTATCAAAATTTCTAATTAACTTTTAAGTTTATATTTATAGAAAATAGTTTCATATATTTCACTCTTTTTAGGAATGATATATATAGAGAAACTTTAATCTTAAGTTAGATTTAGGTTGAGGGGAATACCAATGAATCATCTCAAGAAAAGTGAAATATAAATCTCAAAATCAAAGATATTTTTGAAAGAAAAATGCTATCTAGTATTTATAAATTTGGAGCTTGAATCATAAACAAAATTCCAATTTTTTTTAGAAAAATTCAATGGAGAGCAGCAAAGAGGAGGTTTTGATTGTACCTTTTTGATCTCCAAGGTTTGGAAATCCATTTGCATGTATGTAACACCTAAATGGGCTCCATGGATCTTCAATAGCATCAAGATGGCTGCTAGAACAACATCTATGTCTTCTTAGGAAGAGAGTATCATAATAGGGGAAAAGGAAGGTTGTAGTAGCTCTAATTGAGAGCAAAACAGCTACAGTAATTGCATGTGGCAGCTCCATCACCTCCAAAAGTGTCTGCAATTGGGGCTTCCCCAGGGAAGTCTTCCAGGCCTTAAAGCTGCAGCACTTGCTACTGGGATTTGGTAGCAACCATAGTTGCATGATGCAGCTCCAGCAGCCCAAAACTATAGCATATTTTCAGCTTAAATGGAGGAGAAAGAGGCATTTGTTGGGAATTTCAGGGAAAACTGAGAAGAAAATGAAAGGAAGTTTGGGGGAAAAAGAATAGGGAGAAAGGAAGAAGACTTAGGGTTGTACCTATTTCTATTCTCAAATGTTTGAGAACCAATTTGCCTGTAGTTGTAACCCTTGAAAAAGTGGTCATTCAATGGTTGGAGAGGTCTCTAGGGATTGGCATTCAAGAAGCTCCATTAGCTGATCTCTAGTGGCTATGGAGAGGAAAGGAGAAAAGAGAGGATGGAGAAGGGGCTCTTCTCTCTCGGCTGAAGAGACGGGAATGGGATAAAAAAGGTTGAAAACAATTAAGGTTTATATAACCAAGGGAAAAGGTATCTCAAGATGCCAAGTGGAGGGGCTAAGGCCAAATGGAATGGCTTGGAAAAGAAACATTTGTCTGCTATCAACATCAGAGAAAAATATTTTTATTTTTTTATTTTTTATGATTCATTTATTTGATAGTTTTAAAAATTATCCATGTTCACACCTCGAATGTCGGATTTCGATGTGTAATATCTCATTTTGATCGTGTTTCTAAACAACGATCAATATGAGTATAATATCCATATACTTTGGATCGAAGATGAACCCCCAGAATTTGCGAGATTCGATCTTGATTGGCCACTAAAATTTGTGATTTTAAAATATTAAATGACCTTCGATCAATGAATGGTCGATTCCGTTGGTCATGTTTCGTCGAATCATATTTTATGGCGGTCTCGAGTGTTTCGCGGTTTCCGAATTTGCGTCGCGGCTTTTTTGGGCACACATTACGATGCGGTCGATTTTTGATCCATTTTTCCAGAATGACTTTTGATTCACGATCGATTGATTGATTTATGTTATTTAACGTTAATTAATAACTTTATTGAGTTATACAGACCCTTATCGGATCGGGTTCAGGTTTGTCCATATTCAGATGTTACACGACAACACAACATTGATGCGACGACGGCGGTGATCTTCTCTCTAGGGATGGAGTGGACAACCACACAAGGAGAGAGAGAGAGTGGTTGGCATGAGAATGAGACAAAGAGAGAGATTAAAGTTGTTGTTGTAACTTTGAAGATCAAGGGGTGTCTCTTCTTATATAGGACTCAATCCATGGACAACACAAAATCAATGATGAGAATGATTTGTGTTTCTTTCTATGGTCATGATTTTGTTATTAAAACACATGAACAATTAACCTAATCTAAATCATATATATTGATAAATCAATATAATTAATTCCAAATTAAATCAACTAATCTTGGAGATAAAGGGGGAAGGAGATTGTCCTCATCCTAAATGTGGGTGGCTACCACCCACTCCTAATGGAAGTTGGTGGTAGTTCACCCTATTAGGATGGAAGGTGGCAATCTCTTTATTATCTCATGAGATTACAATACTTCATGAAATCTCCATGATTTACAACTACACTTGTTTTAAATTATCTCACCAAAAATAATTCATATATATATATATTGTGAATATTGCAATCATGCCATTGGAAATATGTGAATCACATTCACACACCAAAATAAAATGTAAACTATATTTTCAATTAATCATCCAATATGAATCCAATTCACGTCAATAATTAATCAACAAATATAAATCACAATTGTCTCTCTCTAATACATTATAAATCACATTTATAATATATATGAATAATTTGATAGTGTTATCCACATTATTCATATCCATAATAATTAACTCACATTTAATTATATTGGATCATCATTCTCATGCATTCAAAAAATATGAATCAAATTCATATTATTCATGATAATTGAATTACATTTATTTGTCCATTTTTGAATGTTAGATATAATTCACAATGGAATTATCCTTGTACTCTTCTAAGAATAATGTGCTTTCTCTGCAGATACTTGGAGATAAGGACATGACAATTGTATTTTTCCATGTATAGTAACTTGGATAAAGAGATCACATCTCAAATCTAGATCTTGTGGACCTCTTATGGATGCTTTATTAAATAAAAACAGCAAATCTAATCTTCTCATTGCATCTAAATCACATTCAGATCAAATTCCAACATTTGGTCCAAGATAAGATCACTTTTCTATTGAGAGGAGCCACTAAAATCCAGACCTATTTCATCACTCCCTAGGATTGGAAGCGTCATGGTTATACAATTATTTATGATCACATCATCCTTAGGTATTCCTAATACCCGTAAATCTACTCGAATACCCAATATAATCCTAAAGTTTTAGATCTATTTAGACTGTCTCCTCCTGGGTTTTATCATTAAGGTTCTCATTCGATCACTGGGAGTTGGTATCGATAATATACTTTCCAAAAGGATATATCATACTTAGGTATTTATCACATACTTTCCAAAAGCATATATCATACCTAAAAATTCAATTAAGCTTCCAAAGTGAGATGACTGTGCATGAAATTTGATTCTTCCCAATATCTCATGAGTGAGTCATGTCCCTTTGAGAGATCGTATTACTCATATGCCCTTTTGTGCACACTAGCATGCCAGTGTATAGACCTTGTTTAGGTCATCAATTTATTGGTCTTCCAAATGTACATACTTAGACATAGTGACACATCTGTCTCCGGTCAGAGGATTAATGACTATATCGTGACAGCATACGACAGAGGTCTTTGGTTATCTTGATCTCATTAAGTCAACTCTTTGACCTAACTTATCTAACACCTTCGAATCTCTATTCCTATGTAGACAACCTGCATCAACAGGTCAGTTAGATATCATCCTTTAGAGAAAAGGATTGCCATCTCCTTCTCAGGATGGTGATCATCTCTTCATAATCATTTTAGGGTGCTTCATGAGTCCTCAATCTAACTCTTTAGATATTCATCCAGGCACCAGCCTCTAGGATTCAAGAATTGAATCAACAATAGCATGATCATTAAGATGGACATGGTACATAATCTTAATTATACTAAGAGATCTATTATACGAATTAATTATTCTTCATTTCAGATCATAGAATGATATTTGCAATAAGATTTATTGTAAAATGGCTCGCCGTGGGCTTGCATGTCCAACAATCTCCCATGATCCCAAAGAGCCATTAATGAGCTAATCTTTGAAATCCACCATGTGACAATCATAGGCTATTTAGAAAAATAGCTAGGTAAGCTTATCAATCACTCTGTTCTTGTGAGACTATGCTAGGTCCTTTTACGACACTTGCATATCTCCTAGTAACAGTGTCTGCATCCAATGCGAATGTTTCTTCTTATGTAACCAATATTGTCAGTCATAGTGTCCTTGACACTACAACTCTATAATTATTATAACTAGTATGTAATTTCTATCATCCTTATCAGAATGCCCTTATTCCTGGAGATCTCTATCTCCTAAAGTATCTGGAGATAAAACCTTTTATATCTCTATCTATAAAGTCCTAATTTCTAAAAAATAAGACTTTGAGATTACTATTTCTAAGTCTTGTCATCTTTAAAGATATTATTATTTTTGCAATCTAGTGTTTTTTTTTCTATAGTAGGATTAGTAATCATTTTCTACTCCCACTGTGTGGCAAACATCTGGCGTTTGTACATATATAGCATACACCGAGCTTCCCAAAGCTGATGCACTAGGGCATATAGCTTTGGTACTCACATCCTCAACTCTTTGGGTCTGTTTGGTTGCAGGGTTGGACAGGGTTGGGTTGGGCAGGGGTACCCCTGTGAATAGTAAACTGTGAGGAGGAGAACCCCGTTTGGTTGCAGGGACAACCCGGGTTGGGCCAAGCCAACCCTTCCCAACCCTGCAACCAAACGAGCCCTTTGAGGTGCTATCCCTTTAGATCGATTAGTACCATATCTTAAGTAAAACAAGCTTTTCTTGGAATTTTCTAGAAAATAGAAATGTCCAAGGCGTACCACTAATGTGACGGTCACAATACCCTCTTTTTTTTACTTCTGAACGACTTCAGAACTAAGATTTAAGAGGTATCCTTGAGATCACACCTTAAGATATGGAATAGCCAGTCTATAAAACACTTATTATTATTCTTATATCATTCCAAATGATTAGGATATAATCTACATTTAGCACGATGAACACAATTGCATCTCATACTAAGCTTCATATGGTTCATCAAGATTCTATATGAAATCATAACCTTTATAATTTCATCAAATCCAATGTTCCAACTACAAGAAGCTTATTTGAGGCCACAGATAGAGTTCTTCAGCATGCACACCTTGCTTTCCTCAACCATGAAGCCCTGGGGCTACTTCATATGAATGTCCTCAGATAGGTATTCATAGAGGAATGGAATCTTAACTTCCTTCTTGTAGATGTCATAGTCAAGTTGTGTAACTATAGTTAGCAATATTCTGATGGGTTTAAGCATTGTCACTGAAGAGTAAGTCTAATCGCAAGCAATGTCTTCTCTTCGTATGTATCATGTGGATTCCAGTCATGCTTTGACGGTCTCTACCTTCTCATCAGGTTCCCTCTTTCTCTTAAAGATCCATTTACACCTAATAGATTTTATCCTTATAGGTGGATCCTCGAGGTCCATATACAACTATTGTATATGAAGTCTACTTTAGAATTTACTGCTAACATCAATCTTTCCATGTCATGATCTTCAGAAGCTTCATCACATGAAGTAGAATCATTGTCGGACTTAACTGACACATGGAATCCATTCTCAAACTCATTTGAATAGGTATGAGTGTTTCATCTTTGATTGTCCTTTTAGTTTTCGATTTCAGGAGGCTCATTATCTTCTCAAGATTAAATGAGTTCCTTCACTTCATTTTCATCTTGATTCTATAAATAGTTATCCTCTAAGAATAGAATTCTCAGTTATGAAATATTTTAAGAATCTCAATGTCATAAATTAAGTATACAATACTAACCTTTATATTCCTAATGAAGTAGCACTCTCTTGTGCTAGATTCCAGCCTAGTTGCATCCATGACATGGTCATGGACCAACCAACCCTAAATCCTCAAGTGTCCTACACTAGGCTAGGTTCCAAACCATAGCTTATGAGGACGTTCTGGTTTAGATTTACATGGAATATTATTAAGGATATATATTGTAGCCTCTACTACATATATACCTGGAAACTATGAGGTAATTATGCTAAGATTCATCATTGATCAAATCATGTCAAACATGATCAATTGTGTTTCCCTACAACTCTATTGAGTTTAGGTATATCAGGGGAGTGAGATAGGAATGATATTCCTATCTCCATAAGGTATTACTTGAATTCCTCTAATAGGTACTTGCTACATAGGTTAGATCAAATTCATTTCATCTACCTTCAATCGTTGGTTTTAAACCAAAATTGTGAAATCTTTGAACATTTCAAATCTTTCTAAGGTGAAGGGAAGAAATCTCATATCATAAATAATCATTAATAGATATCGCATATCCATAATGTTTATTATGATATAGATGATCCACGTACATCAATGTGTATTAGATCCTGAGTACCTTGACATCATACACCATTCTCAGAGAAGGGTGTATTGGACATTTTACTTTGAATACAATATTCACAAGTATGTAAGATTTGGAATTTCAGACAATCTAAAGTATCATCTCTTACTAGTCTATTCATCCCATCAATAGACATATGTCCAAGAGTTGATGTCAGATCATTGTCAAATGATCTTCATCCTCATATTGATCTTGGTAAGGTTTAATTTCAGTATTTGAAATGTTAATGAACCATTAATTAATTTTATAGTTTAGTAGAGTCCTCTATATGTTAGATTTATTTTTAGAAATATATCCATCATAACTCTTTATGATAGGTTTATTCTAGAATTCATGGTTATTTCAAATATTTAGAAATAAACTATGAGTGTATTCTAATATTTAGGTCACAGAGATACTCTCTAAGACTAAGGGCTCTCCCAATGAAAATATGAAGTCTATATATCCAATAGAGATTGCTGCAACAATTACATCAATATACATGTAGATGACTATTAAACCTTAAGATCATTTTTTCTAGCCTTCTAAAAACATATGCAACCAATTGCAAGTGTTATTAGAAGAATGATATACAATTACCAGACTTTGATCTTATCAAATAATAAAGTCGATTTCATTGATTATATGTAGATATAGATTATTTCGATGCATTATATAGGTCCTTCTCTAAGGATCTAAATAATCAAGATAGTCACACTATCAGTACATCAGCTTATTGCAGTATTGGCATTCATCCAACTCTTTGGAAGTGATATGGAAATTACAGAAGCACAATCAACTCCTTGACTTTCCTTCTGCTTTGGTCAAACCAATGCTTCCACTGCACTCCTTTCATCTATAAACAACCATTGCTTAAGACAAAGGATCTGTTATGTTGAATTCAAAAGATTTCAATATAAGAGTATTTCAACATTTATACATGCTAAATTCAATTCATACAATATGAAAATTATGAAACTTCATGAATGACTTTAGTATAGATAGTAGAATGATCACACTCATCGTATCTACATACATCATAACTCTTTAAAAGACTTTGGTTCAAGTAGTGAAGAATATGCATTTCATCATCTTTATTCATTTATTTTAGCTTAAAATCCATTATAAAATACCTGTATATAATACTAAATCCATATTCTTACTAACCTTCATATGTGTGTTAATATCGTACATATATTGTCATTTTAACCAAAAATAAATAAATAAAGATACAAAGGAAAAAAATAAAAAAAGACCGTATATATGTAATAGATACAGGCCAACCGGAACTAAGAGAGAAGGTCAAGACTTGACCTGATCAAACAGGAATAAAATAGGGAGATATAAGGTCCTTAATCAGAAAAACAAAAAAAAGGTTTTGTAAATACTTTTTCGTGTATATTTGTATAAAACTTATATTATGTTATTTATACATAAATGGACCTCAGATTATATAAATTTCAAAACAAAAGTTGTAAATAAAAATGTTTTCTAAATAATAAAAAAATTGCAAAAAAATCATGTACAGAATAAAAGTAACCACATCCGTAAAAAGCCAAAAAGGATAATTGAAAGATGAATTCTGGCTCCATATGAATCAAATGAATCATACTCTCTTCCATTTTATTCTAAATTAAATTATCATTAAAATGGCTATGGTTTCATAATTTCAGGAGTTACAGTTTGAAAGATGGATTTCTAGGTGATTTGTGTAATTTTAACATTAATTTATCATATACATATATATATATATATTTAATTTTATACATATTGTATTTGTATATAATTGTAAATAAATTTTAATTATTGAAAATAAAAAAATAAAAAAAATAAACTAATTTCCTTATTTAACTATGTATATAATGTACCACATGTATATAGTATATGTATATAGTTAATTCCCTTAAATAACACTCACAAAAATAAACAATTACAATTTATTATTTTATTTAAGAAAGTGGCGAAAATAAATAAATAAATAAATAAATAATGTAAATAATTATAACACTAACTTGCTTATCTTTATCTCATTTCAAATTTTCCTTATCTTTATCTCCATTCAAATTTTTGAAATTCAAATTCAAATCTTTTCCCTATTAATATGGCTCCTCCTCCCCCATTTCAATTGGATTAATATTTGGTGAGAGGAGCCTATTCTGAAGAGTGTTCTTGTCATGGAGAGGTGCCTAGCTTCCAAGCCATCCGGTGACAGCGAGTCGCTCCTCGCCTAGGCCATCACGGCTTCCATTCGCTCCCACAGTGAGATCATTTCTTTCTCGTTAATCAAGAATAATCATAGCTTAATTTTTGCATTTGTATTTCGTTATCATTTATTTATATCATAGATCTTAATCATAGATCATTTTCTAACCACATCTGATCTATCCTCGATTCAGAGTTTTCATCTCTTTTTCTCAATCTATCCGCGTTCAAATTCTATCTCACACGATCTCTCAACTTAGGTCACGCACGGTGATCGGAGACCAGGATCCATCTTCCAGTTTACTGGATCCAAAATCATTCACGTTCTTATTTTTATTTAATTTTATTTTTTTAATTATCAAAGTTATCGTGCTCGAGTCGGTGTTGGTCCTTTCTCAATTTGCAGATTCACGGGAGTTTTGAAAAAAAATACAAAAAATTTTGCCGCTATAGTTTCAAAAAATATATAAAGTAAAGCTTCTTTAAAAAATAAAAAATAATAAAAAAATTGAGTGGTTGCGCCACCCGCCAGCATCGCTTGAGCACAACCCGCTCCTGAAGGGCAACATCTCCGTCGTCAACCCTACGCAGCTGCGCCAGTCGCCGTCCTGCCATCACCGATCACCGTCAACCATAGGGTGGCGTCTGTCGCCCACTCGCCCTACGTCCCACGAGCATAACCTGCCGACCGCTTTTTATTCGCCAAGAGCCCATCCACATCTTTGTCCATGACATTTGCAGCCGTTCACCACTACGGCCACGCGAAGAGCCTCGTCGCCGTGACCGAACTTCGACAGTGCCGCCAGCCCGATCGTTCACCACTGCTAATCTTCCAACCCCTGCTCGATGGACCTCTGCTCTCGCGGAGTGCCACAATCGAGCAAGATCCACCGTGTTGTCTTTTGATGTTCACGCGTGCACCACCATCCGCCTCGCAATCCTCCGCTTGAAGCCGCACCGCATGCCTGTCGTTGCTAGAAGAAGAAGGAACAGGGGCGACGCACCCCCTTCCCATTTGCAGGAAAAGGGAACAAAAGTATGCCCTAAAATTATTTGGGTAAATTATATTTCACACCCACGGAGTTTATAAAATTGCAATGAAGCCCCCAATACTATATCTAGTCATGTGTAGTGTGCCATACCTACTGGGTAAATTTCAATATTTTCCTTGGACTATAATATTGTTATTCTTTGATGCAAAAACATAAATATTACGTTTCAGACCCTATTATCCAGATAATTATTTTGCATGTTCTTCTTATTGAAATAAATATTCTTATAGCTCAATAAATACTGGAAAATTCACGTTATATTCCTGTCATGTTAAATTTCATTGTTTAAAAATTTCATTTCATTTTATTTTTATTTTCTATTATTATAAAAAAAATAACTTTTTCCCTGTTTGAACTTTGAAAAATCAAAAAATTCAAATATTGCACCAACAATTCTAAAAAAGTTATAGTAGTTTTATTTTTGTATCTTTATTTGATATCCAATTTTTACGCATTAATCATTTTTAAAACTAAAAAAATGCAAAATAGTAAAATTCTTAAAATATCATATAAAATTGTATAAAAAATCCAAAAAAATCTGATTTCACTTTCAATTTTCAGATAATTTTCTTTAGTTTTTAGGAAAAATCATTTTCATAATTTTCGCATTTATTTAGTATTTTTAAATAGACAAATATTTCTGTTTGCTCATTGTTTTCATTATCCCTTGTTTTTATTCAATTTGACAATCCTAAAAAATTCTAAAAAAACTATGAAAATTTACTAAAATAGTAAAAAATCAAAAATACAAAAAGAGTTTATTTGGATATTTTTGAGCATTTTCTCATATTTGAAAAATCCAAAAAATGTATATCTTTTGGGTATAAATTTGTTTTGAAAATTATAGTTTTGAAAATTAAAAATTTGCAAAACTAAAAATCATTAAAAAATTGATACCCATAAAATAAAAAAATAGTAATAAAAATTTAAAAAAATAAAAAGATAAAAAATTCACAAAAACCAAGATAGTTAGTATTTGGGATTTCATTTTCTGTCAATTATTTTTTCAATTATTTAAATAACCCTCGGGAATTGTAGCCTCCCTGATTTCAATCTATTGCTATACAAGTAAACTAAATAGCAAAATTTCTCTCGCTGCATTTTTTGTACACAATTTAGTTTGAGAAAAAATAAAAATATTTTTGTTGTTGTCGGATTCTTTAGGTTGCAACGACAACGATAGATTTATTATCATTATTTGTAAAAATCTAAAAAAACCCGATCAAGAAAATGGCGTCATTGCAAGGGAGACACGGTGAGGGAGTTAGGTTTCACTTTTGACCTACTATTCTTGGTTGGACACATTTGTTTATATTTTTCGACATTATTTCATTGTTCATATTCGCTGAATCTAATTAATTTTTTATTATTAGTATTTGTTATATTTGTGTTTCTTACACACTCTTTCTTTCCATTTTCTTGTGAGGGCTCATAGAGAGAAGGACGTGATCCTAGGAGAGCTGAAGCACCCAAGTGAAGCGGAGTCAGCTTGATTCATCTCCAAATCGTAGGAGAGCGCAGAAGGAGGAGAAGAAAAAATTGAGAGTGTCCATCACTAGAGCATAGATAGTTTTTTATTTATTTTAGCATTTTTTCATTCAAACTTTTGTAAAAGGACATTTATTTGTTGTAGGGTATGTTTCGCCAAGTGCTAGTGCACTTTGGGGACCTCACCAGTTTTGTTTTCATCGTTTTTTTATTTTGTTTCACGCTTATTTCGTGAGCTACCTATTGATTGCTTTAATTAATTTGCTTGACTCAGGTGATTAACTTGGTCCAAAAACCCTAAACAAGAATTTCTGTAACTATAGAATAGAGCGTAATTAGACTTAGTCAAATTTAATTGTTTTTTTCCCGTTAATAGAAGCTATTGTTAGGATGGTTCACTTGCATCATATAGGTTATTTTATTTTTTCTGTATTTAAATTCTGCATGGTTCACCCTACATGTAGAGTGTTGTTGACAAGGTACGCCTCTCTAACCCCTGCATGCATCATTTTATTTAATCACGCATTGGCTTTTCCAATCTCTTTCCTTGTTTTCACACACATAATTTAAAAAGGAAATTGGACACTTAGTAGGTGATTTATTGAAAATATTCAAACCAAGTGATAACTGTCAAAAACTCAGGATCTTCCAAAGAAAACTCGACCCTAAAATAAACTTAAGGAAAAATGTTTGTTTTAAGGATCGTAACAACCTCATAGTTTGATTTATTTGCAAAGTGAAGGAGGGACGACACTAGGATAGAGCCATGCACGGCTTTTAAGATAGACTACAGGTTCTCCGAAAATGATTAGCCACTTTTCAGTGAGGAAATACGGGTAGCCGGTAAAAGGTTCGAATTTCCTTAGCAGAGTGGGAGCTTTAGAGGAATCTATGTAAGGCTCCATCCTCAAGTAACATAGGTAGTTGTATTCTAATGATTTGTACTTACTCCAATACTGGTCGAAAGTGGATGCAACTAGTCATATGAATCACACCAATATGTAGGGAAAGACAGGCACCCAACAACTCTTTAACTCTTTCTAATATTATATTCTCGCCAAACTCTAAAAATTGACAAGATAAGGGACCGAACCTTCACGGTCTACACATTGCGTTGAGTTGGTGAATTGAGGGTTTGTGTTGTGTTTAATGCTAGTGCTAGAGATCAATCCGCGCAGTTTGCACCTTCACTCATTTTCACTCTTGCATTGACCTTCATGCTCTCGCATCCTGCCTATTCAAAGATGTCGGACCGGAGTATTTCTCGTTCGGACTTTGCGAACTCATTCTATACTCCGATCCGTTTACCTTCTATTCGGGGAGACTCACTTCCCGAATATTCCTATTTCTCCACTTCACCCTTCACAACATCCATCAACCCACTGTTTGAGATTGGCTTTAATCTCAAATTAGTATCTGAGACTCCATTATTTCTGAGAACTAATCGAGTGTCATGAACATTTTCAGAGTCAGACACTGGATACTTGATGCCGCCAACAGGAAAGGGAACCATATCCGAGTAGAGAGAGATCAACAAGATCATATTAGCCACCCTTTAGTCAATTCAAGCCCAGTTAACAGAGCAAGCTAATTTTCAGACCGCATTGAGAGATATGATTCTTGAGCTGAGGCAGGATAGACAAGATAGGAGAGAGGGAGGATACAAATCCCTAGGATTCATCGGCATTTCAAGCTTAAGCCCACTATTTTGCCTCTTCTCCCAATATTCCATGAAAATATTACTAAAGAATCTTACGTACACCTCCATCAGTTCGATCGGATTTGTGGAACAATACACTACCCAAATGTCCCATTAGAGGTAGTGAAGATGACCGCCTTCCCAGTCAGTCTAATGGACAAAGCTTTATATTGGTTAAATAACCTGGGGAAGGCTGTCACTACTTAGGAAGAGTTGAGGTCCGCATTTATGAACAAATATTACCGGCTCGGACGACTCAACAAAATGTGATCCTTGATTGCAAAGTTACATGTCCCATGAGCCTATTCACGAGGTGTGGGAAAGATTCAAAAATCTAACAGAGAAGTGCCCCCATCATGATATCCAAATACAAGCCTTGTTCAAAATTTCTTTGGGGGTTTAAGCGTAGAAAATCAGAAGCTAGTACAATCCGCTTGTGGGGGGGGACTTCAACAAGGATGAGGATGTCCTTTATCAATTTTTTGAGGAGATGGCGGAGAGTTCAATAGCTCTTTATTCTTCATTTGCTTTTCAAAAGCACCCTGTCACCTCCCCAACAGTACCCCATAAGGCTATCAATATGATAGCATCACACTAAGTGGATAGGGTTGACAACTCTAACCTGACCATCATTGGAAACCACCTATCCAAAGTAGACATAATTGAGAAATGGTCCAAAGAGCTTGAGAAGCTTCAAGTGATCAAACAGAGGATGAAGAACCTAAATAAGTTGGATGAGATAACAAAGCACCTGGAGCTTCTTGTGAGTACGATCAGTGCAGTTCACAGTGCGAGTGCAACAACCCATACCTCTACCAGGGAGTAGACTTCTTCCAACTAGCAGAGTAGTGGAGGCCCATCCACAATTCAGCACGTATACTATGTGCCGACCCCTGATCAGGTCCAACAGCATTCACAACAGATAGTTCTATACCAACAGGAGGTAGCCTACATTCCTGAGTAGTATTCTCCACCTCCACCTATCATTCAAGAGGTGAACGACATTGGTTCGATTGTGAGCGAAACCAGCCCCGTCCATCAGGGCAAGGCTAGTTGGGTTCACGACAGGGTCAGAGACTAGCCCACCAATTTCAGGGAGGCAGACAACACTTTACCAACACTAGTAGTTCCAGCCTCACTATCAATCTCCACCACTGTTCCAAAAGTGGAGATAAGGCCAGCAGCAACAATAGTCTTCATATTTCCCTCATCATAACCAAATTCATACTCCATATTATGGACAATATCCTCCTCCTCCTTATTATCAGAATCCGTATGGTTACCAATAGCCTCCACACTATCAGTCTCAGTGACAACCAGTCAATGAGCAGCCCGAGGCTCCTTCAATCAACATAGCACTGGACCAACTTGCATTGCTCATGAAGAACATGAATGAACTGACTGAGCAGATCGACGACCTGACAACCACGAAGACATTGATTCCAGCACTGGTCGAAGCCAACTCCAACAGCTTCAGACGTAAGGAGCAGGTAGTCAAAAGCCCACCTACACTGGAGATAGGTATGGCCCTTGGTTTTACATGTTTATCTAATGCCATTCATCTCAGGAGAAGTAGGAGATTGCAGCTGCCTACACACCAGTTGGAGTTGGGAGATCGAACTACTGAGAGAGCATCATCTTCCACATCATCTCCATCACTAACAGTCGAGAGGCCTAGTGTTGCAGCACCTAACTCTGGAGTTTTACCACCTTTACCACCACCTTCACAAGGCAGATGTAGATCACCATCAGCAAGGGAGAATATACCAGTCGCGTATTCTTCCTCTTCACCAGCAGCGACATCCCGTTCTATTTTTATTTCAGTTTTTCCTTCACCTAATTTGGACAACACTGTACAGACTGATCCTGGTTGTTCTTTTGTACATGAGCATTCTGCTTTAAATAATGGAAATGAATGTTTGAACATCTCACCGGATTTCGTTCTATTTCCTTCTGGATTAAATCTAAAAAAAATTAAAAATTAAAAATAGCCCTATCTGATCCTGGAGTGGTTGAGATCTTACATACATATTTTTAAAGATGCCACTCCTTAAGGCCATGGAATACATGCCTACAATAAAAAAAGAATGAAAGAGGCATGTAAACAAAAGCGTCAACCAAGGCAGAACAAACGAAGGGAAACAGAGAAACACATCTTTACCATGGCCACAGTTCATGCCATTAGTAACCTCCCACCCAAAAAGAGAGACAAGGGAGCACCTCACATCCTTTGCCATATTTTTTTATAAATATTTGATCGTACTCTTCTCGATAGAGATTCCTCCATTAATCTCATGCCATCCTCTTTTCTAATTGAATTTCGGTTAGGGCCTCTTAAAAGAACCATGATGATCCTTCAATTTACTGATAGATTGATTAAGATGCCAAGAGACATTTTAGAGGACATTATTGTAATAGTACAGGGAATGAAATTCCCTATTAATTTCATTATCATGGATATGGACACACCTACATTGTTACTCCATACCGTGATCATACTAGGTCAACCATTCCTCCGAACGGCCGAAGCAACAGTTGATTATGGTACTGTAGAGATCATCTTTCACTCTCGCAGTGACAAGGTAAAATTGAGACGATCTCTGATCCTAGACCATCACCGTCACCGGCAGCAGATGAGACAAAGAAAGTTATATCGGAGCCAGAGGACTGTGACTTTCTTGCTGAATTTCAAGAGACAGATCTTTTCACTGATTTCATAGATACCCAGGAGTTCCTTTCCCAAAAGGACTATTTGGAAAAAACAATCCACATGAGTTCCCTTGGTGGTCCAATTGAGCTAGTTGCTGATGGACAGTTTGAGCTGATTTCTTGGGATCAATCTAAGCTTTTAGAGGCACATTTTGATATTCCTTTGACACACTTTTATGAGATTATTGATGATATTCCTCATTTTGAGAGTTCTGAGGTACATTTATTTGAGCCATTCATTGAATTTCCTATGTTATGCACAGATGATAGACATCTTTCTGAGATTATTGCTGAGATATTTGAGTTATTAATCGGTAAAAATACTGAACACCCTTATGAGCCCATCCTTTCTTAGTAGAGATCAATCATTGTAGATCTATCAAAGATTTTATATGCTAAGCCGTTAGTAGTCAAGGTGGACAATCCATAGAGTACAGATCACATATTGTCTACCAGTACAATAGCTGAGGTTATTGTAGAGTCGATTCAAACCCTATCTGAGCTCAAGGTTTTACCATCAACGTTGAAATATTCCTTCCTTTCGAGTCCCCCCAGATGTTTTCGATCATCCTCGGCTCACAATGGACCGCTGAACAAGAATCTCACGTGCTAGAGGTTCTTGAGAGAAACTGCAAGGACAGAGGATGGATTATCTCGGATCTCCGTGGGATTAACCCAGCTTTGTGTTCGCATCATATCTACCTAGAGGATGATTGTAAACCCTCCTGTGAATGTCAACACCGTCTAAATCAAAATCTAAGGTAGGTTGTTATGAAGGAGATGAGAAATAGTGTGATGTTGGCTTTATATATCCCATTTCAGATCCCAAGTGGGTCAGTCCTTTACATGTGGTCCCGAAGAAATATGAGATTATTATCTTAAAGAATGACCGTGGTGAGTAGATTCCAACCTGGGTACCTACTTCATGGCGAGTCTGTGTAAATTAGAGATGGTTGAACATAGCTACCAAGAAGGATCACTTTCCGTTGCCCTTTATTTGATCAAATTATTGAGAGGATGGTAGGGAAAGAGTTCTTTTACTTTTTAGATGGGTACTTGGGATAAAACCAAGTTGCTATTACTCCTGAGGATTAAGAGAAAACTACTTTCACTTGTCCATTTGGAACCTACACCTTTAGACGGATTCTCTTTGGATTGTGTAACTCTCCCACTAATTTTAAAGGTGTATGTTGGCCATTTTTCCCGACATGGTGGGTAGTTTCCTTGATGTCTTCATGGACAATTTATCGGTCTACGGGGATAGTTTTGACACATGTGTTGCTCTTTTAGACTGAGTTCTTCAACGTTGCTGTAAGGTAAACCTAGTGCTATTCCAAGGGAGAAGAGTCACTTTGTGCTGACTAATGGGATTTTATTGGGCCATGTCATCTCCAAACATGGTATGGAGGTTGACCCGGCTAAGGTTGGTGTGATTTCCATGTTAGAGCCACCGCAGAATTTGAAGCAGTTGTTGTCATTTCTGGGACACGTAAGATTCTATAGGTGATTCACAAAGGACTTCAATAAGATCCCCAGACCTTTTACTGAGCTTCTGTGCAAGGAGAGTGAGTTTTTTGGCAAAGAGAAAGTACTCTTTGCATTCAATCAGATGAAAGATATGGTTATTAGTGCTCATGTCCTACAACCATCTGATTGGTCTCTCCCTTTCGAGATCATGATGGACGCCTTAGATTTTGTAGTTGGAGTGGTTTTAGGACAGAGAAGGGATGGGATACCATTTTATATACACTACGCTAGCAAGACTCTGGATGAAGCACATCGAAGTTATACAGTTAAAGAGAAGGAGATGATAGCAGTTGTGTTTGGGCTAGAGAAGTTCAGATCTTACCTCCCCGGTTCCCATGTTATTGTATACATGTATCACACTACCTTACGATACTTGTAGACAAAGAAGGATGCCAAACCATATCTTATCAGATGGATCCTTCTTCTCCAAGAATTTGATTTAGAGATTTGAGACAAACCTGGAGTGAAAAATGTTGTGACAGATCACCTTTCCCGTATCACAGATGTAGAGACCTTTGAGTAGAACATGATCCCTATTACTGATACCTTTCCAGATGAGGCCATTTTTTCTATGGACTCACTCCCCTGGTATGCTGATATTATGAACTATCTTGTCTCCAAGAAAATTCCACAAGATAACCCGAAGTACAAGGTAGAAAGATTTCTGTCAGAGATTCATTATTAACAATGGGAAGATCCGTACTATTTCACGAAGGTGCAGATTGTATCTAGAGAAGGTGCATTCCGCGGGAGGAACACACCAATGTACTTTAATACTGTCACAAATTAGAATCCGATGGGCATCATTCGGGGAAACGTACTGTAGTAAAGGTTTTATAGAGTGGCTTATGGTGGCCCACATTATTTAAGGATGCTACAGAGTATGTTCGAGGTTGCACTGACTGTCAGAAAATGGGAGGAACCGTTGGTTCAAAAGATACCATGCCCCAAAGGTACATACATATTTCTGATATTTTTGATGCTTAGGGCATATACTTCATGCACCAATTTCCTATTTCAGTGATTTCAGTACATCATGCTCGCCAAGGATTATATTAGTCGATGGGTGGAGGCTATCCCCACCTGAGCTGCTGATAGTCGTATAGTGTGTTCCTGTCTCAAGGACCATATTATTACATGGTTTGAGATTCCTGAAATATTGATTTTAGATAGGGGAAGACATTAAGTAAAGAAGCTTGTGAAGGAGTACGCCATTGAGCATAGAGTTGTGTCTCCTTACCACCACCAGACTAATGGCTTGGCAGAAATTTCAAATAGGGAGATCAAGATGATCTTGCAAAAACTTGTACATCTAGATAGGAAGAAATGGTCTCAAATGCTTGATTCAATTCTATGGGCTTATTGGACGGCGTACAAGTTTGTTTTGGGTATGCCTCCCTACAGATTGGTGTATGGAAGGCCATGCTACCTACCAGTGGAATTAATTCACAAATCTCTATGGGCACTCCATATATGCAATCTTGATTATGGGAATGCATGAAAGAATGTGAAGTTGGATTTGAATAGATTACTGTAATTCAGAGACTTTGCATATGATAACTCACTCAGGTATAAGGAGAAAGTCAAGCGTTGGCATGATAAACACATTCGAAGGAAGATTTTCTCCCCTAGTCACAAAGTGTGGTTATTTGATGCAAAGTTAAAGTTGTTTCCAGGAAAATTGAAAAGCAAATGGTCAGGACCGTTCATTGTGAGAGTTGTGCGTGACAATGGCACTATTGTCATATATGGGTTATGATCTGACGCACAATCATTTGTTGTGAACGGATAGTTGCTGAAGCCATATCTAGATCATGATACATTCCTATCCGTCGTTGATTCTATATCGGTGGTCAGATGATGATCTTTTGATTCCATCTTCTGCATCTGATACATGAGCTGACAACCTCTTGTATATCCTTTCGTTTGATTCTTTCTTCTCTAGTTTTATCTTTCACCATGTTCTGTGTGTATATATGTTATACTTATGATGTACTTTATCCTAAGTATATGGGGGTGAATGATTTGTGTTGTTCATATTCGTCATGCTCATCACTAATGTTGTTGCTTATACTTGGGGATACTCTACCCCAAGTATAGGGGGTGTGATGTTGTTCATATAGTCTTTTTTTGAGTTTTTTCTCTTCCAATCTCTCGATTGTCCCCCACCTTGTCGACATTCTATTCCTAGGGCTATTCTACCCTAATAAAAGGGTGCCAAGTCGAGCCGTTGAGTTCGTAGATTCTCTTCCTCGGTTCTCCCCATTTATATAGTCTTCTATACTTAGGATTATTTGTTCTTAAGTATAGGGGGATTACCAACTTCTATTCTTTTCATCTTTTCTTTGAGTCATTGTATCATAGGAGTCTTTTCATTTTCTATACTTAGCACGAGTTATGTCTTCCTTTGCCCCTCTTTGATCACTATGAGGACATAGTTCGAGCCAAGTGTAGGGGGTGTCGTATATATTGTATATATACTTTGAACATAACTCGTACTTTTAAAAATGTAATTATTTTTTTATATTTTTGGGATATATATATATATATAAATTCAAAAAATCCACGTGTGTGTATATAAATTTGGGTTACCTTCAAAAAAATAAAAAAAACACAGAAAAAACAATCAAAACAACAACAACGAAAGAATAAAAAACAAACAAAAAACAAACAAAAAACAAGAAAAACATTCCTTGTATATACTTGTATATATTTTACTAACCCTTTTCCCTCAAAAAAATCCCTAAAACTAAAAAACCAAAACGTCTATTACAAATTTCATAATTAAAATTAAAAAGATCTCTTTTTACATGTGCATCATTTTTTCCCTTCAAAAATCTATAAAAAGTTCAAAACTAGAAAATTGTTTAAAAAAATGCTTTCTTTTCTTTTCATTTTACATATTTCTTTCATTCGCTTGTGTATTTTTTAGGATAGTATTGACATTTAAACTAAGTCTGGAATAAAATTGAAGAATGGAGCTTAGTTGGATCTTAGTCCACTTAATTTCAGAGGAATCATATAAGAATTGGAATTAAGACTTTTCAAGTCCTAGAGACTTAATTCTTTGAGTCCATAAGACTATGTTCATATGTCATCTTGATTAGTCTATGTAGAATATTTAACAACACGTGCATGATTCTTCCAGACCTTGGCTTATCTTAGACATGCACTCGATACGTAGCTCTTCATGGAGGAGGTAGTGAGGAGGTAAAATCTCCTGGCTTGGAGTAGCATATGAGGGTAACACATTTAGGAGGAACCTCTCGTCCTCCTCTAGGGAGGGTAGTGCATCTCATCCTCATCTAGTAGCATTGAGGTCTAAAGATAGGATGTTGTGGGGTTGCAATAATGCTTTAAAAGAGGGATAGTCTACTAACGCAAGAAGAAAAACTCCTTATGCACATTTTGCACCTTGTATATATTTTCACAAAAAATAAAAAAAGAAAAAGAAAAATGCAGAATCTCCAAAAAGTGGACAGTACTGATTGAAAAGTAAGATGCCTGCTAGAGTGTATATACAAGTGAAAAAAAGAGAAAATCTTCAAAGTTAAATTTTTGTAAGCTTGCAGCAGATGACTTGGCTCCACTGGTCATGTATCCAAGGATAGGTAGCTACGCTGGTTACCGTCCATTCTTTTCTCCATATCCTCTTCTTGAGCTAGTTGTACCTGATCTTAGAAGGGAATATCTTCGCTCCTTGAGGAAAGAGTTGTTATATTGGGGGACTAGAGTTACCTTGTTGAGAGAGGTTGTTTCATCACTACTTTTGAGATGGGGAGCTATATTTCACTTACACCGTAAAAGTGAAGATTCATAGTCATAATAATTTGTGTTTGTAGATTTTCTGACATGACTGTTGAGGAGATCTGAATAGGAGTCTTGTGGAACTTAGAGGTTGTTAGGTTTTAAATCCATTTCCCATGAAGGTTCTGCCACACTAATAATCCAAAGGTCTGACAGAGCTCCATACTACAATTTTATGAAGATAAGTTTAATATTCAATATTGTCATAATTTCTTTATTTTTCCTTTCTTTTTCTTTTATTCACTTATTCTTTCAAATAATTTTTTGCTAAGGGACTAGCAAAGGTAAAGTATAGGGGGATGATGAATCTGCATTTCATTATCTTTTCCATTTATTTTATATTAAAATCCCTTATGAAACACATGTATGTAATACTAAATCCATATTCTTACAATCATGCATATGTTTGTAAATATTATACATATATTGTCATTTTCACCTAAAAGATAAATAAAGATATAAAGGAAAAATAAAGAAAATAAAAAAAGACTGTATATATGTATTAGATACAAGCTGGCCCGAACCCTGAGAGATGGTCAAGACTTGACCTAATCAACGAGGAATAAAGTAGGGGGGAGATAGGGTCCTTAATCAGAAATTCTAAAAAATGTTTTATAAATAATTTTCTGTGTATATTTATATAAAACATACATTATTTTATTTATAAATAATTGAACTCAAATTAAATAATTTTAAAAATAAAAATTTTAATAAAAAAAATTCTAAATAATGAAAATAATAGCAAAAAAATCATATATAGAATAAAAGTATCCACATCCAAAAAAAGTCATAAAGCGATAATTGAAAGATCAATTCCGACTCTATATGAACTAAAATTGAATAAAACTCACTTCCATTGTATTCTAAATTAAATTATCTTTAAAATGGTTGTAGTTCATACTTTTTAGTGTTACGGTTTGAAAGACGATTTTCTAGGGTGGTTTGTGCAATTTTATTATTTGTTTCTTATATATATTTATACATAAATAATTGTAAATAATTTTAATTATTTAAAATAAAAGTAAAAATAAAAAAAATTAAAGCAAAAAAATTAAACTAATTTCCTTATTTAACTATGTATATAATGTACCATATGTATATAGTTAATTCCCTTAAATAAATGTCACAAAAAATAAATAATTAACATTTATTATTTTAATTTAATAAAGCGATGAAAAAAATAAATAAATTATGTAAATAATTTCAATACTAACTTCCTTTATTATCAATATAGCATTCCGAATTTTCCTTATCTTTATCTCCATCAAATTTTTGAAATTCCAATTCAATTCATTTACCTAATAATATGGCTCCTCCCTCATTTCAATTGTATGAATCTTTGGTGAGAGGAGCCTATTCTCTAGTAGTATTCTTGTCGTTGAGAGGTGCCTAGCTTCTGAGTTATCTAGTGATATCTAGTCGGTCCTCGTCGAGGACATCATGGCTTCCATCTGCTCACACTGTGAGATCCATTTTTTTCTCATTTTCAATCTAGGTTAATCGTAGTTTATTTTTTGTATTTTTTATTTCATTGCAATTTTTTAGATCGTAGACCTTAATCATAGATCATTGTTCTACCACATCCGATCCATCCCCAATTTTGATTTTTCATCACATTTTCTCAATCTATCTGTGTTCAAATTCTATTTCACACGATCTCTCAACTCAGGTCACGCACGGTGATCGGAGACCTAAATCCATCTTCCATTTCGCCGGATCGAAAATCATTCACATTCCCATTTTTATTTTATTTTTTTTCTTTCTTTAACTGAGTCATCGTGCTCGAGTCAGTGTTGGTATTTTCTCTATTTGCAGATTCACAAGAATTTTGAAAAGAAATACAAAAAAATGCAGCTATAGTTTCAAACAAATAGAATATAATGCTGCTGTAAAAATAAAAAATAAAAAAACTGAGCAGCTGCGCCACCAACCAGCGTCGCCTGAGCACAATCCGCTCATGGAGAGGAACATCTCCATTGTCGACCAAAGGCGGCTGCGCCAGCTGCCGTCACCGTCCACCGTCAACCACGGGGGCTTGTGTCGCCCCCTCACCCTGCATCCCACGAGCATCACCGGCCGACCACTTTTTATCTGCCAAGAGCTAATCTGCATCTCTGCCCGCGACAACTGTAGCCCTTCACCGCCGCAACCACCCATCTGTCGCAATACGAAGGAGCCTTGCTACCGCGGCTGCTCTTCGATAGTGTCACCAACCCGATCGTCCACCACGCGCCTATCTTCCAACCCCTGCTCGAATTATCTCCGCTCATGTATAGCGTCGTAGCCGAGCAAGATCCACCGCATGACCTTTTGACTTTCGCGCGCGCGTCACCATCCACCCACAATCCTCCGCTTAAAGTCGCACCATGCACCCGCTGTTGCTTGAAGAAGAAGGAATAAGGTGACGCACCCCCTTCCAATTTGTAGGAAACGAGAAAAAAATTATGCTTTAAAACTTTTTGGGTAAATTACATTTTGCACCCCCAAAGTTTATAAAATTGCAATGAAGCCATTGCCACTACTGTGAGTCACGTTCAGCTTGCCATCTGCACTGGGTAAATTGCAATATTTTTCCTATATTATAGTTTTGTATTCTATGATGCAAAAACATTAAATATTTATGTTTCAGTACATCTTATCAAGACAATTATTTTGCATGTTCTTCTTCATGAAAAAAATATTTTTATTGCTCAATATATTCTGGAAAATTCATGTTATAATCCTACTGTATTCCTCTTCATTGTGTAAAAATTTCATAGCATTTTAATTTTATTGGCTATTATTAAAAAAAATCAAAACATCACTTTTTTCCATGTTTGAACTTGAAAAATCATGAAAATTCAAATATTAAGACAAAAACTCTAAAAAATTAAAATAGTTCTATTTTTTATCTTTTATTTTCTATCCAATTTTCATGTAGTAATCATTTTTAAAACTCCAAAAAAGCGAAATACCAAAAATCTTAAAAAAATAATATAAAATTGTAGAGAAATCCAAAAATGTGATTTCACTTCTTATTTGTAGATTATTTCCTCTAGTTTTTAGGAAAAATAATTTTCATATTTATTGCATTTATTTGTTATTTTTAAATGGAGAAATATTCTCATTTGCTCGTTATTTTCATTATTCCTTGTTTTTAATCATTTTGAAAATCCTATAAGATTCTAAAAATCTCTGAAAAATATAAAAATAGTAGAAAATAAATTAAAAATACAAAAAGATTTTATTTCAATATTTTTGAGTATTTTTCTCAATTTTGAAAATCCAAAAAAATGCATTCTTTTGTGTATAAATTTGTTTTGAACATTATATTTTTAAAAATTAAAAATTTGCAAAACTAAAAATCATTAAAAATTTGAAAATCAGAAACTTAAAAAATATAAATTAAAAATTAAAAAAAAATAAAAGTTAAAAACTTCACAAAAATAATGATAGTTAGCATTTGAGATTCCATTTTCTTTTAATCGATTTTTCGATTATTTAAATAACCCTCGGGAATTGTAGCATCCCCAAGTTCGATCCTATTGTAAATAGCGAAAATTCTCTCGCTACATTTTTTGTACGTAATTTATTTTAATAAAAAATAAAGAATTTGTTTTTGTTTTGGGATTCATTGGGTTGCAATGATAACAACACATTTATTATCATTATTTTTAAAAAAACCAGAAAAACCCGACCAACTGGTTGGTATTCAAACATTTTTGAATACATTATCTCCTATAGAGCAACCATTATACATGATGCAATGAACCATATCATTCATGATTAAATGTCAAGAAAAACCCGACCAGCCTATGTTTGCCAGAACAACTTCTTTAATTTTATAAGGATTATTTGACATTGCGATCATCATTGACATGATACTTCCAATGCACACTCGATGAGAGATCAAGACTACAGAGACATACAAGCCTTAGGCTTGCAGTCTTATTGTCTATTTAATTGTCATTCCTCATTATTATGAGGAAACTTGCACATCGCAACCACATACATTATTTGTCCAACTGCAAGTACAACATCTTGATCATAGATCCAATCCCTGATACTTTACTATTGAGTATAGTATTGAGTGAGTTTAATGAAGGACTATTTGAAATAAGAAATTTGCATAAATATATATATATATACATACATAGTTTACTGTGACTTAGTAATTTTTATATCAAAGTTGCCTTACCTTGTCAACACTGAAAGTTCATTCCCTTAATCACTTTGAATGTAATAGATATACTTACCATAATATCTCAAGCAAGTTCCGGGATCCTTTCTTATCTTTGTCACATACCAATAATATGAGAACATGTAACACGAATAAAAAGAAGCAGGAACACATTCCGCCATGCAACTCCAACTTGCATTCCTAATTCGGTATTTAACACCCGGGCCCACCATCGCTAAGGTGATGTTGACCTGTCATTAATTGGACCAACCAGGATTAGAATTCGCTATGCGCAATCCAATATCGTCCCAATAATATCAGGACCCGATATTGGGGTCACTACGCATACGGTCTAACTCTTTCAAGAAGCAAAGAGCCCGATCTAGATGTGATTGTATGCAGGAGCTGTCACTTTGAACAAGCGTCTCCTATATACAATCCCTGAAAACGGAACCCTTCGGGTTGACAAGATACCATGGATGTCACTTATGTGATCCTACATATCATGTTCAAATTTTAATTAATTATTATGAATCATATTCGCATAATTAATTGTTGCAAGGGAAATACATATCTATTCATAATAGAGTGTTTTAAATGGATATAATTAATTTAATCATATTAAATCAATCCAATTAAATTAACCAACAAACTAAATTATTACTTTAAGGATGGTATTATCAAAAAAATACATATTATTTGAATTTTAATAATTAGAAGAATACATCATGATACCTTCAAACATTATCCTTTCCTTACCTGCTGCAATGGCCACTACCGATGGGAGTGAGACAATCCGGTCATGGAGCAACCTGCTACCCCAACGCTGCACGATTAGACACCATATCCACCTCAGGTTAGGATAATGTTAATTGATCACTCTGTACTTGCGATGATAATAGGTCTTTTAACCTAAGTTATACAATATATTAATAATCAAAACATTTTTGATTAATATTATAAGGAGATTTTCTAAACAAATCCCCAGTCCTATTCAAGCATCAATGATTGTTGGAAGGATCATGTAACCAATTGAGATCCAGATCATATCTAATCATGTTTTTGTTATGGTCAATCCTCGTTTCGTCGTACCCATTATTCTCCTCCTCGCCTTTCACCCTCACTCTCTTCCCCTTCACCTTCTAATCCACCCAAGTGCTCCCATTCCCCTCGATCTTGCACAAATCGAGGAGTTGGATCTCCTGCCTCCGCCCTTCACCGGAGATCATCGCTCCGCCTCAACTAGCATCCATTCCGCATCCAAAAGCCCTCTTTAGCTTTGTCTTTTGTCTGCTAACACACTTTTGTAGGAAATGAAAGGAAAATCACCTTTGTAGGGGCCTTCGAAGCTCGAACAAAAGCTTCAGGTGCCGAGCTTCGTCGGAGCACCTCCGATGGTGTCTGGCCAATTTAGGGAGCCTAACAGCTGCAAGTCACTTCTAGGAATCATCTAAGCACCTCCGTGGCGAGAACTAAGGCCGAAGATGTGCAAGTTTTAGATTCAAACTCGTCAGGGAGTAGTTCTTCGACTGTTCTTCGGAATCATCTCTCCGTCGTCCGATCGAACACATCCTCTAAGAGATACAACTACCGTCCGATACTCCCCCTCCAGCATCGTCAGATCAGCATAAAGATTTAATCTCAACACTCCATGTTCGAAGGGGTATCAGCCGTCAAATTCATGCCATGTGGATAAGTGAGGCGTTGTGACTCGTCCGCACGCACATGATTAGAGGGTAATTGCATATTTAACCCTCAGTTTTATCTTATTTCTTTTGGTCATTTAATATTTTTATTTTTTTTAAAAATTTAGAGTAAAAGTGCATGGAGTCCCCTTAACTTTAGTTATATTTCTATTTTGTCAACTCCGCATCACCTCATGTTCGGTCCCACGTGAGGTGGAATTTTGGTAGAAATACCTTTGTGGGTATTGGTATTAATATTCAGTCCAGAAATTTCAAATATTAGTTATATATTTTTGTGTGAATTGCATTTTATTCCAATATTTATTTTACTTGCAAATATACCCCTACTAGTTCATTATTTTTTACGCATGTTCTCTATTTATTATAAATATCATCGATGCTCCAAAAATTCCCAAAAAAACTGGGTTAAGTGTCTGATTATTTGTAGATTCACAATATATTTTTAAATTTGCATTTTAGGCACTTTTAATATTTATTAAAAAAATAAAGGAGCATGTTTTTGTCCATGTTTGATTTATGAAATACCAAAAAAAATATAAAAACATTTTGAACAATTCCCAAAGAAAATAATTTTTTTATGTATTTTCATATTTTCTAACTTTGGACCAAAATTTCTTGAAATAAAAAAGAAAAATCATAAAAAAAATAAAAAGCACTAAAATCCTTTATAAAAAGATAAAAACATTCCCAAAATCCTGAAAATATTCATTTCTATTTAATAATTTTATTTATTTTTTTATTATATATTAAATTAGTTTGGAAAAGTGTGAACATTTTTTTCTATTTTAAACCCCAAATCAATTCGGTATATCTATTTGATCCTTGTCTTAGGATTTTTTTTACTTTAAAAATTTAAAAAAAGAAGCAAAATTAAAAAATTAGAAAAAAGTAAAAATATTGCAAAATCTAAAAATGGTTTATTTTTTGTATTTTGATTATTTTTAGTAGTATTTATAATTATATTACCTTATATTATATATATAGCTTTATATATTCCTATGTTATATATCAAAAAGGAATAGAAATTAAAATCAGAAAATATAATAAAAATTTGATCGAACAGAAATACGCCTAGGTCTCTTCACAGATCTATTAGCAACTTGAAGGATCGTAGAGTTGTATGTAGAGGGTAATTTTTTGTATTTTGATTAGGGGTATTTTGAGGAACATAATTTTAAAAGGAATAGAAATTAGAAATCAGAAAATATCATCCACAGAGAGAGAATCATCCACATCCAATGACACATCTGCAGCCAGATCAAATGCCTAAGTTTCTTAATCACCTGTTATTACATGGATGAGGTTCATATTGATGACCTTTAGAGGTATCAGGTAGAGACCCGTGATATCCTAGTAGAGGATAGGTCCAAGACCACAGGTGGCAATTCTTTCGATGGTACTCTATATTTTAGCATGGATGATGAGCAGATGGAGCAGTCACCGGATGATTTATTGAAGATATTTCAGATTTTGAGAGTATACATGATTCCTCAATTTAGATGAGCTAGAGACTAATTTCCATTTTGTTGAGTTAGTTTCCTCTAGAAATTCTGAAGATGAGCACAGTAGAGAGTCGGATCACGTTTCAGACATCTTCTGTAGTCTGACTCTAGAGCATATTGAAAGGGTGAATAATCATATTGCAGACACATCTACCACAAGCATAGATTCCAGTACATAGATGATGAATCCACGATTCATCATCATAATATATTGATCTTCGGAAAATCCCTGAGTAAAATCTCAAATAAATATCCATAAAATCAACAAATTAATTAAATGACTCTTATCAATAAAATACACTAATTATTGTATACTATATTGTACAAATTAAATTAATAATAATAAACTATAAAATAAAGGAGTTTTTCACCTATAAATATCCCAAAATGTCATAAATTTTTAATAATTTCATTTCAACTCCTTTTCAGCTAATTCATTCTCCAACATATTTATAAAAATTTATAGAAAAATACAAAAATATAAAACAAATTTCACCTTAAATAAATACTCCTAGATCCCAAAGAGAAAAAAACTGTAAAGTCCAACTTTCCGACAAAATTTTCGCTCCTTATGAACTCCGAATTCACTAAACTCACTTTTAAAGTTTAAGTTAGAAAATTATCTATCCAATAAAGGTGCCATCATTAAAATCGGAACTCGTTTGCAAAATATGGGTTTTGGAACCTAGGTGTACATTGCATATAATGTACATAGTTTTCTTTTCTCATTTTTTATTTACTTTTCTTATTTACAAAAAATCCAAAAAAAAACATTTTTGCGTTTTATTTTATTTCTAGTATTTGATTTTATTTTTATATTGTAATTCTCTTATTAAAAATAAAAAAGTAAAAAAAAAAGTAAAAGAACATGTACATATTGTTTGTTTTATTTGTGGACTTACTTTTGTAAATTCTCCAATCTCTTTTCTCTTTATTTTTATTTTTATTTTAGTAGCCTACTTTATTTTCTTTTCTTTTCTTTATTTAATTTTCATTCTCTACACTAACTTCCCTTTTCCTCCATTAACCACTAATTATCCATATAACTTTTCATTCAACTCCACCATTTTCTTCAACCTCCCATTCAACTCCACAATTCCACCATATTATCTAACCTCCATTTTCATTCTCTTTTTATACATCTCACTCTCCTCATTTTTGCGTTTGATACACCTTTACGCGAGAGAGAATCGAGAGTCCGACCGCCCGTCTCGGAGACAGCGAACGACAAATTAGAGTGGCGACCACTTCCTCTTCGGTGAGAAACGTTGGCATTCCAGCCACCGTTGCAGCCGCCTCCGTGTGTTGCTCGAGCTCATCGCTAGCCAGCGATTCGAGCGAAGATTGTACTTCTCATGAGCACACCACCAACTCTTCTCATCTTTTGCATTTTTTATTCCCTGTTTAAGAAAACTAACATAAATAAAAATGAAAAGTTAAAAAAATCAATCAAATCTAAATAGAAAAAAATAAAAAAAATAAAAAAAAATCTAGAACAACACCACTGCCCCCTCCTCCTCCATCTCCAGCGGTGCCACTGCCTCTTTTTCTAGCAGGTCTGCCTTCTCGCGTGTGACTCCCTATAGCTCTCCACCCGCCACCTCCTACACCGCTACCGCCAGCGGCGGTCACCGCTAGCCGCAGCCTGCCATCGCCCAACAGCACCACCAGCGTCAACCGCACCAGGTCCAGCCGCACCACCACCGCTCGCGCCACCACACGCTCGTTCTCCTCTACAAACCGTCGCGTAGGCCCTTCGCTCGCCTCTAGCTCTAGTCTGCCAGCCCACAGCTGGCACGCCACTGGTGGCCCTCTAGGTGCGGTAGGCCACCGTCCCACAAGCCCTCCACTCTCCTCCAACTTTCCACCTACGCTAGCAGCGAGCTTCGTTGCCAAGGTCGTCATCCCGCGCCTCCACAGCACGATCGCGGTCGTTGCACGCCCCGCCCATCGTTCTTCACCCCTATCGTACCCCAACCAATAAGGTATTTTCTTATTTTTATTGATGTAAAAATTATGTTACTTTTATTGTATATTTCTAACATTGCAAAAATATCCATGTGTATGTTTGGTTTGCAAGTTTTTGTTTTCATGAATTGCATGGATACCCCAATGTTTGCATGTTAATTTGGTGATTTATTTTGCATCATATATTTAAGTGAAAAATGTTATGTTATTGAAAAACTAATTCTCTATCATTTGAATATTTATTTGGAATTTTGTGAGCTATGGGAAATTAATTGAAATTGTATTAGCAAAACATTACGTATTTTACCCAATTTTGTGATCTTAAATTCATATTTAATTGGCGGCTGCTCCAAAAGTTCCTCAAAAATAAGACATGATGCCTTGAAATGTGCTTTAATTATTGTTCAAATTTCATTCAAATTGGAGATGTCCTATGCCTCAAATAAATTATAGAGTGATTTTAGTAAATGATGTTTAATAAAATCCACAAACATTATTTTCGCAAAATTTCAACTCTCCTGGATTGCTCATATAAATATCTTCTTTATAAAGTTCACCCTTTGGAAAATTGATATTATCTATTTATTGGAAATTAAATACTTGTTGTCACTCTGTTTTTATTAAAAATCATAAAAAATCATATATTGTCGAAAAATTCTAAAAAACTACTACAACCTCATTTCATCATGTTAAAGTTTTAGTAACTTTTTCATAATTTGTGCATTCTGCTTGTGTGAAAAATTGCATGAAAACCCATAAAAAGTGTGCATTTTTTACCCTTAAAATTCCAAAAAAAAAATGCTTTGCATTCATCACTGAATTAGGTATCTAAAAAAATATAATTTGGCTAAATTGGACTAATTTCACATTAAAATTAATTTGGCTAATTCTTGTGTTTTCTTATAAACCTAATTCAACCACATTTTACATTCACATTCATTTTGAATTAAAAAACTACAAAAAATCCGCATTGGAAACCTAGACCTAATTTCTCGGATTCGACCCATAGTTGTTCCATTGCCTGCTTATGTTCGATCCTGGACTTGCCCGAGATATAAATTTAAGCTGAGACACTCTTCGTGGAGCTCTTTTCTTTGTTCTGATTGATTGGCTGAGTGTCGTGCTACAACGAGTACCTATTAATATAACCATTCAGGCTCGATTCGTCAATAGATTGATGAGTATAGAGCAGAGATAGATTCCACCTTACGAGAATTGAAGACCTTGCCATCAAATATGAAATATGTTTTCCTTAAGGGTCCACATCGATAGTTTTTTATCATTGTCAGCTCATCTTTGACTGAAGATCAAGAATCTCGTCTAATGGAGATTCATGAAAGAAACCGCAAGGCCATTGGATGGAATGTATCAGATCTTTGCAGGAAGAATCTTCCTTTGTGATCTCATCATTTCTATCTCTTTCATGATAGCAGACCCTCTAGAGAGTTTCAACATAGGCTGAATCTGATTTTACGGGATGTTGTCAATAGAGAGATTATGATATAGTGTGATGTAGGGTTTATTTATCCCATCTCCAACTCTAAAAGGGTTATCCCTTTACATGTTGTTCCAAATAAGTCGGGAATTCAGATGGCAAAGAATGAGAGTAGAGAGGAGATTCCAAAGAGAGTAACGATGTCATGGAAGGTGTGCGTTAATTACAGGAAATTGAGTGTCGCGATGAAGAAGGACCACTTCCCTTTACCTTTTATAAACCATGTCATAGAGAGGTTAGCATGAAAGGAGTACTTCTGTTCCATTGATGATTACTCCGGATACAACCAGGTTACTATTTCTACTGAAGATATGTAGAAGACCACCTTTACATGTCCCTTTGGCTAGTATGCTTTTAGACGAACGCCCTTTGATTTGTGCAATGCCCCTACTGCATTCCATAGGTACATGCTTGCCATCTTTGCAAACTTGGTAGGTGATTTTCTTGAGATCTTTATGGATGATTTTTCATCCTTTGATAACTCCTTTGACGATTGTTTAGCGCACCTAGATTAGGTTCTTCAAGAATGTTATGAGGTGAGTCTCGTTTTGTCATGGGAAAAGAGCCATTTTATGGTTACAAATAGGATTGTTATGGGACATGTCATCTCCAGGATTGGCATGGAGGTTGACCCTGCCAAGGAGGATGTCATCAAACGTCTCGAGCCACCAACCAACATCAAGCAGTTACGATCTTTTCTAGGACACGTCGGTTTCTACTGATGGTTCATTTAAGATATCTCTAAGTTTTTCTGACCATTAACTGAATTCTTGGAGCATGTCATCTATAGGAAAGGACATCGAGTTCATTGTAGATGACAAATGTCTTAGTTCCTTCCTCACAGTACTCCTATCCTACATCCACATGATTGGTCTATTCTCTTCGAGATCATGATGGATGTTTCAGAATTTGTAGTTGGGGATGTATTAGTTTAGAGGATGAATGGACTTTATGTTTCCATCCACTATACTAGATGGACTTTAGATGATGCTCAGCGCAATTATATAGTGATCGAAAAGGAGATGCCAACAGTGGGATTTACATTGGACACATTCAGATCATATCATCTTTATTCAAAAATCATAGTTTACTCAGATCATTTAGAGATACTTGATGGAGAAGAAGGATTCGAAGGCATGCCTTCTTAGTTGGGTTCTTATACTTTAGGAATTTGACTTGGATATTACAAACAAACATGGGGTAAAGAACGTAGTAGCTGATCAACTCTCTCGATTACATATAGAGAAATCTTCAGATGAGTACATGTTGGAGATTGCAGAGAGATATTTAGATCAGAGTATCTTTGCAGTTATAGAGCTTCCATGGTATGCAGACATTGTGAACTTTCAGGTTACGTAGAAGTGTCCACAGGGTTGGCCAAATGATCGAGTCAATAGGGTAGTTTTCGAGGCACGATACTACCACTAGGAGGATGCAATTCTTTTTCATAAGGTATCAGGTTGTGACTATAGGCGATGCATTCCTCTAGAGGAATACAATAGTGTCCTAACCTTGTGCTATTCCTTAAAGGAAGGAGGACATCATTTAAGGGAAGAGGACTACAAAGAAGGTACATCCGAGCGGTTTTTAGTGGCCGACTCTTACTAGAGATACATACATATTCCTGAAGAGTTTCCTGGATTGTCAGAGAGTAGTAGTGATAGTCAATGCCAGAGATGCAATGCCAATGTGACCAGTTATCGTTTGTGAGATATTTGATGAATGGGGCATAAATTATATGGGATCGTTCCCTTCGAGCAGCGGCTTTGAGTACGTTCTTCTCGTTGTGGATTAAATTTCTAGATGGGTAGAGGCTATACCCGCACGAACCGCTGATAGTAGGACAGTGTGCAAGTTGCTGAGGGAACATATTATTTCACGGTTCGGTAGTCCATGTATTCTTATTTCATATTGGGGTAGCCACTTTATTAATAAGGAGGTGAAAAATCTAGTGAAGAGTTATGGCATTGATCGCCGAGTCGATTCTCCTAAAAACCCACATGCTAACGACATGGTTGAAGTCTCAAATAGAAAGGTGAAATCAATTCTTCAGAAATTAGTACAATGGGATAGGAATAACTGATCACAGCTTCTAAAACAAGTTCTTTGGGCATATCGTACTGCATACAATACTCCCTTAGGTACTTCTTCTTTCAGACTGGTTTATGGGAAGCCATGCCATTTACTCATAGAGATCTTGCACAAATCTGAATAGTCAATCAAAGATATTTTATTAGATTTGCATAGAGCAAGAACCAAGATGAAGATGGATCTGAATGAGCTAGTAGAGATTCGAAATCAGTCACATGATAACACCCACATTTATAAGGACAAAGAAAAGAAATGGCACAATAGACACATTCGTCACACGATCTTTGTCACTAGTTAGAAAGTCTTGTTGTTCAATGCACGATTGAGAATTTTTCCTGGTTTGTTATAAGCAAGTGAAAAGGACCGTACATAATCAAAATGGTGCACAATAATGGATGCATAGCATTCGTGGAGAAAGGGCAGGTGTTGAAGCACTTTGTAGAAACAACTGATCATCTGGCCAGAGTTTAGGTGATCTACTTTTTATAGGACTCATGACTACACTTCCACTTCATTTTGACCTGTACAGAGACCTATGAGCCTTTTAGTTTTCTGGAGAACACAACTTGTGTATTCTTCGCAGTCCCCAATCCTCCTAGTTTTTCTCGTCTTTATACTTAGGATACCATATCATATTATGGGGGGATTGTCCATTGATTTGTGCTTTCGATTTTTTTCTTTTTACTTTTATTTTGTTTTCCTTTCTTTTAAACCAATCATTGGTCCCTAATGTTTTGCAACATTCTTTTCTATACTTAGGATGCCTAATCCTAAGCATGGGGGGATCGAGTGATTTCATTGATTTCGTTTATCTTTCTTTTTCTTTCATCCCTTCATTTGTATATTCCTTGCCCTCAGTCACCTCATTTTGTATTACTTATGATGACTGGATCGTTAGTATTGGGGGGTCGACTGACTTCTATTCGTTTATTCTTTTGACCCACTTTTACTTAGCACAAGTTATATCCTCCTTTTTTTCTTTTGACGCTATGAGGACACAGCACAAGCTAAGTATAGGGGGTACATATATTGTATATATACTCTTATCTATAACCCATACGTTATGTATTTTAAATATCTATAAAATCCATAAAAAGTGAGCATGCTTAATTTAAAATTCATTTATTTATTTATAATTTATAAAATCCTTGTAAATAAAATATTTGTAAAATTCTTCTTAAAAATTCGTAATTTAAAATATATATTTAAAATTATATATTTAATATGTATAATACTTATTTAAAATCTTATTTACTAAAATATGTGTTGATAACTTAATAATTAAAATACTTGCACATAACATTTGTAAAATACATTAGTTATTTAAATCCAAATAAAATATTGGTAATTTATCTTGTACAATTCTTGTAAATACGCTTGTTTATAAAACTAGGAAAAATATAAAAATACAAAGTTCTAAAATTCAAAAAAAATGTAAAATCTTTAAAATCCATAAAAAATGAGTAAAATTGAAAAAATGTACTTCACAACAACATGGTTGCATTTGCATTAGCATTTTTCAGAATAAATTTAATTTCTCGAACTAAAGATTGGGAATAGTCTAAAAGATGGAGCTTGATTATGGACTTTGCCTTTATTGTAAGGAGCTTAGTTAGGAACTAGAATTTAGACTCTTCATGTCTCTGATATAAATCATTGGGTTCCATGAGACCATGTTTGGGAATTTAACTTAAACTTTCCTAAGTAGAACACTTTATGACATCCGTTTAACTCTCTAATAGTGAACTAATTTTGGACACATACACTATGCACTTATCTCGAATTGCATGAGGTTGCGAAGGGAAGTTCATTTAAGTGGGGATGAAATGAAGCTTCAGATGAGGGAATGATCTGCTGGTAAAATTTTTCCAAGACCTCAAAAAAATAGACGGAATGAAAATATGCTATAACAGTCGAGGCTAGAAAGATTGATGTAGTGCAAACAACATTAAAAACTCTACCAAAAAGAAGATACCAAATACCAAATATGACCACAATGGTCCAAATTTCCAAAAATCCTGCACATCTTGATGGAGTCTTAGCTACACTGACTAGGCTTCATAAGGAGATGTGACTACACTGGTCACACTCCAGTTCATTTCTCATTCACTTTATTCTCTCTCTACTCGATTGTGGACAAAACACGACATGATCTTAGAATGAAATACCCCCTCCTCGAGGAAAGAGTAGCTGGATGATGAACCAATGGGAGTGTATTATTGGGATGGGCAACTTCTTCATTTTTTTTAAGTTGGAAGAGCTAACGCAATTCACACACAGTACAAATTATATTCAAGGTTGATAGAGGTGGCGATATGGATAAGTGGATCTGAGATGGTTGTTGAGGTGAACCCAAATAAGGATTTGTGGAACTTGAGGACTATACTATTGTGATTAAATTCTTAATCCTATTTAAGGCTTCGACAATAATGCTTGTTTTAGGCCCGACCAATGTTTGTCCTTTGTCTATTCTCATGAATTGGTTTAGGAAAAGAAATTCATCTAAACTTTATTAATCTTTCTCTTATTTTTCAAATAAGTGTTTGCTTAGGGACTAGCAAAGGTTAAATATAGGGGGTTGACGAATCCATGTTTCATTAACTTTTCTTGTGCATTTCCCCTTAAAACCCTTAACAAATCCATGTAAATATTCATTAATTCACATCTTTTATTAAAAAATACCATTCATAAAAAAATGCATTTTTAAACATTAAAAAATAGGTAAATAAATAAATGATATGTACAGTGTGACTATAAAATGTAAATATAGTTGAAGGATATATTTATAGAACCTAGACCACGAGAACAAGTCAGCATGGATTGGTCGACAAACAAGAAAGTAGGGGGAGATAAGGAAGAAAACCATAAAAATAATTAATCATGCATATAGAACATTACTCACTAATTATTCATTATTTATTAAAACTTCAATAATTATTAGTTAATTTGTTTGTACATATATTTCTCCAAACTCTTCTCCTATGTATTTCTAAAAATGTATTAAAAATCCTAAACATACCAACTCGTATATATGCCAAGAAATCCAACTTTTAAATTGTCAATTTATCAACTTCTGAACATCATAACTTCTTCACATGAAATCTAATTTCACTCTACTCATCTTTAAAGTTCATAAAATAATATTCTCTACTTAATGTAGGTTATTTAACTAAAATTGAAGTCTGTTTACAAAATTTTGATTTTGGGATCTAATGACAACGGGGTTTCTAGGCTATTTATTTTATTCAGGACATACTATTTACATTATTATTGATTTTATTTTTCAATTTTTTTCTTTATCTTACCTATGAATTATTTCAGAATTTTTTACTATTATGTAATATTTGAAATAAATCAAAAACCCTAATTTATAGATGAAATTGAATTATGTTATATATCCAAATTAATTTATTAAAATTCAAAAAAATTTACACATCTCTTATTTATTATTCTATTAGTTAAGAAAATATAATGTGTTATTTGTTACATTATCGAAATAGAAAGCAAAACCCCATTCATCATACTCAATAATTATTTATTAATATTATTCATAATTTATAAAATATTTATTATTTAAAAAAATAAATATACCATAATTTAGATAAAATAAGTATATACATTTTTATTTTTATATTAATTTATAATAAGCCTATTGACTATTTATTAACTAATTAATAAATTATTTCCTATTCTAGCCTATGAGGTGCTGACAAGTGTCAGCATCGGGAGCTTCTTCTCAAGAAGTGGCTGCTCGAAGGTTGTTCTAACAAATATTGTTCCACCATTTATCTCGTGTCCACCTCACATACAAAGCTCCATCCAAACCCTTGATCATCTAGACCTAACCACCTTAATATCCGCTTGCCATTGTATCTATTCCAACTACCCTTCGATTTGCCTACATAATTACCTAAACAACATCCTCCACAACTAACTTCTCATAGCCCAGTTTCAAATTTATCAGACCACCACTTTCTCCACCTTGTTGTGGCCACCACCAACTGTAACAGCACCCGGTGACCACTCTGCGTGGAAGACTAACCTCCGATGGAGAGTTCCAAGGATGATCTCCGCCTTCAATCGTTGCCTTGCGCATCTTCCAACTCCGGGAATGCCGCCTCGTTAAGAGAATACCAGCAGGTTCATACAACCTACAAGGATAGGTACACCTCCATCTTCATTTGATTCATCAATCTTTGTGCTTCTTTTAGTTGATTAAACCCTTCATCAATTAGTCCAAATCACGTTCTTCATTCACACATCAAAACTCAAGTTGATTCGATTTTAAATCACATCAACATGCTATATGAAATTTATTTCCTAGAACATATTTTGACCTACAAAATCCAATAATGTCGTGGCTGATTCCATCATGATTCTAGCAAAATTTCTTCATTTCCAAGTTGATATTTTCATCTAGAGTATCATTTCAACATTTAGAGCTCTCATCTTCTTCATTAGTCTACTGAATCTAACGAAAAATAGAATATCAAGAACCCCAAATCCTATCACACCTCTGTCATTCATCTCAAATGCTTCTTTGAGATTCAGCTCCTTCCCTCCATAGTAGGAGAGCACGTAGGGGAAGGTGCCCCCTTCGGGCCTTGCAAGGAGTCATCAGTCATCGCCGACCTCACTATGCATCATCGGAGAGTCGAAATCACCGTCTCTGCTCGCTAATTTGGGGAAGAATAGCCAGGAACAGAAGAAGAGAAATATTTCAACACATGAAGGCTTGGACGCTCTAGATTGCTTGAGACGTTCTAATCACAGCTGTTAAATGAAATAGTGTGGAAAATTTGCAAATGAAGCCCCTATAGAACTCCAAAATTTAAACCCGCCTCCATAACTTATTTTTATTACATTTAGGTCACTGAACAAGGACCTAAGTGTAAGGTTTCAACAGTTTTTTACAATTAGGTCCCTGACCAGGTACCAAATTGAAAGAAAACTCTATATTCTTTTTGTTGTATTTTTTATACATTCGTATATTGACTTTGGGCACTTTGTAGACTCATGGACACTATTATATCATCATAGTATATATTTTATTTTGTTTCGAGTTTCGAAGATTTCCATCGTATTTCTTTGAATTTCGATCTTCGATTTCGAGTCATCTTGAGCTCTTTTTTACTTTTTCTCGAGTCTGTTGCTCGAGAAATCTATCTATGATATTGTATCTCCTACATTACCCAATTATTTTGACATATTATATTGTAGATAAATTGATTACAAAATATCCCTTTTGAAAATCTAAAAAAATAAAAATAAAAAAGAATGAAAACTAAAATTCAAAAAGAATTTTTCTCACCGAGAAGAGAAGGAAAGAAAGATAAAAAATCACAAAATAATTTTTGCACTTGAAAAATTCAAGCGCATTGTTCTGCATCCTTGTGTTCGACCAAGGAGAACTAGCATGGATAAATAAATATAGTGAAACACCACCATTCTTTTCCTAATTAATGTTGTATTTTTGTTTGATCAATTAGGGTATTTCTTCAAGCGGTTTTCTACAACAGACATTTATATTTCATTCTATACTACAGGCAAAACCCTAGTTATCAGTGGTCTCTGGTGCTTTTCCTTTATCATCTGAAAAGGGAGGCACTAACTGACATGCTCTACTACATCTTTGTCCCTCCCATAAGAAATATTGGTAGAGGTCCACGTACATCTTGGTCATGCATGGATGAATGGAAAGTCTTAAACTATGTGCCGCATCTAGGATGAGTAATTGCTCGTCTTTTGGCTATGTTTATTATATTCCATTGTAATATGAGCCTAAGACAAGTAATCAGAACCTCGGTAACAATATCTATGTTAAGAGATCAAGGTTAAATTTTAACGTGGACAAGCCTAGGGTCAAACACAAGGACACAAGCTATTAATGTATTTAATAAATTGTTTAGATATCTAAGTTGAGCAATCAATAGTACTTTCGAGATCAAATTGGGCATTTCAAATGAATGTCTTTTTAAGGATTTTATAATACATGTCAAATAATATAGAATACTATAGAATGTAATAAAGTGTAATAAACTAAAAATGCTCATAATCATAATCACAATAAAAAAGCACATTAATTAATGATCTATGAATTGATTTCATCTTGTAACATATTAGTCTTGAATTGATCAATACAAGCTCCAAGATATAATACAATAATGATAAATGATTTCAACGCATAATAATCAAGATATTTCTCTCATTTTTAAATTGCAACCTATGGTCAAATTAGAGATTTTATCATACCATTAAGGAGATCACAAAAAGAGTGAAATTGAGATTAATTTCATAGAATTTTGATAAGTGATGCAAAAGTAATTCAGGCTTCAATCCATTGGCCTTTTTACAATAAGACATGAATTTAAAATAATACTGTAAACCCCTTAGGATCTGGGTGCCCGTTTACGCCGCATTCGCATTATTACATTCATTGTTATCGCATTAAAATCATGAATTTATGGGGAAATTTTTCGCGATGCAACAATTGCACATGGCATTCCAACCACATTCATCAGATTCAACAAAACAATTCCTGCCAAAATTTTATTCCATTCATTTTCATAATATATACAAGTGTACATCAGAGTCTGACAGTACATATTGTAATCCCAAAATTTTTAAGCAGAAGAGACAGGAAGTATAATACATCATAATTCGAACCAAAAACTGAAACGAAACAACATACCGTCTAGTATATACTCGGTCACCTGATGTTATCAATAGCTACTGAGCAGCAGGCTTTTATATTTTAGGACACATGTATGAATGAACTATCGACTTCATATGTACATGTATTGATATTATGAAAATGAATGGAATACAATTTTGGTGCCATGTTATGTTGAATCTGATGAATGTGGAATGTGAATGTCATACAAGCAAGCAAAGCAATGCGGAAAATTTTCCTTGAAATTTCAATAATTTGTGCGATCTCATGTGAATATAATAGTGTGAAATGTGTGTAAACGGGTACCTGGATCCTAGGGGGACCACAAATACTAAACATGTCAAACATGTCCATACTGGATATAAATGCAATTAATGAAACATGTTTGGGCCTTATCTGTAAAGCATGGATGCATGGGGACGTTTATGTAATTAAGAGAGCCCGACGGAGGATCTATGCAAATTTCCAAGCGCACATGAGGAATTGTATGTAATTATTGGACCATTATGCATTTTGAAGAAGAATACCATCACTCAGCTGCAATTTCTCCAAGCCCCACACGAGGGGTGTGTGAGGATGAGGTCTGGAGCTAGGCTTGGTCAGTCGTGAGTGGCTCAGACCACGTGGGAGGTCCAAGAGATTCGAGATGCAACTCGGTCCCACCAAGGATCTAGACTTGTGCAATGGTAGGGAACTAAATGTAGATAGTCAGATCCATGATCGGATGGTAACTAATCGTCGAGGACGATGGAGCTCCTCTACTTGCGATGGATCCACAATGGAGATCCAACATGCTAGATCCCCCTCTCCTATCTTCATAACACATAACTAGAGGTCATAATACCTCATGAAATGCTTGGCGAAGCTCACGAACAGTCAGGTAAGAGTTAAGGATATCTGAATCCTTGAGTCGATGAAGGTTCGCTAAAGATATACCTTTACAATGGAGCAGGATTGAAAGCTATGACCATTGAAGAAGTAGGTACCTACAATAGTAAGATATCATAGTTGAAGCATGCTGGAGCATGTGGCAGAGAATTGAGTAAGTAGAGTGTTGTCGGAATTGGAGAAAGACGAAGCCCTAATTGGGTTCCTGAAATGGGACAATGCAGAGGACGTTCATAAGAGGGGGAGAAGGTGATTGGATGTATGTGCGAAGGTTATTCATATACAATAGAGGAAGGTGGTTAATGAGATGAAGGTTATCCTAACTATGGAAGCCTCATTAAATTAGACAACCTAAGAGAAAACAAACAAAGATGCTTACATGAAGCTAGAAGATGAATGCAAGTTAGAGAAAGTGGCTTGGGCTTGAGGCTAAACGAAGCCTCATGTCTTCTCTTAACCTACCAATAATGGTGGGAAGATCTTACGGCCGCGATCATGGCCGTGTACATGGTCCATTGGTCATGGATCAACCCCGAAGGTTCTTAGCCTTCTTCGCACTTCTACACTCCTTCTCTGTCACCGGAAGAGCGATGTATCTGGAATAACCATCATGTAAAGGTGGATGGGTTAGAAGTTAGATGGAGGAGAATGTTTTGTTCACTCTCTAGGCAGTTGATGGATGTGGTTTCAACCACCTCCCATTGTCGCACGTGAGGGATATGGTAGTTGCGGAGGTTCGGGATTAAGAAATGAATGTGAGGTGAACCAAGAGGTACCAAAGTCGTAGCCTAAAGCCATGTGGGTAAGTTTGAGAAAATAGACAAAGAGGAGCTAGCGAAGAGTCACAACTCTTGAGGGCTCAACCTTAAGATGTTGAAGATGGATCAGAGCTATGGATTTTTAGATCCAACGGCCCAATATTACGCATGATTAGGTCTGAATCAATCCATCTGACCAAATGATCAGACTGCCTCAAGGGTAAGTGGCTTTGAATGAACATTAGTTGTCTAATCATACGATCATATGACCTAGGATGAAAAGCGAGGGCCAATGAAGGGTTGGTTTAGGTGGAGAGCAGTAATTAGACTACATGGCTTAATAAGAAATTAAGAAAATGAAATAAAGTGTGTAAAAGCATTATAAAATAACAAATTAAGTTAAATAGGAAAATGTTCAACATGAAAGTTGTGTATCGTTTAAAGGTCTACATCCTTCATGGAGAACTCAAAGTCAAAATACATTATATATACATACTTAATATCTTTGTAAATATTTTTATTTAATAAAAGTACTTATTTTACGATCAAGATGGACCAAGGGCGAAGGCTCATCATTTACAGCATGGACTACTATGGTATCTAATCATGTTCTCTCCCCATGCTTCGTAGCTCAACATCATTAGGGACCTAGAGAGTTGCCTTCGCTTTTGACCTTCATTTGTGGATCTAAGGATTTCACCCCAACACAGGAAATTCCACTCTCCTTTGTCTCACTCAAGTTCATTGATAGAATGAGTCAATATTGGCAGGTTAACATGTACTACTACAAACCAAGCCCCCTAATATCAATATCAATCTCAGATTATGTTTTAATTTGAAATCTGAAACAATATTATCTATTTTAAAGCCTCTAGTACTCCCATAAAAGAAGCAACCTTGCTAAATTACCTTCTTCCTCCCTAAGTAGAATGCTCAAGGGTTATCCTGCATTGAATATGATAGAAAGAAATCATTCTTCTAGCTCCTTTCAGTGTTAGCGGTTTGATCAAGTGATCCTGAGAGGAATTCGATTCCATCTTGGGATTAGAGTGCGAAGTCAGAGGTGCCTATATAGTCATTAATATTTTGGTATTATTTTAAAAGAATATTGTATAATATTTTATAAACAATATTATTATATTTTTATTTGGTTTTTAATAAGAAGAAATGCATAAAAAAAGAGAGCCATGATACATATATTATGCACTTATTTATATCAATTTAATAAGCCTTATTTATTTACATGGGGTTAAATGTTAAAATGAATTAATTATTAGTTAATATAATTGATCAGTTTAATACATAGATAAAATAAATCTAAATAATGATAATGAATCAAGTATTCATCAATGTCTCTCCTCAACTCCTCATCATCATGAACATAAATACAGTTCCCTTCCACTGAATGGACTTTATGACTCGAAAACTATCAAGCTCATCCTTCAGAAAACAATGATACAAGCCCCGCAGCTTCTAATTTGTTTGTTGTCCCTAGACAATTATTTCCCACAAGCTATTGATCTTTGCTGGTACAGTCACTGTGTCAGACATGCTCTCAAATGGATGCCACTCGCTAAGTGTAGTGAGGGCATCCCTAGTCTGCAACCAAACTATTGATCATGTCATGTGTGTCCACTTACTTAACGCATCTACTACCACATTTTCCTTACCAGGATGGAAAGAGATAGTGTAATCATAGTCCTTCAATAGTACCAATCATCATCTCTGCCACATGTTCAGCTCTCGCTAGTCAAAGATTTACTTGAGGCCCTTATTATTTGTGAATATCTCGAATGTCACCCCATATTGCTAGTGATGTCATATTTTCAATGACAAGACTTCAACCACCAACTCCATTTCATAAGTAGGCTAGTTCCTCTCATGGTTCTTCAACAACCATGATGCATAACCTATGATTTGTCCTCGCTGCATAAGTATTACACCCAAACCTTTTTTGGAAGCATAAGTATAAATTGTGAAATCCAAGGTACCAAAAGGAAGGGTAATAACTGAAGAAGTAGTTAAATGCTACTTAAGCGTAAGAAAGCTCGGCTCAAAATTATCGCTTTAGACAAATGGAGCATCCTTATGTGTTAGTAGTATGAGGCGTAATGCCAACCGAGAGAATCCCTTGACAAAGCGGCTATAGTAACTAGAAAGGCCAAGAAAACTGTTAATATGCGTTGTCTTCTTGGGCTTCTCTCAAGAGAAAATGACCTCTATCTTGGTAGGGTCAATTTTCATCCCTGCCTCCGAAATCACATGACCTAGAAATGCCACCTCACAAAGATATAACACGCACTTGTAGAATTTTGCTTATAGTTGATGCTCTCATAGTATATGTAATGCAAGTATGTGACTCATGATCATTCTCATCATGAGAAATGATTAGAACATCATTAATGAAAAAAATCATGAACCTATCCAATTAAGGATGAAAGACTTGGTTCATCAAATCCATGAATGTGATAGGTGCATTCATGAGTCTGAATGGCATCACCACAAGCTCATAGTGACCATATCTCCTTCAAAATGCGGACTTCATCATATTTGAATCTATGATCCTCTACTTGTAACATATAGATTGCAGATCAATCATGGAGAACATCGTTGTTTCCTGTAAGTGATAAAGAATATCATAAATCCATGGGAGAGGATAATGGTTTCAGACCGTTTGCTTATTCAGCTATCTATAATCAATGCAAAGTCTCATGGATCCATCCTTCTTCTTGATGAAAAGAACTGGTGATCCCCATGGTGATTTACAGGGGTGGATGAATCCCTTCTCTAGCATCTCCTGTAAGTACACCTTATGTTCTTTCAACTTAGTACGTGCTATCCTATATGGAGGGATTGAGATAGGATGTGTATTTGGTAACAGCCTGATCTCGAACTCTAATTCCCCCGTAAGAGGTAGTCTAGGCAAATCATCAATGAACACATCAGAAAACTCGCGTACTACCCGAACATCCTCGATCATCCAATTTGGAGTGGACGTGTTTATAATGTATGCAACGAATCCCACACATCTCTGACTAAGGTACTCATGCGCTCTCATACAGATATGTACTGAACCCATGTTTCTAATTTATGTCCAATGAACTAAAAGGTTGGTACTCTGGGTATGTGGAAGAGAACCATCTTCTCAAAGTAGTCCAGGCATGCATGGTGCCTCTCAAGCCAGTCCATGCCTATGATGTTCTCGAAGTCCTCTAACTGTATCAATAGTAAAAATGCATGCATCTCATGCCCACCAATCTGTATGTCTATGCCCTCAACTGCCTCTCGGATGATGAATAGCAAGACCCATGGGCCCTTAATGTAGTACGAGGTAGGTATACTCGCCATTGACTTTCCATAGTGGGTGCCATACGACATGCGAGAGAAGAATGTGTAGCCCCTAAATCAAATAATGCACGTAAAGGAACTCCAATTTCGGAAACCATACCTCGGACGACTGATCCGTAGGCATGTTCCTTCTCCTGTGTCACAACATTCAGCTGACCGTATGGGATCCTATGGCGTTGAATGACTGATGTGGAGTGATCTATGAATCCCAATCTCCATAACGTAAACCATATCTCTGGGATTGTACGGATGAACCTGTTGATCTCGCTCTCTGTTGCTGGGTACCCAAACCACTGCATCATAAGGACACTTGGCCTTGAAGTGGTTGAACTACCTACAATAGAAACAAGCCCTGCTTGGATGAGAATGGGCACCTCTAGAAAGCAATCTACCTCTCCCAGATATGCAGCTCAATACAAGTGTCAGGGATTGAGAATGTCATGTACCATGACGAGCTAATGCCTACGCCATGGTGGGACAAGAAGTAGATCCACCAATTGATTGTGTCACCATAGTGGCTGGTAGTGATGCTCTCAACGGAAACTAGAGAAGAATTGATGTACTCTTCTTTAATTGTTATCGAAAAACAATTTACGGATTCTTTCCTAATCCCATTTGGTTGCATTTTATGTGCAATGATTTACTTCCCGAGTGAGGTCTCTGGTTCAAGTCTAGCGTGGCCCAGCTAAGCAATGGGTTGGTATGACATATTTCCCTTTCCTTGTTCTTAATTTGCATTAGGAGGTTGGTTCACTGGTACAACTTTTGTAATTCCATGGTATACTCATGGATTGGCTAGTTCTTATTTGGAATGCTACAATTTCAGAACAACTTTAATCCTAAGAATCGATTTCTAGTCATGCAGATTCACAATAATTCTATAAAGCTTCTATGATTTTCATCTGCTAGGTGGCAAAGGTGGTAACTATGTCTGCTCTCCTGATTCTCAGCTTTGTGTATCCTCCCATCTCATCACGTTGGTAGTCACCTCCTTGATTGAGGTAAGATCCAAGGTAGCCAAACTATGTTGTACCTCCGGACACATAACATGGATTAACTTCTACAAGTTCTCCCATGGATAGGTTGTAGTGGTTGGAGAATGGTGAGAAATCTTTGTGTATTGTATCAGGTACTCATGGGACGTCATCAACCAATGTGTCAGTTTAGCAAATTTTCGCCTTTGCTCCTCTACCAAGTGCACTATCCTCTTCCTCTCAAGATTGGCAGTAGGACAAGTCATAATGTTGGTGTTGCCTCCAAATAATCACCTCCTGGTGGTGCTGCATATCCTACATGGCTTGGACAAGGAAGGAAAACTATTGTGCCAAGTCTGGATCCATGGGAGGTAGCATGGTTTTACATAAAGAACCATATCATTAGTAATTGTATTAACTTAGGATATATATGTAGACATGTATACTACTTTTATATGCTATTTATGTCAGATCAAGAAACTCACGGACACAACCTTATGCTTCGAACACTATTGAGGAATTACATGCGTGGAATGGAATGGAGTATCACTACTCTGATTCCAAATTGTGACATCCATCTACCAGGAGCAAGATACTCGGCAATCCAATCCACGTAATGCAATCCCACATTAGAAGAACATGAAGTAAGCTAGAATCATAGCATAAACAGAACAATAGAAAAATGCAACAAATCTTTTCCATTAACAATCATCATATAACAATGTCCACAAAAGGCCACATACATGTATCACTGTAATGTTCATACACATATGATATACGTCTCTCACAAATGGTACAAGTAAAGACACTAGAAATAACTACAAATGTGTGTACATACCTGATGAATACTCATTCATCACTCTTTATTCTTATATTTTAGCTACAAAAACCTTTGCAAATGCATGTATATATTTGTAAATACAAATAATTACCAAAAGCATGCATGGTGTATAAAGTAATAATTAGCATGTTTTTGTGCAAAAATAAAAGAATAAAGATTAAAAAGAAAAAGAGGAAATATTTAGAATAAATATTGAGCAACCTAACCCAAGGGAGGGCTCAGCATGGGCCTGACCGCATAAAAGCCAAAGTAGAGGGAGATAGGGGCTCATGTGTGTAAATATACCTGTAAATACAATAAAAATATTTTCCACCAAAAATAGAATAAAATTGGCTTGTATATATTGTATATATTTTATAAATACAAAACCAAAACAAAAATAGAAAAATTAAAAAGAAAATAAAAATCAGTCACTTGTGTATATTCACCATGTACATAGACACCCTTATCTATATTTATTTCACCTTATAAATAAATAAATCAATTTCCATAAAATTTTTATATACTCTATCTTTTATGTTGTAGATAAATAAAATCTCTTAAAACAAAAATCAAAATAAAAAGAACAAAATTAAAAATTAAAAAGAACCTTGTACATATACCATGTATATATTTGTACATAGATATTTATTTCACCCTTGTATATAAATAATAAAAATACAATAAAAATACCCTTTTATTCCTTATTTTATGCTATAAATAAATAAAATATAAAATAGGAATAAAAATGCACAAAAATAACAAATTAAAAATCAAAAATTAAAAAGGCATATTGTGTATATACCTATATATAGCTCTATTATGTAAATACCTTATTTTTATCTTGAAAAATCAATTAAAAATCACCAAAAAATAGAAAAAAATAAAATAAACATTTTTCGTATTTTGAGTTTTTAATAATTCGGTCATTTCCTATTTTATTTTTAATTTCCAAAACATTTTGACGTGGCCAGCCCCCATTGGTCTACGAGGGATGTTGACCGCCCGGTCAACTCCCCCCTGTGGACCACTTCCCACGGGTCCGTTTCGCGGACCCATCTTCTCCCATTTATCCCTGCCTGACCCGATCACCTCTCACCTAAACCCCGGGTCCGTTTCGTTCCTGCCAGATCCGACACCCTCGCCGGGATGCCCGCCTCGGGGTCCGCGCTCTGAGCTGCCCTACCCGATGGTCTTTAGCTGGACCCCTGGCTGAATAAAAGCCGAGATCCGTCTCCTTTTTCCCAATCTTTGGCTCCCCACCTCACCATCCAGTGACCTCCATTGCCATCCTCGAGGTAACAGCTCGACGCTGGTCGTGTTGTAGAGAGGAGAAGGTGCCCGGACCTCAGATCCGGCGTCCTAGCACCGCCGTGCTCCGCCTGAAGGTGAAGCTCGAGCCTCGGGCCTCGACGACCCGTGAGGCGAAGACCCAGAGCTCCTGCAGCTCACGCCCAGTCGATTCGTCCACCCAGGTAGCCTTAGTTCTTTCCCCTTCTCTTTGATTTTGCATTTGCCCCAATTCGAACCATCGTCGTTCACCTTCGATTCCGGCCACCTCCACCTTAGTCTCGATTATCGGACTGCACCATCACGTTCAATTCTCCCCATGCATGTTCTCCGCCCCTCCATTCAACCCAGCTCGCACAGGAGCTGGGGTTTTGAGTTCCACCGTCGACACCTCGCCAGAGCTCCACCGCCCCACCGCACAGACCACTTCCACCCCTGCTAACAGGATCGAGGCACTTTGCCCTCGACCTGCGAGTGTGTTGCACCATCTTGTAGGTCCATTCGAGCCCATCTGAGAGCCCGACCGTCCAGGCGCAGCCGCTCGACCTCCGCCGACCTCGCCAGAGCTCCCCCGAGCTCCGTCGAGTCATCAGAGGCTGCCATTCAACGCTGAAGGCCCGCACGTATCTTATCCAATCGTCAGTGGCCCGCGAGGAGGACGTCAGAGCACACACGGGCCCGGTGAAGTTCGCTGGCATCCAGTTCGTCCACCATCTTCCAGAGCCGTCTGATGCACCTCCAGCTCCAGTTCTGATCCCCACCGTCCATTTGAGGAGCAGCCACCACCGTCGATCCTTGGAGAGTTGATCGGGACCATTCGATCAGCGAGGGCGTCCCACGTCGCTTCTCAGCCGACCGATCCTCCACGTGGCGAGACCCCAGCCGCTCGATCAGACCGAAGACCCCAGCAATGGGCGCCACCCTTCCCCAGCCGTCGATCAGCACACGTGGCACCCATCTGACGGCCTACTTAATAAAGGGTAAATATTCCCTTAGGCCCTTAGATTTAGAGTAGTTTGCTTTTAGTCCTGTAAATATTTTTAGTATTTTATTTGCGTTAATTAAATTGCACTTTGGACCTTGTCTTTTCTGCTATTTACATGTATGCCCTTGTGTGTAGTGTATCACGTGCGTCGACACGTGTTTCTTTGGGTTATTTGCATGTTTAGCTCTGTAGTTTCAGGATGTTAATGAATGAATGAAAATTTTTAGAAAATTGCAAATATGCCCCTGTGAATGATTTTTATGCGTATGTGTTGAAATTAGTGGGTATTTTATAGTAAGGCCCTCGGACTTTTGGTACATGTTACCAATTAGTCCGAGAACCTTAGTTTCATTGCAATTAGGTCCCTGTGTGCCCAAGACACGTTCCTCGCACGTGACTCCTTGCAAATTTTGCACAAGGCCCCCTGGAACTCTTCCTATTTGCGTACAGGTCCCTATGCATTGTACCTAGGTTTTGATTTTTAATAAAATAGCAAATTAACTCCAAATTCAACTAAAATTAGATACATGGCTCCTGCCATGTTGTAAAATTTTCTAGAATTTTTGGAGAAATTTTTGGTTTTATTTGTTATTTTTAAAAATTCAAAAACAAGCATTTTCTTTACTGTCTAACTTGAAAAATCACAAAAAATAATAAAATACCTCTAAAAATTACAAAAATATTAGTTAGTGTGTATGTTGCCTTGTTTGATTTTCTGACCATTTTTTGTCATTTTGCATTATATAAAACTCATAAAAAATAAAAACCCTAAAAACACCATAAAAATTCTAACAATTAATTTAAAAATCCAAAAACAATAATTTCAGTGCCTAAATTTTCCTTGTTTCTTCTTCTATACAGGAAAATTACCTCCAAGCTTTTTAGGGACTTTTAGATATTTTATCTAAGCCCCCCAAGCTTGGCTAGACATTGTGCTTGTTTTCTTGCGTTGTTTTATTTTTTAGAAAATTAAATAAAAATCAAAAAAATTCCAAAAATTACCCAAAAATAGTAAAAAACATAAAATACATAAAAACATTTTTATTTGAATTTTTGGTTGATTTTTGAGTGCTTTAATAATTGTTTGTATTTGGCTTATTCATTTATTTTCTTATTTTCCTTATTAATTAAAAATCCAAAAAAATTATAAAAATTAAAAATCCACCAAAAACACTTTGATTTTATTTTATTTCTTTTTGAGAGTACTTCGTAGGCCGTGAAGCCATCACTTGCTCCCTGAGTCCGACCCTGGTCGCTATACCAAGCTAATCCAATAGCCAGGACCGTTATCGTGTTTGTTTGATTTTTACTGGATTTTGGTGGTTTGAACCTCATTTTCTTGATTGAGTTGAGATTCTTATCGATCCGGGTCGCAACGACCCGAGTGATATTTTTACCTGATCCGGACGGATTGAATTTTTGGCTAATCAATACCCAAGATAACAACGACAACAAAAGAATTGAACCAGACAAACCGGTCACCTCTGTGGCTGCTCTTAAGGACCCTCCATATTTACAAAAGTGGGTACATCATGAGCAAAGTTTCCCAATACAATGATAAACAACTAACCAAGAAGAACTAAAAGATGGAAAGTGTAAGGTAATTGTGTAAACTCACACCACACTGAAACTTACCAGAAAACCTAGATCCATGATCCCTATCATTATTCTAATCCTTGTGATACCAGCCTTGATCCAAATCCTGCGATCCCATACTTTATTGTGTACTAAACCAATCCCCACACTTTACTATGTGTCATGTCAAACCCTGCACTCTACCCAACCCTCACCACTGGTCTATAGCTGACCCCTGGAAAGTCTAGTCTTGAAACAGTCCTGAACCTTCTCTTCAAACGCACAACTCCCAGAACTCTCCTCTTGATACTAACTCTCAGATACTAATCAATGTGAGTCTCTAATTACCAACCTTAAGTTAAAGAAGTGAAGCATAGACAACCAACCAAAACTATTTGGCCCTGCAATTCTATAAACTGAGACTGACACTAAGAAAAAAAGGGTGCAAAGGTGTGACAAGTAGCACGTCTCCCAACTAACGATCTATTGGGATCATGTTTAACTAAGCTTCTACTCTAGACATAAGGGTGCATGCCCCTCCCTTGGTGGCGCTACTCCAAGCTAACACCCATGCCACTAAAAGCCAGACATTGTGACATGAAACTACAACTACAACGAGAAACTCAATCGTTGGTCCTCAGAGCCAAAACTCATACCTGAAGGTGTACATAATGATGCTCATGCTCATCCTTACTAGACCTGATTGAATCCATTAGCATCCTTTATTCTTAATTTAAGGTTAAACCGAACCAATTTCACATGATTATTCATTTATTTTCATAATCCAAACATTTTAACATATAAATTTATGTCCTATATGGTCTACATCATTTTTAGAAACTAATTTCATAATTTTTAAGTCCAAAATGGATCTGAAGTCCCATAATGATCGATCATCCAACTTTAATATCGATCAATATTGATCGATAATACAATCAACCATGATCTATAGGCATCAAATGATCAATCAATCATATGGCATCATCGATATGTATGATCGACCATATAAAAAAATATGATTGATCATACTTGGACAGTAGCCAAAACCACTCCAATGACGTCCCACGAAAATTCTTTGATCGATAATCTGACTACATCATTATGTTCCTGATAACATTCACATCAAGAATATTTGCTCGGATCATGCATGCAAGAAACCTAATTGTGGGAAAAATAAAAAATGTGATGTGAAAAGTTACATGTTGGGTCCAAAACTATGACGAAACAAGTTAAAAACTCCAACAATTGGTATTTCTTATTCCCTGTTTCCCAACAATATAAAAATACCTTGAATCCAACAGCAAATGGAGGGAGAAAACAGTACCTCATGGTCATTCCACACAATGCTCCCTCACCTAGAATGATTGTTCCACGATGTTTAGTGTGAATTCACACCCTCCACGTGACTCCACATGCCAAGATCTTCAAAATGGTGCCCTCGGATCTTCGATCGGTAGCCGAAAATCTCTTCGATGGTGAAGCTCCAGCGAAGGGCAACAAAGCACCTGTGAGGGAAAGTGGTGTGGTTAGCCATACCACTTGGGCATACCTCCTTATGTAGGATCGATCTTTAGTGGATATGGATTCAGATTCAGGTCTGAAATGTTAGCCATGTGAGCCCAGGGCAAACCATTCTTACAATAAATGTTATTGCAATGTTTGATTTATATATAAAAGTTATTGATTCTTTTTCACTCCCTTTCTGAGATTAAATGAATGAATGCACTATAAGGTCCTTCTATACAATTAGGGTTATGTACCATGGCCATCTTAATAATCATATAGCTATGATTCACTAATAGAATCATAGAGGCTGGTTTTTGGATGAATATCTAAGGAGTTAGATTGAGGACTCATCAAGCACCGTCTAATGATTGTTAAGAGATCACCTCCAGCCTGGGTAGGAGATGTCAATTCTTTCCATTTAGGTTGATATCTGACCGACCTCATGATTCAGGTCCTCTGCAAGGGAATATATATTCGGAGGTGTCAGATTAGTTAATTCAAAGAGTTGACTTAACGAGACCGAGATAACTAAAGTCCAATTTCGTATACTATCACAATATAGGCACGCATCCTCTGGCCCGAGACAGATGTGTTACTATATGTCTGAGTAGGTACATTTGGCAGACCAATAATTTGATGACCTAACCAAGGTCTATACACTGACGCGTTGGTGTGCATGCAAGGGCATATGAGTGATACGATCTCTCAAAGGGATCATACATGTTCACTTATGATCCGGAAGACATAAGCTCACTCATGAGGTATTGGGACCGATCAAATTCTGTGCATGGTCGTCATGCTTTAGAAGCATGGCAAGAATTTGAAGGTATAATATATGCTTTTAGAAAGCATATGATCGATACCAAATCCCAATGATCAAGAATGATAAACATGGTGATGAAACCCTAAAGATGACAGTATAATTGATCTATATCTTCAGGTTCATCATAGGTCTTCCAGTATGCGTGATGTACAGGTATTAAGAATACTTGATGGTGATGTAATCATAAACGATTGTATAACCATGACTCTTCCATTCTGAGGGAGTGATGAAATAGGTCTAGATTTTAGTAACTCATCTTAGAAGAGAAGTAATCTGATCTTAGTCCAAATGTTGGACATTGATCTGAATGAGATTCAGATGCAATGAGAAAATTAGATTTGCGGCCTAGATTAAATAATGCATCTATGAGAGGTCCGTGAGATCTAGATTTGAGATGTAATCTCAATATCCAAGTCATTATAAGTGGAACAATACAATCGCCATGTCCTTATCTCCAAGTATCTGCTGAGAAAGCACGCAATTCTTGAAAGAGTTCAAGAATAATTCCGAAGTTGAATTATATCAAAGCATTGAGAAATCGATAATTAAATGTGGTTTATATTATCATGAATAATGTGAATGTGGTTCACATTATATGAATGCATGAGAATGACTATCCAATTTAAATAAATGAGATTTAATCATTATGGATATGGATAATGTGGATAGTACTATCCAATTATCCATGTATTTTATAAATGTGATTTAAAATATATTAGAGAGAGAGACTTTTGTTATTTATATTTATTGATTAATTGTTAATGTGAATTAGATTTACATTGAATGATTAATTGAAAATATAATTACATTTTATTTGGGATTGTGAATGAGATTCACATAATTTCGATGGCTTGATTGAATTTTTTTAACAAGATAATTGTGAATTGTTTTTTTGTGAAAATATTACAACAAGAGTTGTGTAAATTGTGGAGATATCATGAGATAATGAGATCTCATGATAATTAGAGGAGATTCCTCAATCCACTCAAGAAAACTGGACGAACACTGATCTCCATGTGGAGAAGAGGGGTCGTCACCCTTTTCTTAGGGGATTAGTTTGGTCTCCTCATTATCTTATATCCAGTCAAAGTAATTTAATTTGAAATTAATTGTGTTGATTTATCAATATAAATTAATTTAAAATAAATAATTTGTTTTTTTGTTTTTTACAACAAAATCTTGGCCATTGAAAGAAACACAAATCAATCTCACTCATTGATTGTGTGATGTCCATGGATTGTGATTTATGGACTCCCAAAACCCTATATAAGAAGAGGCACCCCTTGCTCTTCGAGTTACATAATCTCGAAGACGTCTCTCTCTCTCTCTCTCATTCCCACACATACTCTCTCCCTTCTCTCCTTGAGTGCATGTCCACTCTCATAAGGGAAGGTCATCTTCGTCGTCACCTTGTCGTTGTGCTCCCGCTTCGACGACTCTTGGATCTCCATCTTCTTTGGTACGTGTCTCTTGTGAAGAAGGCGTTCGATCTCGTGAGATAAGATCTGGAGATGCATTGCTTGGATCAATAACTTGGATTGCGAGAAGCACGCGACTCATCCCCGCACTCGCAAGTGTCTCCTCCGACAGCTCGGACTTGAGAAAGGAGGTCTCTTCTCTTAAATGCTCGATCGCAACCACGATACAAGAGGTAAGAAAATGGTTAGATAAAACAATCCAATAAATGTTCTTGGATCATGTGGTTTCATCATAGAAAATTTTTAAATTCCGTTGCACCGACCAACTAGTGCAACTAGTCGCTCGCGATCATATATGATATGATCCACATGCTTCCGTGATGCGCTTGAGGATTCTTCCATAATCCTTTAAGTGGTATCAGATCCAAGTTGGAGATTTTTTGGATACGATCCATAAACCTAGGAAAATTTGAGCTCGTTAGGGTTCGTGAAAATTTTATCGCATTTCAATTTCCGCATCCTGTTTTGTGGTAAATTTCGGCCCTATTTAAAATGTGTAAACATGAAACTATCACTCGTATAATGTTCCCCATTAATTAAATAAATTGTGTTATTTGAGTTTGTGTGATTTGGAATCCGATAACTCTAGTTATGATCTTTATAATGACCATATACCCACTGTTTCGGGTAGGGCGAATAATGATGTAATTAAGGAGTTAGTTACTTTTTAAAACACCTGAAAATGCATTATAATCACATGGTTTTTGTTTTAAATCAAATTATCAAACTCTAAAAATTTCTTTTACATGATTTGGGTTCAAAAGGAATGAGATATGCCAATTTTAGTTAGTGAGGGTCACTGTTGGAAATTGCAATCTTTATCAAGAACCTTGTAATTGTCATTTAATAAAATAGTGAAACTAATGGTTAATTTCTTGAAATAATTATCGATAATATTTGGGAAATATTTTATGATAATTGTTCCCTTAAATGATATTTCCTCAACCAATAAATGATTAGATATGATCTAGATCACCAATTGGTTACTTGATACACTGTCAACAAACATGTTAGTTGATTAGGTTTGGGAATTTATTTAGCAAATTTCTTTATAATTAAAAGGATTTTTATTATTACTATATGGTATAATTTTGGTTGAAAATTGATGATCATCTCAAGTACACAATGATCAATTTGGCATTATACTTTCCCGAGGTGGATATGGTGTCTAGTTGGGGAGCGTTGGGGTAGCAGGTCGCACTATGTGCGGTCTGTCCCACTCCCGTCGATACTGACCATGACATCGGATAGGGATGGGATAATGCATAAGAGATCATGGTGTGTTTTTTCTAATTATTAAAATTCGAATTAATATGTACTTTGAGATAATATCATATTTTCAAGTAACAATCAAGTTTGTTGATTGAATTGGATTGATAATTAATTTAATATAATTGAATTAATTATATCTAAAATTAAAACAATCTATTAGGAATAGATGTGTATTTCCCTTGGAAGAATTAATTATGTGAATATGATTCATGATAATTAGTTATAATTTGAATATGAGGTGGAGGATCACATAAGTGACACCCATGGTCTCCCGTCAAGGCAAAGGGTTCCATCGTCAGAGATTGTATGTAGAAGACGCATGTTCGAAGTGACAACTTCTATATAGCCATTTTGATTGGACTCTTTGCTTCTCGAAAGAGTAAGGACGTATGTATAGTGACCCCAATATCAGGTCCTCATATTATTGGGGTGATATTGGATTGCGCATAGCTAGTTGTATTCCTATTAACTGTTGGTCCAATTAACAACAGGTCGACATCACCTTAGGGGTGGTGGGCCCATGTGTTAAAGATCAAATTGGGAAATGCAAGTTGGACTTGCAAGGCAGAATGTGTCCCCGCTTCTCTTTATTGGAGTTACAAGTTCCCATATTATTGGGATGTGACAAAGATAAAGAGGAGATCCTAGTTCATGTTAAAGATATAGCGGTAAGTATATCTCTGACTTTGAAAGTAATTATGGGAATTAACTTTAAAAGTTTAAAAGGAATGACTAATTTGATTAAAAATTCCTTAAACAAAGAAATGTAATTGAATATATTATTATTCATATGTTCTAATATAGTGCATTCTTAATTTCAAAAAATGAAGTCCATGAACCCACTTAGCAAGCTCCTGGAGGTCAATCAATTGATCAGACCAAATTATTCAGATTAGATCCGAAATTTGGATCTTGTCCTATCCGTTGAGCTCATCTCTTATGTGTTGTCAAAGGACAAGTACACAAACCTGAGGACTCTTGAAGAAATCAATTTTAATGAAAAATATGATGAAGATCATAATCTGGCAAGATGTTATATTCTGGGTTCATTATCCAATGTGCTTCAGAAGCAACATGTGGAAATGAACACTTGCCACGAGATCATGCTGAATCTGAAGAAATGTTCGGTGATGTTAATCGCACACAGCGTTATAATATAATGAAAGAACTTATTCGCTGCAAGATGTAGGAAGGGACCTATGTCAGAGAACATGTACTCAAAATGTTTGGGTACCTCTCTGAACTGGAAACCCTGGGAGCGTTTATGGATTCTGACATGCAGGATGATTTCATTCTACTGTCACTCCCTAAATCTTTCAACAACTTTGTGGTCACGTTCCACATGAGAAAAGTTGATTTTACTAATGTTGGGCTATTGGTTGCATTAAAGTCTATTGAAGATGTATTGAAGAAGGATGGCCCATCTGGTAGTGTAATGGTTGCACAGGTCAAAGGAAAGAGCGGTCGGAAGCATGGTTCTCAGAAGGGTCCGGCCCAGAAGAGAAAGAAGAAGAGTCTAGTAGTTGGATCATCTACCAATGCATCCACTCTGATAGCAGCGAAGAAAAATGATGTCTGACATCACTGCAAGAAGCCAGGGCACTGGAAGCATAATTATCCGGATTACCTAAAGTCAGTCGACGAAGGTAAATTCTTAATAGGTATGAAATCTACTTTCATCATTGAAACTAGTTTTCTCGTTGGATGAGAAGGAAGTTTGGTTTTAGATTATGGTGCTTTTATTCATGTATGTAATTTATTGCATTTGTTTCAGGAAACTAAGAGTCTTGATGAAGGGGAGATAGCCATCCAGAAGGGATCTGATGCAAGTGTTGCAGCAGTCACTGTCGGGACTTGCCGATTATCGTTATCTAGTGGAAGAGTGATAGTACTAAAAGAGTATCTTTATGTACCCGAAGTCAGAAGGAAGTTAATATTTGTATCTAAGCTTGTTAGAAGTGGATATTCATTCTTTTTCTGTAATAAACTAGTCATAAGTCATTATGATAAACATATTGCAGATGGTGTTTTGACTTCGGGTGGACTCTATGAATTGTGCATTAATGAACATATCATGAATGTTAGTACCACTAATAAAAACCCTAAAACATCCAAGGAGAATGGAAATCATTAGAATATGATTTGGCAGCAATGGCTTGGTTATTTATCTGTTGACAGGATCAATGGATTGATAAAGGCTGGAACCTTAGATTTTCTATATGTTCAACCTTTGCCTACTTGTGAACATTGTATTCGAGGTAAAATGACTAGGATGTCGTTTAGTAACAAGGTTACATGATGTGAAGGTATTATTGACCTAAAACATATTTATGTATGTGGTACCTTCAGTACCGCGATCTAAAATGGATATAGATATTACTTGACGTTTATTGATGACCATTCACGATACGGGTTTATCTTCCTATTGCATCATAAATATGAAACCTTTGAAAAGTTCACAAAGTTCAAGGCTTTAGTTGAGAACCAAATTAATAGGAAGATTAAACGGATTCGATCAGACAGAGGTGGTGATTACCTCTCAGATAAATTCAAGGAATACCTTAAAGAGAACTTAATGGTGTTACTGAAAGGTGCAACAGAACCATCATGTATATGGTACGTTCAATGACGAGCAACGCACATTTACCACTTAGTTTCTTGGGATATGCAGTAGAGACTGCAATATATATCCTGAACAAGATTCCTAGCAAATCTGTACCTAAGACTTCTCATGAGCTTTGGTATGGAACCAAACCAAGTGTTAATCACTTGAGGGTTTGGAGTTGCTAGGTCTATGTGAAGAACATGGATGCAAGTAAGCTAGAATCTCACACTTAAGAGTGCTACTTCATTGGGTATGTTAAAGATGGTATTGGATATCAGCTTTATGACCCTGAGTCCCAGAAGGTTTTCGTCTCTAGAGATGTAAGATTTATTGATGATGACTTCCTTAAAGGTCAAGACAAAAATGAAGTAGAGGAACTCATTGAATTTCTGTATGATTCTAACCTTCCTGAACCAAAAACTGAAGAGATAAATAAAGGTGAAACACCCATACCTCTTCAAAGGAGTTCGAGGGTGGTTGCACCACCTGAAAGGTATGGATTCCATGTGTCGGGTAAAACTGACAATGATCCTGCTTCATTTGATGAAGCACTCGCGGATCATGACATGGATAGATGGATGCTAGCAATGGAGTCAGAGATTGACTCCATGCATAAGAATGGTGTATAGACCCTAAAGGATCCACCTGAAGGGGTAAAACCCATAGGGTGTAAATGGATCTTCAAGGGAAAGTGGGGACCTGATGGGAAAGTAATGAATTTCAAGGCACGACTCGTAGCCAAAGGCTACACACAGAGAGAAGGCATCGACTACGATGAGACCTTCTCTCATGTAGCTATGCTTAAGTCTATCAGGACATTGCAAGCTATAGCTGCATCTCTTTACTACGACATCTGGCAAATGGACTTCAAGACAACTTTCCTCAATGGATACCTTGAGGAGGATATATATATGGGGCAGCACAAGGGCTTCATAACCGAGGAAGGTAAACTATGCAAGCTAAAGAAATCTATCTATGGGCTCAAACAAGCTTTTCGTATCTGGAATATTAGATTTGACGAAACCATAAGGAGTTATGATTTTGTGCAGAATCCTGATGAACCTTGTGTGTACAAGAAGCTTAGTGGGAGCGCCATTATGTTCGTCGTGCTTTGTGTAGATGACATTCTTATCAATGGGAATGATATAGGGATGATGACCAGTGTTAAGATTTGGCTATCCCATACCTTCGAGATGAAAGATCTTGGAGACACCTCTTACATCTTGGGTCTGAAGTTGTTCAGAAATCGAAAAAGAGGATGTTGGCATTATCACAACATGGGTACATTAAGAAGATTCTTGAACATTTCCTTATGGATAGTTCTAAGAAAGTTTTCCTCCCTTTAAGTCATGGTATACACCTGTATGAAGGGATGGCTCGTCAAACTATTGAGGAAAAGAAAGCCATGGCTGGATGCCCCTATGCATCAGTTGTAGGAAGCTTAATGTACGCCATGATGTGTACTACGTCGGATATCTGCCATGTTGTGGGAGTGGTAAGTCGTTACCAGTCCTGATATGGAGAATAACACTGGAATGCAGTGAAGAACATTTGCATGTATCTAAGGCGGACACAATATTACATCTTGGTTTATGGAGATGGTGATCTCCAGGTCTTGGGATACACAGATTCAGACTTCCAGTCAGATATTGATCAACGAAAGTCGACATCAGCGTTTGTGTTCCTATTGAATGGTGGTGTTGTGAGCTGGAGAAGCAATAAGCAAGACACTATAACAGGTTCAACAATAGAATCTAAATACAATGTCGCATCAGATGCTGCAAAGTAGGCGGTGTGGTTGCGCAAGTTCATCTTGAAACTTGGTGTAGTTTCCTCTGATATTTAAAGAGAAAGCACATGGAAAGGAAATACCACATCATTCAGGAGATTCAAAAGCGTGGTGACATCACCATCATGAACGTGGCCTCTGCGACAACGTTGTTGATCCCCTTACCAAACTTCTGACACAGAAGCTTTTCGACCAGCATGTATTGAATATGGGTTTAAGGATTGTACCTGAATGGTTTTGAGGGCGGGTTGGAGATTGTTAGCCATGTGAGCCAAATAAATGTTATTGTAATATTTGATTTATCAATAATAGTTATTGATTCTTTTTCACTCCCTTTCTAAGATTAATTGAATGAATGCACTATAAGGTCCCGTTGTACAATTAGGGTTATGTAACATGGCCATCTTAATAATCATACAGTTTTTTATTCTCTAATAGAATCATAGATGCTGGTGTTTGGATGAATATCTAAGGAGTTTGATTGAGGACTCATCAAGCACCGTCAAATAATTGTTAAGAGATCATCTCCAACCTGAGTAGGAGATGACAATCCTTTCTCATTTAGGTTGATATCTAATTGATGAAACCATGTTTCATGTCTCTAATTCACTGAAATTAACCCCTTATCTTAGACTAGGTGTTAATAAAAAACCAGAAAATCCTTGTAATTATCAGAGTCATTGAATAAATAAAAACACATTAAATGGCATAATTAAAATCCGTGGTGTTTTTAGCCTTAAAAATACCCTCAAAAATATTTTCTGCCTTTAAATGACCTCGTCTACGTTTTTGGTCAAATGAAGCTTGTAGATCTCATCAAGATATACAACTTTCATGTTTTGAGTTTTTCCAAATTCGGACGTTTTCCCCTTCATTCCTTCAAATCATTGTCCCAATAATCTGATTGGGCCACGTGGCTCCCTCTGATTGAGCCACGTGGCCCGGCCCCCTTGCTCTTGCCGCCCACTTTCCCTGCCATTATATCTCTTCTAGATCCAACGACCTCACTGTCTCCACGCTCCTCGCTCACATCCTTCCTCCTTCTGGACCCTTGGATGCGCTCTTATCAAGTAGATCAGAGCCGCTCCTTAACGCTTTCACCATAACCGTTGGATCGTAAGATCCAACGGCCTACACACCATCTGGTCCCTCCAGATCTTTGATCGTTCGATCTATGCCAGATGTGATCTGGACCGCCCGCACCGCATCCTCCTTGCGCCACGTGGCGCTCCGTATTCCCTTCGATCTAATCACCCTAGATCTAATCCAAACCGCCCAAACGCACCTCCACTAGGGCTGTTGGATCTCGCGATCCAACGATCAAGCCTCGTCTTCCACCTCCCGCAACCTCCGCCCGAGCCCCGTGCCTCGCTGACCACCTTCCCCCTTCCATTTTTAGCGAGATCCCTGGTCACCCTCTGTCTATGGAATGACCACCCCCACGAAGCCCGATCTTCCACCATCTTCGCGCCATGCTTGGCTAACCACGCCCCCCTCTTTTCCGCTCCCTAACACCCCTGCAAAACCCGTCACCACTTGCCATCTCCTAACCATAAATAGGCCGCCTCCGCCTCGAATCTTCTCCGTCCACCATTCAAGGGGCTGAGGCCCAGCCCTCCTCCTCCTCAGTGTGACAGGGGGAGGAGCTAGGATCGAGAAACGATGACCCAGCATCCCGGTGAGACCCGTCGCAGTTCATGATGGCGATGCGGCGGCTCAGCCTCCGCTAGAGCTCCGAGGAATGGCCGCCCTCAACGTGCAACGACCCTAAGACTCTCTATAAGGCTCAAGCCCAGGCCTTGCATCCGCCATTCTCTAGGTAAGATCCTTCAATCTCCTCTGCATTTTCTTATGTTTCTCTTCTAATTAACTAGGCTCTTTCCGACACCTTCACGGTCACCTGAACCCCCCACGATATCCTCCCAGCATCAGTCATCTTCGCCAACCCCTCCGATCACCCTCCTCATTCATCAGAATCCTCCACCATCCCAAGCTTTCTCCTACACCGGAGGCGGAGGAGGACCCACCAAGGGCTCCGCTTCTTCGCCCCTCAACCCTCCGTTCACCTCAGCTCGCACGCACGCACGACTCGGCTATCACCTAACCACTCCTGTAGGTCTGAAGACTTCATTTGCTGGAACTCAGGTGGAGACAAGTTCTAGAGCTCCACCTTCGATGAGCACTCGTCGACAGTGAACGCCAAGCCCTCCTACAGCTTCCTTGAGCTCTGATCTTCACCGTCAGGCATCCAGCATTCTTCCCCGAACTTCACCGAGCACGGAGAGGTGCAGCGGAGCTCCAAGCCTCATGTCGGAGCTCCAAAAGCGTTGTCCATCAGCAAGGAAGGAGGAGCTACAAGCACCGTTGGATCTCGCCCTCCGGCGGAGATCTAATGATTCAAGAGAAGCCATGTCGTGCTCCCGGAGCATGGAGGCTCGGTGGGACCGAGCCTCACCCGAGGCTTCCTCGAGCCACCACGTGGCCCGAGCCACCTGCTACGGTCGTCCGACCCTACGCCGAGCCTCGCCCCCACCCGAGCCTGAACTCACGTGCCTCACACACGTGCGACTGGGCTTTTTGCATCGGCGCCCCTCGCGACTTTGTCATATTTCACCCAGGTCCTTCCAATCACGTGCCGACCACGTGCATCGGGGTTATTTTGCATTTATGCCCTTGGCGGGTTTTAATATTGCAAAAATGTCCCCATGTGTGTGGGTTATTTACAGGGATGATTTCAAACTTTCTTTTATTTGCATTTTAGTCCCTCTTAGGGACCTGTTTGCTATTTATCTTTCATGTTTTCTTGCACTTATGCCTCTGGCTTCACTCGTGTATATCTTGAGCATCCTTGCTCCGATTTAGTCGATTTCATTGGTGTTTTGAAGCTCTTTTCATTATCTTCTTGATGGCATGTTTGTATTTCAGATTTGACACTACGAGTTTTGATGTATTATCTTATTGGCTGTCTTTATTTCAATGCTTCTCATGCATGATTTTTACATAAATGAAAATAGTTTCACTTATTTGACCCTGATTCGACCTTTGATTAAATGGCTCAAGTAATCCTGTAATTCGGGCATATTTTTATGCATTTCTTCGCATCTCTTTGCATGATTAAAAATAAAAAAATGCACGTTTCATAATGCATGTTGTGGTCTCGACTTACGTTTATCCAACACTTAGTTAAATCAATTTAAGTCCAAATATAACAAGAGAGGCGCGTGTCCCTGAGTTCAACCTTGGTTACTTACCAAGTAAAATATAAATACAACCATTTGATTTCCTTGACATATTAAATCAGACGGTTTTTGACGAACCAAATTCAGCCCGACTACAATGACCACTGAGTGTTAATTCCACACTATTAAAGGGTTGAATTTCAGGCTCGTCAAATGGCACCATTGCCGGGGACATGGCTCATCTTTTTTTTTTGTTTGGATTTTTATTTATTTAATTAAGTATTTCTTTTATGTAGGTCAAGTTGTCCATTTATCTTGCATTATAAAATTTTTTTCTTTTCGATGATATCTAACCTCACTTTTGTGCTATGGCCCTTGATGTTCAAGGAGGCGAGGAGCAGGTGCTTCCCCGCTGCGAGGAGCCGCAAAAGGATTCATGGAGCAAGTCGAAAAGAAAGAAAAAAATGTTATTTTGCATATAATTTCATCTCATGTAATAATCATCTTTACAGCGGTCTTCAATCGAAGACCCACGCTTGTAGATGAACGATTATATGTGGTTGTGTGGGGATCGTCCCCACTTTAGTGTCAACCTTGGACCAGGCACGCGGCTCTTCGAGCTTCTTTCATCATTTCATTTTTTACGTGCTTTCTCGTAGGTAGGACACACGTTAAACAAATACGCACATAGTATCGCTTCACTTAGCCAAAATTTCAAGATGTTCTTCCCCGCTAATAGAAGCATGTTAGGTGCGGATTTCAATCGACTTGCATACATTATTTTGCTTTTCAAAACAGTCAAAGTTTTCACGAATTGTTGCTAAGGCATTGCATGTTTTCTCGCTTAGCCTAGATCAAGGTTTTTATCGATTGCATGGCTTTTTTCGATTTTCCCTCCTAGCTTGATCACCTAGGTTAATGGAAAATGGGAGTGAGCGGTAGACGAGGATTGATTGGTTTATGTGCTCACCTTAATTCAGTGATAACCCTAAGCAAAATAATTTGGACTGTTAAATTGCAAGTCAACCTAAAATGGAGTAAAAAGGAGAGCAACACCCTCGTTTACGCAATTGGTTCTACTTGACATTTTCTTTCACATAAAATATAATGTTTTAATCACCAATAAAACTGACAAGATAAATTAACTAGCATCTGTTGGTTTCATGTGTGAGTTGGTGAAACAAAGGGGTGTTGCATGCTTGTTTGAGCCATGGATTTTCCGACACCCTCCCTAGAGCCTTAGATACTCCACTGATCTCCGAAGATTCATCCACTCACTTGTATATCCATCCATCTTCTTCGTTCACCTCGGGTCTCTCCCCGCATCAAATCTCAATCTTTATACTTAGGCTACTCTCAGCCTAAGTATAGGGGGGATCTGAGTCCTCATGATTTCTCGACACATCTTTCCTTGCCTCAGTACTTAGGTTATTTCTAACCTAAGTATAGGGGGAGCCCACTTTATTTCCCGTATATTTTTCTATATTTAAATGGACCTATGGACTTGTATCATCTAGTGTTATGAGGACATGGCAAAGTTTAAGTATAGGGAGGTATACCGTATATACAATATATGTACTTTAGCTAAAATCTGAAAAATTTGAAAAATTTTGAACTTTTTGGGCTAAAGTAAAATCCTTTGAACTAAGTGGATAAAATTATTTTCATGGCTTTCTATATTATGTTACACTTTTTAAAGATGATTTGAAAAATGAGTTTATCTTATTTTGAAAAATCTTTTGAAAATATTTTGAAAATCTTTATTTCTGTGACTTGGTATTGAAGGTTCTTTTTATTTCAAGGGAAGTTGAGTTTAACTAGTGTTCTAACCTCTATTAAAATTCCATAAAAATGAGAAAAATTCAAAAATCCTTTAAGAGTCATGAGTGACTACTAAGCTCAAATAAGTAGCCGTGTTCAGTGAGGGTTCGCCCTTAGCAGAGTAGGTGGTTTAGAGGACATCACGCAATGCTCCGTCCTCAAGCAACAGGCTCCAGTCTGTACTTACACCAATACTGGATGAACACAGATGCATCTACTCATTTGAGTTTAGGCAGTCTTGTTGTCTTTTAAAGTCTTCAAAAAAATAAAAGTTTTTGAATGAAGGAGTTGTATTAAATCCTATAAATTCACACTTCCACCCAGGATCTGAAATGTTTAAGAAAGCTTGATTTATGAGATCTTGAGATTTTAGGTTAACCAGCCTTAACCATCAGGGACTTAGACTTAATCATCCATATTTCCCTAGGTTTCTAGATTTGTGTGCTATATTGCATGCTTAGTCTCTGACCATATGAATATGATCAGCACATCACATGCACGACTGCGGTTTCGATGAGATGAGTTGAGTCTTCACTTGAGGGACTGGGCTGGGGGATTTGAGTCTGTACTTGACCTAATGATGCTCGAGGATGGGATAAAATCTTTGAAGGCTTCATGAAACCAGAGTGTCAGCAATTTTAGCCAGTATGAGAACTTGGTTCTTATACTAATCTCTTGATATTTACCTAAGTGCCAGGGTGTGAAATAAATAAAAATGTTGATCAGTGTGCGTCAACTCTTGGTAAAAGCAGTGGAGCTAGCCAAAAATACTACAAAGAAATGAAATGTCAAAGAAAAGCTCTCATTCCACAAAGTCAAATATCAAAGAGCTTCCACCAAAGGTGAGCGCTCCCAACCATTTCAAAGTGTCCACTTGGACCACCGCTATTAGGACCAGGAGTCGGGCTTGCACCAAAAAAGGGCTATGCATCATAAATGCTACAAGTCTGGGTGTAGAAGGCACGATATGTACTCAAAAAAGACACACCCCGGTGTATTCCCAGGAAAACAAGTGCAGACGGCTCCAACTTCTCTTGACGCTCGCACTAATTAATGCCAAAAATATGTGTTATGTAATAAGGCACTTGAGAGAATCCTTGTTCCAATGAGAGGGAGAGAAGAAATGACACAATCCCATGCCCTCCATTACTGGCCTTACATCTAAACTTTTAAGTCTGACAACTAAGGAGACGGTGGACTGGATGTAAGATTTGAATTATTCCCTAGTGTTGAGGATTGGATCCTTAGGAGAATTTCTTAGACCAGGACCTTGGGTGACGTTTTATCTCTACACTCGTGAACGCAGTTAACACTAAAAATCATACACTTAGTTTATATGTATATCAGATAGAGTCTAGAAAACTATAGGATTTAGATGTCTCGTGACTAAGGGTTGAGCTCTAAGATGTTGGATCTCTAAAGTTTAGTGGAATTGAACAGAATAGATCCCGTATGCACATGCACAAGGGGGTTAATCCAGTTCATTCATTTTCTTCGATGCTCGGGGACGAGCATAGTTTAAGTATAGGGGGTTGATGAAACCATGTTTCATGTCTCTAATTCACTGAAATTAACCCCCTATCTTAGACTAGGTTTCAATAAAAACCAGAAAATCCTTGTAATTATCGGAGTCATTGAATAAATTAAAAACACAAAAAATGGCATAATTAAAATCTGTGGTGTTTTTAGCCTTAAAAATACCCTCAAAAATATTTTATACCTTTAAATGACCTCGTCTCCATTTTTGGTCAACACGAAACTTGTAGATCTCATCGAGATCTACAACTTTTATGTTTTGAGTTTCTCCAAATTCGGATGTTTTCCCCTTCATTCCTTCAAATATTTGTCCAAATAATCTGATTGGGCCACGTGGCTCCCTCTGATTGAGCCACGTTACCCAGCCCCCTTGCTCTTGCCGCCCGCTTTCCCTATCGTTGGATCTCTTATAGATCCAATGGCCTCACTGTCTCCATGCACCCCGCTCACATCCATTGGATATGCTCTAATCGTTAGATCAGAGTTGTCCATTTCTTCCTCCTTCTGGACCCTTGGATGCGCTCTGATCAAGTAGATCAGAGCCGCTCCTTAATGCCTTCACCCTAACCGTTGGATCGTAAGATCCAATGGCCTACACACCATCAGGTCCCTCCAGATCTTTGACCGTCCAATCTATGCCAGATGTGATCTGGACTGCCTGCCCGCGTCGCATCCTCCTTGCGCCACGTGGCACTCTGTATGCCCTTCGATCTAATCACCCTAGATCTAATCCAAACCACCCAAACGCACCTCCATCAGGGTCATTGGATCTCCCAATCCAACGGTCCAGGCCTCGTCTTCCACCTCCCGCAACCTCCGCCCGAGCCCTGTGCCTTGCTAACCACCTTCCCCCTTCCAATTTTAGCCAGATCCCTGGTCACCCTCTGCCTTCAGAATGACCACCCCCATGAAGCTCGATCTTCCACCATCTTCGCGCCATGCTTGGCTAACCACGCCCCCCTCTTTTCCGCTCCCTAACACCCCCGCAAAACCCATCGCCACTCGCCATCTACCAACAATAAATAGGCCGCCTCCGCCACGAATCATCTTCATCCACCATCCAAGGGGTTGAGGCCCAACCCTCCTCCTCCTCAGTGTGACAGGGCGAGGAGCTAGGATCGTGCGATGACAATCCAGCATCCCGGTGAGACCCGCCGCAGTTCATGGAAGCGATGCGGCGGCTCAGCCTCCGCTAGAGCTCCGAGGAATGGCCGCCCTCGACGTGCGACGACCCTGAGCCTCTCCAAGAGTCTCAAGCCCAGGCCTTGCATCTGCCATTCGCCAGGTAAGCTCCTTCAATCTCCTTTGCATTTTCTTTTGTTTCTTCCAATTAATTAGGCTCTTTCTGACACCTCCACGGTCACCTGAACCCCCCACAAGATCCTCCCAGCATCAGTCATCTTCGCCAACCCCTCCGATCACCCTCCTCATCCGTCAGAATCCTCCACCATCCCAAGCTTTCTCCTCCGTCGGAGGCGAAGGAGGACCCACCAAGGGCTCCGCTTCTTTGCCCCTCAGCCCTCCGTTCACCTCAGCTCGCGCGCATGCACGCCTCGGCTATCACCTAACCACTCTTATAGGTATGAAGACTTCATTGGCCAGACCTCAGGTGGCGCCAAGTTCTAGAGCTCCACCTCCGGTGAGCACTCATCGACAGCGAACGCCAGGCCCTCCTGCAGATTACCTGAGCTCTGATCTTCACCGCCAGGCATCCAGCGTTCTTCCTCAAACTTCACTAAGCACGGAGAGGTGCGGCGGAGCTCCATGCCTCACGCCGGAGCTCTAAACGCATCGCCCATCCGTAAGGAAGGAGGAGCTACATTCACCGTTGGATCTCGCCCTCCGGCAGAGATCTAACGGTTCAAGAGCAGCCACATCGTCCTCTCGGAGCGCAGAGGCTTGGTGGGACCGAGCCTTGCCCGAGGCTTCCTCAGGCCACCAGGTGGCCCGAGCCACCTGCTACGGTCATCCGACCCTGCATCGAGCCTCGCCCCCACCCGAGCCTGAGCTCACGTGCCTCACGCACGTGGGGCTGGGCTTTTTGCATCGGCGCCTCTCGCGACTTTGTCATATTGCATCCAGGTCCTTCCAGTCACGTGCCGACCACGTGCATCGGAGGTATTTTGCATTTTAACCCTTGTGGGTTTTATTAATTGCAAAAATGCCCCCATGCGTGCGAGTTATTTACAGGGAAGGGACCGAACTTTCTTTTATTTGTATTTTAGTCCCTCCTAGGGACCTGTTTGCTATTTATCTTTCATGTTTTCTTGCACTTATGCCCCTAGCTTCACTCATGTATATCTTAAGCATCCCAGCTCTGATTGAGTCGATTTTAGTGGCATTTTGAAGCTCTTTTCATTGTCTTCTTGATGGTAAGTTTGTATTTCAGATTTGACACTACTATTTTTGATTAATTATCTTATTGGCTAAGTGTCTTTATTTCAATGCTTCTCATGTCTGATTTTTACATAAATGAAAATAGTTTCAATTATTTGACCCTGATTCGACCTTTGATTAAATGGCTCAAGTGTTCCTGTAATTCGGGCATATTTTTATGCATTTCTTCGCATCTCTTTGCATGATTAAAAATAAAAAAATGCACATTTCATATTGCATGTTGTGGTCTCGAGTTACGTTTATCCAACACTTATTAAATCAATTTAAGTCCAAATATCACAAGAGAGGTGAGTGTCCCTGAGTTCGACCTTAGTTACTTACCAAGTAAAATATAAATACAACCATTTGATTTCCTTGACATATTAAATCAGATGGTTTTTGACGAACCCAATTCAGCCCGACTGCAATGACCACTAAGTGTTAATTCCACACTATTAAAGAGTTGAATTTCAAGCTCGTCACTGACTGACCTCTTGATGCAGGTCCTCTGCATGGGAATAGAGATTCGGAGGTGTTAGATTAGTTAAGTCAAAGAGTTGATTTACCGAGATCGAGATAACTAAAGTCATATTTCATATGATGTCATGATATAGCCACGCATCCTCTGGCCGGAGACAGATGTGTTACTATAGGTCTGAGTATGTACATTTGGCAGACCAATAGGTTGATCACCTAACAAAGGTCTATACCCCGACGCGCTGGTGTGCATGAAAGGGCATATAAGTGATACGATCTCTCAAAGGGATCATACAGGTTCAATTATGAACCGGAAGACATGAGCTCACTCATGAGGTATACTGACCGATCAAATTCCATGCATGGTCATCATGCTTTAGAAGCATGGCCAGAATTTGAAGGTATGATATATACTTTTGGAAATCATATGCTCGATACCAAATCCCAATGACCAAGAATGAGAAACTTAGTGATGAAACCCTAAAGATGATAGTATAAAATTGATCTATATCTTCAGGTTCATCATAGGTCCTTCAATTTGCAGGATGTATAGGTATTAGGAATACCTAATGGTGATGTGATCATAAACGATTGTATAATCATGACGTTTCCATTCCGAGGGAGTGATAAAACAAGTCTGGATTTTAATGACTCCTCTAAGTAGAGAAGTAATCAGATCTTGGTCCAAATGTTGGACATTGATCTGAATGAGATTCAGATGCAATGAGAATATTAGATTTGCGGCCTTGATTAAATCAAACACCTATGAGAGGTCCGTGAGATCTGGATTTGAGATGTAATCTCAATATCCAAGTCACTATGCGTGGAACAATACAATCGCCATGTCCTTATCTCCAAGTATCTGCGAAGAAAGCGCATTATTCTTGAAAGAGTTCAAGAATAATTCCAAAGTTGAATTATATCTAAGCATTGAGAAATCAATAATTAAATGTGGTTTAATTATCTTATAATGTGAATTTGATTTACATTATATAAATGCATGAGAATGACTATCCAATGTAATTAAATGAGATTCAATCATTATGGATATGGATAATGTAGATAGAGCTCTCCAAATATGCATGTGTATTATAAATGTGATTTATAATATATTAGAGAGAGAGACTTTTGTGAGTTATAATTGTTGATTAATTATTAATGTGAATAGGATTCACATTGAATGATTAATTGAAAATATAATTACATTTTGTTTTGGGTTGTGAATGAGATTCACATAATTTTTATGGCTTGATTGAAATTTTTTCACAAGATAATTGTGAATTGTTTTTTCTGAAAATATTTACTATAAAAGTTGTTGTTAATTGTGGAGATATCATGAGATAATGATATCTCACGATAATTAGTGGAGATTCCTCAATCCACTCAAGAAGAGTGGATGACCACTGATCTCCATGTGGAGAAGATTGGCTGTCACCCTTTTCTTAGGGGATTAGTTTAATCTCCTCATTATCTTATCTCCAGTCAAAGTGATTTAATTTGAAATTAATTGTGTTGATTTATAAATATAAATTAATTTTAATTAAAGCATTTATTGTTGTGCTTTTTACAACAAAATCTTGGTCATTGAAAGAAACACAAATCAATCTCACCCACTGATTGTGTAATGTCCATGGATTGGGATCGATGGACAACCAAAATGCTATATAAGAAGAGACACCCCTTGCTCTTCAAGTTACACAATCTTGACGTCATCTCTCTCTCTCTCTCTCTCATTCCCATGCTTACTCTCTCCCTTCTCTCCTTGAGTGGCCGTCCACTCTCATAAAGAGAAGGTCATCTTAGTCGTCACCTTGTCGTTGTGCACCCGCTTCAACGACTCTTGGATCTCAGTCTTCTTTTATGCGCATCGCTCATGAAGAAGGAGTTTGGTCTCCTAAAACAAGATCCGGAGTTCCATTGCTTAGATCAACAACTTGGATTGCGATAAGCATGCGACTCATCCCACGCTCGCAAGCGTCTCCTCCGACGAATCGGACTTGAGACAGGAGGTCTCTTCTCTTAGAGGCTTTATCGCAACCATGCTACAAGAGGTATTCCAATATCTATTCTATCGTTAGATGAAATGATCCAAGAAATGTTCTTGGACCATGTGGTTTCATCATAGAAAATTTTTAAATTCCGTTGCACTGAGCAATTAGTGCGACTAGTCGCTCTCGATTGTATACGATACGATCCACATGCTTCCATGATGTACTTGAGGATTCTTCCATAATCATTCATGAAAGCTGTAAACCAATCGTATATTCCTTATAAGTTCCTCATACAAACTCCAATTTCGTTTTTGTTAGGCTTGTTGGAAAGGTCTCGGCAAGTACTATAAGATAGAGTGATCATTTGTCTCATTTGTGGATTGGATAAGGTATGAAACTTAAAATTAGTGATTTATATAATTAGAGATGTTACACTAGTTACACATCAATCCCAGGAATTTCTGTCGAATGGGTATCCCTTGTTCATTTTCATGTTCCACTAATTCCCATATATGTCAACTATGATATGTTAGGTTATTTTTTACTCTTTTTCGATCCAGATATACTCTGAAAGATCAACCAAACATTGCGAAGGAATTATGCAAGGTCTGGAGGATATTCCAAGACTATAAGGACTATAGATCGACTCGCATGAGTCCATATGACCAACAGGGTATCTTGGATGTTGTTTGCTTGAGTATTGTTAACTTTATCAAAATAATGGTTATTTAATCCCATGTGTGTTTTTTATGGTACTTCTAAAATGCATAACACATATGAAATTCCATCGTAGGTACACTCGAGAGATGTTTCATATTGCATTAACCGACCCAATCACCAATAGAATCATAAACAATATTTATAGGATGAGGAAGACATCAATAGAGAATCTAGATGGAGAAGTGAATGGGAGATGGCAAAGCAGTTCCACACTTCATGATGCATACTAGAAAGGTAAGGAATTTAATCTCATTTCTATTCTTGACATACTCTTTAATCATTAAAATAGTATGCTTTTACAAATATGGATTCAATATTCTGATCTCTTTTCTTCCGATGACTTTAGGAGGCATTCAACTACGGGGATGATCAACATAGGAAAATCAAACAACGGTTCCAGCTTCGAGGTTGTGAGGGTTGAATTGGTATAGATATAAGACTGTATAAGAATAAAATAAACTATTATGATTATGTTAGTTTCATCATTATGGTAGCATGTAGCTTCACAATGTGAGACGACACTTCATGAATGGTGTACTAAGATGCACATGCAAGGTAATTAGTGGTCGATAGTTGAAGCTCAGACTATGGAGGTGAGTTCCTTTATTTTGTTCATGATCATTGATTTCTCATTTTTATGAAGAATATATTTATATTTAATTACTAAACTTTGATAATTACAAACTACTACAATGTCCTTTTCGATGAAAATTGTGACTTTGTTCTTGCCGAATAGAATCCACTCTTTAAAGTTAATATCTGATAGCAGGTGAACAATCAGCGGCAGGTGGGGCCTAACTCTAGGCAAGCATTGGAGGACTCCACCCCCAAATTCTCCTCAGAGTAAATTTGTGGAACTTATGGGTCATCAAGTGTTTATGGTCCACCCACATCACAATATACTCAAACATATGGGGTTGGGATAGACCCGAGCCAGGTTTACCAAATGTCAAGTAAGCTTGATAGTCTTTTCAACATGATGGGCAATGTGTAGTCCATTCTGGACACCATGGAGATAATATTGACTACTATATACTATATTAGCAAATTTGATTTACTTATATTAGACAAATTTGCTTACATGGTTTAATATCAGAGGTCCGGAAAGAAGTTTGTTGACTACGATTATGGGAGTGATGATGACGATGATGATGTCAAGGGGTGATTCATCGCGGGGTTGTTATCCACGAGAGGGATGAGGAAGTAGATCAAAAAGAGAGGCAAAGGGTAAAGCGAAAGAAGAGAGGAGAAGGGTAAGAAGATCCAACAGAGGTGGAAGAAGTGAAACTGCCATACTCTTTTAATTTGTTTCTTTGGTTTCATTAAATGTCAACTTTTGTAGTAATCTTTGAACCCATTACTTTGTTTTCATTTTAATATTTGATTCTCATTCTAAATATGGATGAATGTTTGCATCTCACCTTGCATAGGAATGAATGTATAATTTTGTATAATTTGTATGTTCGAATGGATATGCATGTTATGCATGAGTGGTGAGGGAGGTGTGGGTTTTGGTGATGGGGTGTTAATGGTATTTGGTAGGATGACTCTAACGATGCGATAAGAATATATAAGCTAAGTATATATATGTAATAATTATGCCTAGTTAGAAACTAATAAAAAGAAAGAATTATTGTATTTTTATAGGTATAATTGCAAGATCTAAATAGTTGATTGCTATTAAGCTTGAAAACAATGATTGTACGGTGATCGAAAAACATATCAATAATTTGTAAAACAAAAGCGAGATTATTGAGTCCAGTCAAGCATATAGAGGTTATGTGTTAACAAATTAAGGCCTAGATTATCTGGAAAGAATCAATTAAGGAGTAGTTACTTAATCCCTTTGAAAAGATATATTACAAACAAAAGGCTTTTTAACTTGAAAAAAAAAAGAAATTCACATTACATCTAGAAAATACAATAAAAATACTTGTGTTTTTGTAAAAGAGTTTAACAACTAAGAAAAATAAAATATAAATAAGATAAACCTTTAAATAGTTATAATAAAAAATAAAGAATAATTAATGTGGTGTAGAACTTAGAATTAAGTATGAAGTTAACTGCAAAAGTTGAATGAGAAAATCATCTCGCAATGCTTGGACCATCCTATTACATTAGTGTATGTAGAATATCATCAATAGTGCCTTATATTTTATTATAAAAATGATTGATAAATGATCCATAATGTGTTACCTTTGAGTTTATGTCGAGTAATGGTAACCTAGAGAGAGTCACTAATCAAAAAAATGTACAAAGATGAATATAAGTGCCATGTGTATTTATTTTTATCTTGAGCAAACCATATTATCGAACTCGTGAAGGCATACTTGGGAATGGCTACTTAATTGTGTTAGGTTCAGAGAACGTAAACCTAGGCATATGATAAATGAAGTATATACCAAAGATAGGCAATTTTTGGTGTTTCTAAGATTTTCAATTATAGGCGGCTTTATTATCAAAATAAATTTTATTTTTATTTTAATGTTCTTTTTTATTTTATTTATATATTCTTTTCTATTGTAGTTTTTTAATAGATTTTTTAGATGGATTTTTTATTTTTAATTGAATATTGAAAAGAAGTAAAATATATGGAAATTGGGAGAGAATCTTATGGATATTAATTTTGAAAAATTATGTTTGAGGAGTTTTGGATATTTTTTGATGGTTTGGTGATTTTATGAAGATAGAATAAGGTCAAATATTACAAGGTAAATAAGTAGAGTGCATAAATGAACTTAAAAAAAGCAAAGATGGTAAAACTAGATAATATTCTAGGGAACAAACATAAGGTAATTTTTTATGCAATTTTTATATGATTTTTTTGGAATTTTCTGTGATTAATATTTTTAGAACAAAATAAAGAATTTCATAATTCTTTATGGGGGGATGGTGAATTGAAAGAGCTAGCCTCATGTCTAAAAAGTTAGATGAGGAATCGTTGTGTTGACAAGCCTCAATTCAACTAACAAAAAACACACAATAATATGATAAATCAATCAAATGTGTGTGAGTGAGAATTTATTATAACTCATATTAAAAAGTGTATATGTGCAAGTATTTTGAGTGTCAAACACTAGGAGCAAACATGTGGGCAGCTAATTATTAATAATTATTAATAAATAATGATAATTATTTTTGTATTTTTCTACTTTTTCTTTCTTTTTATGTGGATTTATAATTATATCTAATTTCAATTGATTTTGAATTGTAATATATATATTTAAATTTCAATTTTCATTCTGTATTTTTGTTTTTATTTTATATAATTTCATTTCCTTTTTTAATTTTATATAAAGCATATATCAATATATAAAAATATAGATATAATATTTATATGAGTAATATATGGAATATATAATATAGCTTTATTCATTTAAAATTAAGTCTAAGTTTAGTAAAATCACATAAATTAAAGTGTTTTGCCTTTTTATATTTTTTTCTATTTTGGTGGATTTTATATATATTTTTTTCTAATTTTTATGAGTGATAAAAGTAATTAATAAGTCAAAATAGTGTATACGTTAAATATACAAACTATTTTAGGGTATAAATATTTAAAAATTTAAAGTAAACTCAAAAATATTTTTATTATATAGTATATATAACAAACAAAAATCATTGAAATAGAGAAATATTTTTGGATTTTTCTTTAGTTTTTGTTACTTTTTATAAGATTTTTAGGATTTTGTGATTTTTAAGTTTTATATTTTATATTTTTTAGTGAATTTTGGATAAGTAGTATGATCTAATATAGCTAATATATTTTTTTGGAAAAGTTTTTCTAGTTTATGGGTTTTTATGATAGGAATAAATGCTTTTTTATATATTTTTAGAAAATAGGAAAATTAAATTAAATGCCTAAATAAAATTATGGGTGAACAAGCAAGGTATCATGCCCTTAAAATTATTTTCATATATTTTTTAGCACAATAAAAATATTTGATATGAATAATATATACAAAACAAAACCACACTACTAGGGGGACCTATTTGCAATTTAAATAAAGTAAACATGCATTTCCTAATAGGTCCAGATACTTAAGGTGTACAAATGCGATATTTAGAATGCCTCACGTGGCATAACTTCTGAGATAGAAGGACTAAATGCAATAATTGAAAAGTCCAAGGTCCTTGCAAATATCCCTAAAATTATTACGCATGATATTGCATTTACAGTACTAAATAGAAATACAAAAATATGTGGTGTCATGTGTTAATTACTTACAATGCACGTTAATGGATGACTGGATGGGCACCACTTACGCGATCAATGTCCCAGATGGGTCAATACCGCTTCAGTGATGCATGGTTGTGATTAGCTCATAGCGTAATCAGATGGTTGTAGTGTTCCACGATGGTGTGGCTTGGATTAGAATAGGAGTGGGCCTTCGATCTGATGGCAACTGCTTCATTTGAAGAACTGAGAAGAAGGCATGGATCGGTCTTCTACGATTTGGCATATCTCCATCGATGTTGGACCTCAATGGCTCGGGGATAGGTCAAAAGAATCCTGGAGGAAACGCGTAGCTGATGAAAGCTTCGAAAGGATCCAGAGATTGTTGAGAAGGTCGAGACACCTGGGAGTTAAGTCCATGATTGATTACCCCTCAAATAGGGCTATTAGGCGTTCAAATCTGCACAAAAAGCATAATGGCTCGAGGGCGAGAACTCCCGACCTTTTATTAAGTGGAATGGCAAGGGCATAAGACTGAATAGGTATGGTCATCAGTGAGAAAGGGGAAGGAGATCTTGTGGTATCGATTCTTGTAAAATCAAGGTGGAGGGAGTGATCTGAAGATGGGGAATGTGAAGGGGATCAAAATGTTGTGATTGGTGGGTCAAAATAGTCGATGAAATGTGTTGAACATACTGATAAAACACTAATTGGCAATGCTAATATGTGTTCGTTGTAATACAACCAATCATAACTAAGTCAATTGGATCTCTATGAAGAAGACTTGGCTTAAATTTGTATACTGGGCATGTATAGGGTCTAACACAGGGACACAAGCATTTAATCGATGTAATCTAGGTGTTAAATATCTACTTAAGTGAGTTATAATTGGATCTAGGTAAAGTCAATGAAACAGAAATGTAATGCATGAATTTTTCAAATCATTTAATGCAACAATATCTTAATTGAACAAATAATGTAATGCATACAATAGAAGATGCACAAATGCACAAGAGAGCTTCTGATTGGTTAAATAAAAAACTTGAATGATAAATAAGAAATCAATGAAGTGAATAATGCAACAATCAATTCCCAATTAATCAAGCCATTTAATGGATAATTCCTTAAACACCTAACATGCAATAAGTAAGCAGTAATCAGGAGATTAAGGAATAAATATTTTAGTTAATATCCTAATTAGACTTAGATTAATGTAGTGCAAATCAGGGTACTTAATAGATCAGTAAAAAATTAGAAGATCAATTTTGAACTTAATTTTAGGCCTGATAGGACGATTAATACTCTTTGAAATTTATTTCATTAAGGATAGATCAAATCAATAAATAAAATGCACCAAATTAAATAGTATAAAGATATCATTAAAACGACGCTGATTTCATTAAATTTGGATAAATTGTTCATAAATTATTAACTAAACAATACATGGGCATAATTATAATAAAACAATAATAAAAACATAACAAAACATTACAAATTGCTCCTCGCAAGGGTTAAAATGTAATTAAAACAAGCCACTAGGGCTAAAATAGAAAATGTACACTGTGGAAGGGCTTATCTGAGATTCAGGCAACCCGGAGGTGTATCTCTACAAATGTTCTTCGAGCACGTGCCTTAGGAACATGACACCAGGCTTGGAGCATGCTCTGGCTCAGATGCATATGGTGGCTTGATGCGCTTTGGAGGAGGCTTCAAAGATTAGGACACGTGGTCTGAAACATAGCTTTGGGTGCGGGACGTGGCATCCTCAGAACCATTGGATCACGTCGATTAAGGAGGATTGGATGGTTGTTGTTTCACGTGTTCTTCCCCTTCCTCATCTTGCGAACGTGACGAATCTCCATTTCATCACCTTTTTTCTATAACTTTGGCCTTAAAAACCCTAGCTAATGCATATATAGCATTATCTGCACAAATTAACATTCATTATTTGTTCTATTTATTGTATATAAAGTATTATTTTTAATGCCAAAATTATATAATAAAGAAAAGAAAAAATACCAAAGATATTTTATGACCCTAAACCTTGAAACCTAGGCATCTTGATGACTAGATCGACAAGGACTAAATTAGGGGGAGATAAGTGCTAATAAACCCATTAAAATCTTATTCTTTAATTCATCGATAATTCATTTCTGAGACCTATTTTATTTTCTTTTTATACCTAAAATAAATAAACATTGAACAAGAAAGTTGTAGATAAAAATACAAATAAAAATATAAAATTGATTTCATACAAAAATTATATACAATGTACAAGTTATGTTCTAAATAAAAAGCCAACATCCCAACTTCCCAGACCCATATCTCCTAAGTAAAAACTCAAAATGTATCAAAATCACTTAATTGTATATAACTTTTACTGAGCAATTTAATGAAGGTGGTTTCATATTTTTTTGCATTTAAGGTGTGAAAGTTAGGTTTTGGAACCCTAGTATATAGTTTACCTATGTAAAATATTAATTTTTTTATTCTTTATTTTTTTTCTAATTTCATATTTTTATAATTTTGTAATATTATTTATAGTTTATGTGCATATTTAAATAAAATAAAACATAAAAATATAATAAAATAAAATAATATACAAAAACACAAAGATGAATATACAATACTTATACCAATATAATATACACTATTTAAGTGTACAATTTATATCATAAAAGTATAATACAAAATATATTTATTTATACAAAAATAAGTTATAATTTATAAAATAATGAATAAAATAATAAAATTAAAAATACAAAATAAAAATTAAATACCTAGAACATAGATAAATATACCTATAAATTAAGCCCTAAAAACCATCTTGTAATAAATAAGCTCAAAAAATTAAATAAAAATCATATTAAAATACTATAGAAAAATAAACATTTGTATTTTATAACTTAAAATTAATAAAATCATTTATTATTTATTTCATTTTACAAATAATTTCTAGGTCTGCTTTTTCCTGGTTGGTCCACATGGACCAACTTGGTTTCACTTCAAGTTGACCTGGTGAAACCTAGCCTTTGACATGTTTTCTCGATTTTTTCCCAAAGGATCTATGCATTCTTTTGGGTTGATTCCTTCATCGTTTTTCCTCCTTGATCTTACCTCCATCACCGAGAATGATTCCTCGAGGATTCGACATCTGAATCGAGCTCCTCGCCTCGTTTATTGGCACAGATCCAACACCAGTACATAAAACCCTCCTCAATCTTCCTCCATTTTTTGAATCCATTCTAGCTAGCTTCTCTCCCTCCTTTTGCACCCAATGGCTCGAGGAAGATGACGGCTTCCCTTGTGCTTTTGGTTGGATCGAGGAGCAGTATAAGGCGACTTCAACCAACTCCGGCGACCTCCACCACCGTGAGGTCATCTCGTTGGCTCAGACCGACTCGAGGTCTGTTTTTTGCTTTTTAGTTAGATTTCTGAGTTAGGTTTCATTTTATGCATTTATATTGTTATTTAATCCCTCACTTTAGCATTAAAACCTAGATTCGTAGTTCGCCTGAGGCTAGCTCTAGCGAACCATTCTGTTGTCCTATGTTCCCTAGTCGATCGTAGCTCGAAGGAGCAGGGTTATTTCCCTTTCTTCCAAGCTAATCCAGAGCCGTCTGATCAACTTCATCTTCAAGAAAGTATAGTCGTCGTCAGATCAAATGCACGACAACAATTAATCTCATGCTCGAGGATCTGATCTACACCGTCTGAGGCGAACCGTCATCGCACATTTTGAAGGTGACACATGTATTAGTGGATACATCTGACCGCCCGACGTGGAGGGGGTATCTTGCACTATTAGCTCCCGCTTTATGTATTTATTATTTAGTATTTGAACTTTTATTTTCCTTTGTAATATTTTTGTAATATTTGCAAAAAGACCCTCGTACTTTTATATTTGCAAATTAGTCTAGTTTGCGTCACCTCACTGACGTCCCACATGAGGTGGCTATTTTGCACTGATACCCCTTCAGTTTTTTCTATTTCATTTTAGTTCGACAAATTTGAACTGTAGTTATATATTTTTGGTATATTTTCATATTGGCCCTCATGCTTTATTTTACTTACATATATGCCCATTCTAGATCATTAATTTTTGTGTGCTTATTATATTTATTAAATATAGTGTTTGTGCTCCAAAACTTACCAAAAAATAGTGGTAACCTCCTGATTGCACTCCCTTCCAGCCATATTTTTTATTTGCATTTTATGACTTTTTAATATTTATTAAAAAATCAAAAAGAGCACATTTTTGCTTTGTTTGAATTAAAACCCCATAAAAATATAAAGTCATTTAAAGAATTACAAAAAACATGTATTTTGTTAATTTAGGTATTTGAACCTTTAGACTAAAAATCATGAAAAATAAGAAAAAGAAAATACATAAGAATAAATAAGTCCTTAAATCCTTTATAAAAATCTAAAAAACTTCTAAAAAAACTATAAAAATATCATTTTTCTCTTTCAGAATTTTCTTTATAATATTTTTTACATATTAGAATTAATTTCGAAAATTTTGGACATCATTTGCTATTTTTAATTTCCAAAGTACTTCAACATATTTATTTAATCCTGATTTGGAATATTGTTGACTTTAAAAATCCATAAAAATTAGAGAAATTATTTAAAAAGTAATAAAAATAGTAAAAAATTATTTAAAATCTAAAAATAATTAATTCTATAATTTTTATTTATTTCTATTAGCTTATATATATTTACTTTATGTTGTATATATAGCCTTATATAGGCTTCTATTATATATTTAAAAGGAAATAAGAAATTAAAATTCAAAAAAATAAAAAGAAAATAAAAATATACATTTAAAAACAACCAAAAAATAAATATAAAGAAAAAAACTTTAAAAAGTATAAAATTAAAACCCCACAAAAATACATAGACAACAAGAAGCACATAGGTTTGCTCATTAACTGGCCCTATTCTCCCATTTACTCGATGTGTTTGACCTCTACAGTAATTACAACTATTCACGTCTTTTGTAGAGTTATAATAAACTTTAACTCTACGCATTTATTTTCGTTATTTTATTCTTAATTATGGGTTAATTATTGATTGAATTATGGTTTCTTGAGCGGTCAATGCATCGACTGTGGTCTCGCCCTATGAGATTGTACGACCCTTGAAAAGTCCTAGTCTTCAAATGGCACCGTTGCTGGGGAGCAACATGGTGTAGAATGGATTTTTTTACCCATGTCTTTTTGTTTGTCTATTTGACACCTTATTTCTTTTTATTTTTATTTGATAAATTGTCTAACCATCCTCTTCTTGCTGAGTTTGTTGCGAGGTATTGTGGATCGAGGGATGCTCTTCTTGGAGCTCATGCGCACCCACATGAGGTAGTGTCACTTTTTCTGACCTAACTGTGAAGAGAGAGCGCCAAAGGAGACTCGGAGGATTGTTGAAGACCTTCACTTTTTTTCCTTTATTTTATTTGTAATTCAAGTGAGAGAGAGACCCTATTATTGTAATAACTTGGACTCTCAAGACTTTCACACTTTACAAGGTCCGCTTCCTGAGGATTGTTCCCCTAGAGACCTTGTTGTTTTTGTCACATTTTGCATCGCTTTCATTTTTCTTTGTTTCATGATTTTATTTTTTTTTATTTTGTGTGATTTAGCCCTAGCTTATGATCCATTTGACGTTTACGGCTAAAACACATAACTACCAATGCATGTACCTATAGTCCTCTTTGGACTTATTTAAGTTTTGAATTGCTATTCACATGGTTTTGAGATAGAGTGCTGAGAGAGGTCACATACAGAGCTTTCAGGAGCCACTGTGGTGGGCATCGAGTGGCATCGAAGACTGGACCTTTGTCTCATTTCTAGGTGTTTAGCATTTTGTTCTTCATGCTAGTAGAAGTTAGCATTATTAACAAAAGATACCGAGTTCCTTGTCGATGATAAGTGTCTTGCATCATTTGAGACTCTCAATAATTTAGTTATTGAGGCTCCTGTCTTTCAGCCACCTGATTGGTCTCTCCCATTCGAGATCATGACGAAAGCTTCTGACTTTGCCGTAGGGGCTGTGCTTGGACAGAGGAGGGATGGAGCGCCTTTTGCCATTCTCTATGTTGGCTGAACAATGGATGCTGCTCAGCGGAATTACACAATCTCAGAGAAAGAGATGCTAGTTGTAGACTTTGCCTTGGATAAGATTCGATCTTACATTCTTGGATCTAAAGTGACTATTTATACTGATCACACAGTCGTCTGATACTTATGGAAAAGAAGGATGCCAAAGCCAGATTGATCAGATGGATCCTTCTACTCCGGGAATTTGACATTGAGATTAAGGATAAAGTTGGAGTCAAGAGTGTGGTGGCAGATCACCTCTCTCGCCTAGAGAACCTTAAGGATTTGGATCATATGACACCTATTACTGAGACATTCCCAGATGAGGCGATCCTAGCGATCACCTCACTTCCATGGTATGCTGATATTGTGAACTATATTGTCACAAAGAAAGTTCCACAAGATTGGCCCAGACATCGACTTGAGACCTTTCTTGCGAAGGCCAAGTCGTACCATTGGGAAAATTCCACTCTTTATCATGAAGGAGGGGATAGCATCTGGAGATGGTGTATTCCTCAAGAAGAGCAGCATAGTGTCCTCACCTATTGTCATAAGCTTGAGGCAGGAGGACATCATTTTGGGAGACGGACATCACAGAAGGTGCTTCAATCCGGCCTTTGGTGGCCTACCCTCTTCAAGGATTCAGATGAATTTGTGAAGAGATGTACTGACTATCAAAAAATTAGCACTTGTGGATAGAGAGATATGATGCCGATGCAACCCATTCACTTCTGTGAGGTTTTGGACGCATGGGGCATCGATCATGGGCCCATTTCCTAGGAGTCAGGGATTTGAGTATATCTTGCTTGTTGTAGATTATGTGAGTCATTGGGTTGAGGCCATCCCTGCCCGAACCGCAGATGCTAATATCATTTGCAAATTCTTGAGGAAAAATATCATTTCACGGTTCGGGGTACCTAGAGTTTTGATATCAGACGGGGGGACTCATTTTATCAATGACAAGGTAAGGGCCCTTGCTAACGAGTTCAGCATAGATCATAGATTTACCACTCCTTATCATCTATAGACGAATGGTCTTGCTGAGGTTTCTAACAGGGAGATTAAGACTATATTGCAGAAGGTAGTCAGCCTAGACCGAAACAATTGGTCATAGCTTTTGGACTCGGTCTTGTGGGCATATCGGACATCCTTCAAGACTCCATTGGGTACATCTCCATTCCGACTTGTTTATGGCAAGCCATGCCACTTACCAGTTGAGCTAAAGCATAAGTCACTATGGGTTGTTACTGAGATATTTTTGGATCTAGAGAGTGTAGGAGATAAGAGAAAGGCAAAATTGGAAGCCTTGGAGGAACTTAGAGATACAGCCTTTTCGAGTAGCCTACAGTATAAGGAGCGAGTGAAGATATGGCATGATTCCCATATCAACCATAAGCAGTTTGAGCTGAACCAGAAAGTATGGTTATTCGAGGCCAGGCTAAAACTATTTCCAGGGAAGTTGCAGAGCAAGTGGAAGGGACCATACTTGGTCCGGAAGGTGCATGACAATGGCAGCATTGATATATCTGAGATATCATCTGAGTCTACCTTCTGAGTTAACGGTCAGCGCTTGAATCCATATCTAGATCATGATCCGCTGACTGTCGATGTTGCCCCTATTCATTTTGTATTAGATGTGGTTTTTGACTCACATCATTTTCATCTCATGCCTGATTATCACTTTCTCCCGCAGCTGTATAGATCCAGATGTCCATATCGCACATTCTTTTGTCTAAACACCCCATCTCCATCTCATAATTATGTTATACTTAGGGTGTACTTTACCCTAAGTATAGGGGGGGTCAGACTTGTGATTATTCTTTTGATTCTTTTTACCTCTGTTTTGCTGCATATACTTAGGGATATTTTACCCTAAGTATAGGGGAGGTAGACTCTGTATATTCTACTCCTCGATTTTCTCCTTGTGTACAGTCTTCTATACTTATAATTACTTGATCCTAAGTATAGGGGGATCACTGACTTCTATTAATTTTATTCTTTTATTCATCGTTGTAGCATAGCATTCTTTTCACTTCCCAATACTTAGCATGAGTTATGTCTTCCTTTGCAACTCTTTGATCACTATGAGGACAAAGTTCGAGCCAAGAATAGGGGGGTGTCATATATATTGTATATATAATTTAGCCATAACTCGTACTTTCATATTTTTAATATTGCTAAAACATTGTATAAATACTATCAAAAAAACTAACTCATAAAAGATGTAGAAATTTCCTCAAAATTCTTTTTGTATATACCAATTAATAAATCAGGTTAAAATATTTTGAAAGCAATTTGAAAACCTATTTGAAAAATCTTTTGAAAATTATTTGAAAAATGTTTGACAAATATTTTCAACCTTTGTAAAAATATTTTGGTTTGTAAATTATTTTTTCTCTTTGTGTGAAATAAAATGATTTTGTAAAAACTATTTGCAAATGTTTTTAAAAATGGTTGAAAAATTATTTTGAAAATCTGTATATATTGTTTGAAAAATGTTAGCAAATAATTTTCAAATGCTTGTAAATGTTGTGAAATTGTTTTGAAAATTTATTTTGTACTATAGTTTTCAAAATTATTTGTAAATTTATTTTCAAATAAATTTGAGGAATATATGCATCGCACAAAAAAAATCCAACTGTATATACCAGTTAAATTTTTCCAGTTGTAAATTCTTGCATCTTATTCTTGTAAATAATTAACTCACCCCTGTTTAAATATGTGTATCTCATCCCTAACCCTTATAAAAAATTGTATATACTTGTATATATTATTAATCTTTTTTAAAAAAATGCTAAAAAAACTTATTGCATGTGCATCATTTTTCAAAAAAATCCATAAAAAGTTCAAAAATTGAAATTTTTTTCACAAAAAGATTTTTGCTTTTTTGCATTGCATATATCTCTTGCATTAGCATGTGCATTTTTCAGGATAATTTTGACATTTAAACTAAGTCAGGAATAAATTTGAAGAATGGTGCTTAGTTGGACCTTAATCCACTTAATTTCAGAGGAACCTTATAAGAATTGGAGTTAAGACTTTCCAGGTCCTAGTGACTTAATTCTTTGAGTCCGTAAGACTATGTTCACATGTCATCTTGATAAGTCTAAGTAGAATATTTAACAACACACGCATGATTCTTTCAGACCGTGGCTTACCTTGGACAATGCACTCTGCACGTAGCTCTTCGTGGAGGAGGTAGTGAGGGGGCAGAATCTTTTGGCTTGGGGTAGCATACGAGGGTAGTACATCTAGGCGGAACCTCTCGTCCTCCTTTAGGGAGGGAAGTGCATCTCAACCTGATTTGGCGATGTTGAGGTCTAAAGACATGATGTTGTGGGGTTCCAATAATGCTTCAAAAGAGGGATAGTCTACTAACTCAAGAGGAAAAGCTCCTTATGTACATGATGCATCTTGTATATATTTTCAAAAAAAAGAGAAGAAAAAAAGAAAAAAATGCAAAATCTCCCAGAGTAGACAGGCCTGATTGAAAAGTAAAATGCCTGCCGGAGTGTATATACAAGTGAAAAAAAAAGAATAAGAGCTTCAAAGTCAAATGTTTGTAAGCTTGCAGTGGATGACTTGGCTACATCGGTCATGCATCCAAGGATAGGTAACTACACTGGTTACCGTCCATTCTCTTCTCTAATCCCCTCTTCTTGAGCTGATTGTACTTGAACTTAGAAGGGAATATCCCCGCTCCTCGAGGAAAGAGTTGCCATACCGGGGGATTAGACTTACCTTGTTGAGAGTGGTTGTTTCTTTGCTACTTTTGAGATGAGGAGCTATATTTCACTTACACCGTACAAGTAAGAATTCATAGTCATAAGAATTTGTGTATGTAGACTTGTTCTGATCTGACTGTTGAGGAGACCTGAATAGGAGTCTTGTGGAACTTAGAGGTTGTTAGGTTTTAAATCCATTTCCCATTAAGATTCCGGCACATTAATAATCCAAAGGTCTAACAGAGCTCGATACTACATTTTTATGAAGATAAGTTTAAAAGTCAACATTGTTCTATCTTCTTTCTTTCTTTTTCTTTTTTTTTTGTTTTCACTTATTTTCCAAATAAGTGTTTGCTAAGGGACTAGCAAATGTAAAGTATAGAGGAATGATGAATCCACGATTCACCACCTTTATTCTTTTATTTTAGCTTCATTTCCCATAGTCAAACACCTGTAAATACCCACTAATTACATAAAATTATTATTTGCATGCATTTGTTAAGTATGCATTTTTAACACTTTTTGTACATAAGTAAAAGAATAAAGAAGAAAAGAAAAAGAAAAGAAAATGAAGGATGAATTTATGCAATAAATGCAGACTGACCCGAATCATGAGAGAAGGTCAACACTTGACCTGATCGACCAGGAATAAAGTAAGGGGAGATAGGGTCTGCAATTCAAAAATCCAAAAATATTTTGTAAATATTTTTCCTGTATATTTGTACAAAACTTACATTATTTTATTTGTACATAAATTGACTTTAAATTATTTATTTTTGTAAAAAAAATAAAAATGTGTTGTAAATAATAAAATTAATGGCAAAATAAAATACTATACATATTGCAAATAATTACACTCAGAAAAAGCTGCAAAGTGATATTTGAAACACCAATTTCGGCTCCATACGAGTCAAATTGAATCAAATTCACTTCCATTATACTCTAAGTTAAATTATCTTTCATGTGGTTACAGTTTTATAATTTTTAGAGTTACGTTCAAAAAGTCGGTTTTCAGGGGTGTTTTGTGCAGTTTCACCTTTATTTATTGTATATATTTTATTCAGATTTATTTTTATATAATGTATATAATTGTAAATATTATTTTCATTAAAAATAAAAATAAAATATTATAAATAAAAAAAGAAATAAAAAAATTATTTCCTTATTTGTACATGTGTATATTGTATTATATGTACATAATATTTGTATACAACTAACTTCCTTATATAAAAATAAAAAAATTAAATATCTAACATTAATTAATTAATTTAATTTATTACGAATTTTATATTTATATTTAATTATTTAATTCATTTATTTGGTTTAAAAACATGCCTTTTATATAAGATATTATACCATACCTTAAATAGCCACCATTAAGGTGGCTAATTACTTTGTAATTTATTTATTTATTTATTTCCAAATTTTGTTATTTATTTATTTATTTATTTTATTAAATCTCCCAATAAACACCTTCCCTTTTTGTGCATTCTTTCCTTGTTTGATTTTTTTCTCTTTTTAATGGGCTCCTCCTCCTGCTTTCATTCTTGATCGATCTTTGGTAGAGAGGATGAGCCCGATCTCCGAGAGCCGTCTTGTTGAAGAAGGGTGCCCAGCCATCGAGCCATCCGGTGACATCGCGTTGGCCTTCGTCGAGGCCATCACGGCATTTCCGATTCCTGAGGTGAGATCCATTTTATTCCTGTCATTTTACCTAGATAAACCATAGTTTTAATTTTTACGTAGATGTTGTGATTAAATTTTAGATCCAAAAATCACAAAAATATCAACCACACATTTTTCCCATCCGAATCCGAATTTTTCGTCTCACATCTCGATCCTCGCATTTCATTTCTACCTCACACGACCTATCATCTCCGATCACGCACAGTGATCAGAGCCACGGATCCATTCCATCATATCGCAAGATTCGCCTATTCACACATCCCATTATTGTGCATAAATAAATAAAAAAATATTTTTTCGGTTTATCTCACATTTGTTTTTGCAGGAAAAATAAAAAAATATTTGTTTTTGTCTCTAACCTTTGTTTTGCAGGAAAATAAAATAAAAAATAAAAATAAAAAAATATTAGTTATGTTTTCTACAGTTTGTGTTTAATTTTTTTAAAAAAAATATTTATTACTTTTGTTTACATCTAAGAAAATAAAAAAATTAAAAAAACAGAGGGCGGCAGCGTCGTCCACCACATCCGCGCATTCCAGCCCCGACGCCGCGGCCAAGCGCCGCATCCTCTAGAGGGTGGCGCAGACTCCTCCACCATCCTCTCCCCTGCCGTCCAGCGCCGCCATCCAGGCAGTGCCCGAGCCCCATGCGCGGCTCTCTACGACCTCCTCCAAGTGGTGCCCAACCTCCGCCAACTCTCCTGAATGGCCCGCGACTGCCCGTGAAGGAGCCCCGCACGGCCTCTGCCCTGCTCAGCCTCGCCGCCACTTCCTGAGCCCTCCACGTCCGTGCAGTGCCCCAACTCCGCCCACAGTCACGTTCCCCCCTCGGACCCCCGCACCTCTGCCAGGATCTTGGAGCTCCGCCTCCCAGCAGTGCCTCCTGCTGCAACATTTCTTCCCCTAACCATCGTCCGTGATCGCCATCGCCTCCAGTGTGGTTGTTTCCCCGCAGCGCGGCACCTTCAGTCGACCCCATCGTATCTTCCGTCGCCTGATGCCTCCCTCGCGTCCCTCCCGATCTCGCGCATGGGCAGTGTTGCCCCACCTCCGCTACTTGCCCGCCATCCCGCGCCAGCCTTCGAGCGGCGGCGTCCTCTTCCATTGCCTTCTGGGCGGCGGTGGAACCCATCTCTCCCCTTTTTGAAGAAAAGAAAGGAACAGGAACCCTAGGGGCATTTTTATTAAAATGAAAAGAAATTGGAAAAGTTGTGTCCATACCCTTAGCAATTTCTAATATTGCAAGAAGACCACTGCCAGCTATCAAGTCACGGGCATCGCACACTCTGCCTGGGTAAATTGTGACTTCCTCCCCACTTTTTACTATTTTTATATTTTGTTGGAAAACTTTTGAATAATTATAATTTGGCCCCTGCATTTCCAGAACAATAATTTGCTTGATCTCTCTGATGAAATAAATTTTTTTTATGGTTCCAAAAATTCTGAGAAACTTTTTGTATGCTCCTGCTCTGCATGTAAATGTTGTCTAAATTTTTTATAGCATTTTGTTGACTTTAATAATTTTAAAAATTCAAAAATAGTGTCATTTGTCTGCCTGAAATTAGAAAATTAATAAAAATATGAAAAATTGCTTAAAAATTCCTAAAAAATTATTGTAGGTGTGTTTTGGTGTCTTTTAATTTCTGTTCAATTTTTGTGCTTTGATCATTTATAAAACCTGGAAAAATTATGAAAAATGAAAAATCTAAAATAATGTAGAAAGATATAAAAATCCAAAAAAAATCTGATTTTAGTCTCTGTTTGTAGATATTAAATTTTACTTTATTTTAAAAAATAATTTCCAGAGTATTGGGCACTTAAAGTATTTTTAAGTTGCAAAATACTCTTGGATGTGCATTGTTCTCTTTATTTTTCACTATTTTATTTTTATAAAATCACAAAAAAAATCAGAAAATTCGAAAAAATTATCAAAAATATTTAAAAACATATAAAACACAAAAAAGATTTTCACTGGACTTTTCTGTACATTTTTTTACTATTCTAAAAAATATAAAAAGAGTTTGTGTATGTGTGTTTTCATTGTTTGTGTTTGAAAAATTAAAAAAAAAATAAAATTCAAAAATCACTAAAGATTCTTTTAGAAATTTGACTAAATAATTTTTAAATCATGCTCCTTGTATTCGACCCTGGTCGCTATACCAGGTAAATAGAATAGCGAAACCGCTTACATTTGCTTTGATTGATTTATCTATTCTTTAAGTGGTTATAAATACATTTTTCTCATTGACCGATTCGAGTGGTTGAGAACAACAATAATTGTGATAATCATTTAAAACTCTCGACCTTATCGATTGTCGTGTGATCAGAATGTTTATTTTTGCTCAATTTTATCTCTAAATATTATAATTGTTTTCTGACCATCATCTGCTTTGACTTTTTATGCAAGGGACCGCTTGGAGGATGACTTGGAGTTTCTTTTTGGATGACCCGCACATGAGGAAGAGCATGGAGGAGAAGAAGACTTTTATTTGATTTGAGAGAGCAATTATTTGTCTTGTAATAATTTAGGACTTTGAACTCTTGTGGACTTGGACTCTTCTCGGGGTCTGTTTCGCCAAGTGCCGGTGCACCTGGGGGACGTCACCACTGTTTTTTGTGTTTTTGATTTCACCGCCATAACTTTATATTTGATTCTCACTGATTTAGCCCTAGTCGTAGGAATTTTGATTGATTGTGACGTAATATCCTAAGGCCCAACACCTAATTGCTTATCTGTTCTCATAGAACGTAATTGGACCTTGCTAAAAATAAAAATTAAAAAGTTCTTCACGATAAATAGAAGCTGCTCATCTAAGGCCGATTTCCCCATGCATCATATAGTTAGTTTACTTTCTGTATTTAATTTATGAACGGATCATATTGCATGTAGAGTGCTGGAGTAAGGTATGCATTTATATCTCTGCATGCATCATTGTGTTTGACCATGCATCGGCTTTTTCGACTTCCTCCCCCTATTTTTGTGTTCAAAATAATCAAAGGAAATCGAAAAATTCGTTAGATGTTGTTTGTTTCTTTTAAAAAAAATCTAAAAAGTAAAAACAATAAAATCTGGGATTGCTAATGCAAACTTGACCCTAAAACGTACCTCATCTAAAAATATTTATTTTGGGGAGAGTCACCCCTCATTGTTTGGTTTGCTTGAAAGATAGAGTGACCTGTACACTAAGCTAGAGCCACACCTGAACTTCCGTTAGACTACTGGTCTTAGAGTTAGTTATTCTCCGGTGAGGATCTCTCCAGTAACCGATAAAGCAGACCATGACGTCCTTAACAGAGCGAGTTGATCGGGTAGCCGGTAAGCGGTCCGCAACTTCTACTGGCTGGGAAAGATCTAGCTTTGGGATTGGGCCATGGTTTATAACTCAAAAATTATAAAACCATGACCATTTGAAAGATAATTTAATTTAGAGTATAATGGAAGTGATTTTGATTCAATTTGAGCTCGTATGGAGCCGGAATTAGTGTTTCAATTATCATTTTACGGCTTTTTCTGAGTGTGATTATTTACAATATGTACAGTATTTTATTTTGCCATTATTTTTATTATTTACAACACATTTTTATTTACAACTTTTGTTTACAAAAAAAATTAATTTGAAGTCAATATATGTACAAATAAAATAATGTATGTTTTGTACAAATATACAGGAAAAAAATTTACAAAATATTTTTAGATTTTCGAATTGCAGACCCTATCTCCCCCTATTTATTCATGGTCGATCAGGTCAAGTCTTGACCTTCTCTCGGGGTTTGGGTTAATCTACATTAATTGCATAAATTCGTCCTTCATTTTCTTTTCTTTTTCTTTTCTTCTTTATTCTTTTATTTATGTACAAAAGGTGTTAAAATATACATTTAACAAATGCATGTAAAATGGTAATTTTATGCAATTAGTGGTAATTTATAGGTGTTTGACTACGGAATGATGCTAAAATAAAATAATAAAGGCGATGAATCGTGTATTCATCGCATACCTTCAAATTCCTGTCATGCTTCTAAAGCACGACGACCATGCATGGAATTTTATCGGTCCGAATACCACATGAGTGAGCTCTTGTCTTCCGGTTCAGAAGTGAACCTATATGATCCCTTTGAGAGATCATAATACTCAAATGCCCTTACATGCGCACCAGCTCGTCGGTGTATAGACCTTGGTTAGGTCATCAACCTATTGGTCTGCCAAATGTACACAAGACATATAGTAACACATCTGTCTCTGGTCAGAGGATGCGTGCCTATATCGTGAGAGCATTCGACATAAGACTTTGGTTATCTCGATCTCATTAAGTCAACTCTTTGACCTAATTAATCTGACACCTTGGAATCTCTATTCCCATGCAGAGGATCTGCATCAAGAGGTCGGTCAGATATTAGCCTATATGAGAAAGGATTGTTATCTCCTAGTCAGGCTGGAGATCATCTCTTAACAATCATTTGATGATGTTTGATGAGTCCTCAATCTAACTCCTTAGATATTCATCCAAACACCGGCCTCTATGATTCTATTACTAAATCAACAGTGTATGATTATTAAGATGGCCATGGTATATAACCCTAATTGTACAAAGGAACCTTATAGTGCATTCGTTTTCTTAATCTCAGAAAGGGAGTGAAAATGAATCAATAACTTTTATTGATAAATCAAACATTATAATAACATTTATTGTTGGAATGGTTTGCCTCGGGCTCACATGGTTAACAATCTCCCACTAGCCCTCAGAACCGTTCAGGTACAATCCTTAAATCCATACTCATTACATGTTGGTCGAAAACCTTCTATGTCAGAGGTTTGGTAAGGGGATCAACAACGCTTTCGACAAAGGCCACCTTGGTGATGATGATGTCACCACACTTTTGTATCTCTCGTCTTAGATACTTGAAAATGTTCTTCACTCCATTCTAGTGTTGTTCTCCATAGAAGGACTGGTAACGACTTACCGCTCCCACTACATGGCAGATATCTGGCCTTGTACACATCATGGCGTGCATTAATCTTCCTACAGTTGATGCATAGGGGCATCCAGCCATGGCCTTCTTTTCCTCAAGAGTTTGAGGAGCCATCCCTTTAGAAAGGTGAATACCATGACTTAAGAGGAGGAAACCTATCTTATAACTATCCATATGGAAACGTTCAAGAATCTTCTTAATGTACCCATGTTGTGATAATCCCAACATCCTCTTTTCTCGATTTCTGAACAGCTTTAGACCTAAGATGTAAGAGGCTTATCCAAGATCTTTCATCTCGAAGGTATGAGATAGAAAAATATTAACACTAGTCATCATCCATGTATCATTCCCAATGATAAGGATGCCATCTATATAAAGCACGATGAACACAATGGTACTCCCACTAAGCTTCTTGTACACACAAGGTTCATCAGGATTCTGCACAAAATCATAACTCTTTATGGTTTCATCAAATCTGATGTTCCAGCTACGAGAAGCTTGTTCGATCCCATAGATGGATTTCTTCAGCTTGCTTATTTTCCTTCCTCGGTTATGAAGCTGTCTTGACATCCATCTGTCGTATGTCGTAGTCAAGAGATGCAGCTATAACTAGCAGTGTCCTGATGGACTTAAGCATAGCCATAGGAGAGAATGTCTCATCGTAGTCAATGCCTTCTCTCTGTGTGCAGCCTTTGGCCATGAGTCGTGCCTTGAAAGTCTATACTTTCCCATCAGGTCCCCTTTTCCTCTTGAAGATCCATTTACACCCTATAGGTTTTACCCCTTCAGGTGGATCCTTTAGGGTCCATACACCATTCTTGTGCATGGAGTCAATCTTTGACTTCATTGCTAACATCCTTCTATCCACGTCATGATCCGCGAGCGCTTCATCAAATAAAGTAGGATCATTGTCAGTCTCTCCTGACACATGGAATCCATACCTTTTAGGTGGTGCAACCATCCTCGAACTCCTTCGAAGAGGTATGGGTCTTTCATCTTTATTTATCTCTTCAGTTTCTGTTCAGGAAGCTCAAAATCCTCAGGGAATTCAATGAGTTCCTCTACTTCATTTTTATCTTGACTTTTAAGGAAGTCATCCTCCATAAATATGACATCTCTAGATATGAAAACCTTTTTGGTCTCAGGGTCATAAAGCTGATATCCAATGCAATCTTTAACATACCCAATGAAGTAGCACTCTCTTGTGCGAGATTCTAGCTTACTTGCATCCATGTTCTTCACATGGACCAAGCAACCCAAAACCTTCAAGTGTTTAACACTTGATTTGGTTCCATACCAAAGCTCATGAGGATTCTTAGGCACATATTTGCTAGGAATCTTATTTAGGATATACATTGTAGTCTCTACTGCATATCCCCAGAAACTAAGTGCTAAATGTGCCTTGTTCATCATTGAACGGACCATATCCATGATGGTCCTGTTGCATCTTTTCAACACCATTAAGTTGGGGGGTTCCAGGAGGAGTGAGATTGGAGACAAGTCCATTATCTTTAAGGTATTCCTTGAATTCATCTGAGAGGTACTCGCCACCTCGGTCAGATCGAATCGGTTTAATCTTCCTATGGGTTTGGTTCTCAACCAAATCCTTGAACTCTTTGAACTTTTCAAAAGTTTCATATTTATGACATAATAGGAAGATAAACCTGTATCGCGAATGGTCATCAATAAACGTCAAGTAATATAGATATCCATTTCTGGTCGCTGTACTGAAGGGACCACATACATCAGTACGTATAAGGTCAAGAATACCTTCGCATCTTGCAACCTAGTTACTTAAAGGCACCGTAGTCATTTTTCCTCGAATACAATGTTTACAGGTAGACAAAGGTTGAACCTTTAGAAAATCTAAAGGTCCATCCTTTATCAATCTATTGATCCTATCAACAGATAAATGACCAAGGCTTTGATGCCAAATCATATTTGAATGATTTCCATTCTCCCTGGATCTTTTAGGGTTTTTCTTAGTGGTAGTAACATTCATGGCACATTCATCAATGCATAATTCATAGAGTCCACCAGAAGTCAAAACACCATCCACAATATATTTATCATAATGACTTATGACTACTTTATTAAAGAAAAGTAATGAATATCCACTTCTAACAAGCTTAGATACAGATATTAAATTCCTTCTTACTTTAGGTACATAAAGACATTCTTCAAGTACTAGGACTTTTCCACTAGATAACGATAGTCGGCAGCAACCGACGACGACTGCTGCAACACTTGCATCAGATCCCATATAGATGACTATCTCCCCTTCATCAAGACTCTTAGTTTCCTGAAACAAGTGCAACAAATTGCATACATGAACAGAAGCACCAGAATCTAAAATCCAACTTCCTTCTCGTCCAATGAGAAAACTAGTTTCAATGGTGAAGTAGATTTCATACCTGCTGGGGCTTTACCTTTGTTGACAGACTTCAAGTAATCCGGACAATTGCGCTTCTAGTGCCCCGGCTTCTTGCAATGATGACAGACATCATTTTTCTTTGATGCTATCAGAGTGGATGCATTTGTATATGAGCCAACACCTTGACTCTTCTTCTTTCTATTCTGGGCTGGACCCTTCCGAGAACCATGCTTCCGACCGTGCTTTCCATTGACCTATGCAACCATTGCACTGCTAGAGGGGCTATCCTTCTTTATTACGTCTTCAGCAGACTTCAATGCAGCCAATAGCCCAACGTTACTAAAATCAACCTTGCTCACGTGATACGCAACCACAAAGTTGTTGAAAGACTTATGGAGCAACAACAGAAGAAGTCAGCTTGCATATCTGCATCCATGTCAGCTCCAAGGATTTTCAACTCAGAGAGGTACCCAAACATTTTGAGTACATGTTCTCTGACAGAGGTCCCTTCATGCATCTTGCAGTGAATAAGTTCTTTCATTATATTATAACGTTGTGTGCGGTTTACTTCACCGAACATTTCCTTCAGATTCAGCATGATCTCCTGGCAAGTGTTCATTTCTACATGCTACTTCTGAAGCACATTGGACAATGAACCCAGAATATAACATCTTACCAGATTATGATCTTAATCATATTTATCATTAAAAGAGATTTCTTCTAGAGTCTTTAGATCTGCTTACTTGTCCTTTGATAGCACATAGGAGATGCACTCAGCAGAAAGGACAAGATCCAAATTTTAGATCCAATCTGAATAATTTGGTCTGATCAATTGATTGACCTCCAGGAGCTTGCTAAGTGGGTTCATGGATTTCATTTTCTGAAATTAAGAATGCACTATATTAGAACATTTAAATAATTATATATTTAATTACAAATCTTTGATTAAGGAATTTTTAATTAAATTAGTCTTTTCGTTTTTAACTTTGAAATTTAATTCCCTTAATTACTTTCTAAGCAAGAGATATACTTACTGCTATATCTTTAGCATGATCTGGGATCTCCTCTTTATCTTTGTCACATCCAATAATATGAGAACTTGCAACTCGGATAAAAAGAAGTGGGAACACATTCCGCCTTGCAAGTCCAACTTGCATTTCCCAATTAGGACTTTAACACTCGGGCCCACCAACCCTAAGGTGATGTTGACCCATTGTTACTTGAACCAACCATCAACAGTACAACTCGCTATGTGCAATCCAATATGACCCCAATAATATGAGAACTCCATATTGGGGTCACTACGCATACGTCTTACTCTTTCGAGAAGCGAAGAGCCTGATCCAAATGGATTGTATGCAGGAGCTATCACTTCGGACATGCATCTCCTACATACAATATCTGGTGACGGAACCCCTTCGTCTTGACGGGAGACCATGGATGTCACTTATGTGACCCTCCGCCTCTTATTCAAATTTCAATTAGCTATCATTAATCATATTCATATGATTAATTCTTCCAAGGGAAATACATCTATTCATAATAGAGTGTTTATAATTGGATATAATTAATTTGATCAAATTAAATCAATTATCATTCCAATTCAATGAACAAACTTGATTGTTACTTGAAAAATATGGTATTATCTCAAAGTACGTGTTAATTCGAATTTTAATAATTAGAAAATACACCATGATTTCTCCAGCATTATTGAGTCCCTACCCGTTGTCATGTCCAGTACCGACGGGAGTGGGATAGACCACACACGTGCAACCTGTTACCCCAACACTCCCCGACTAGACACCATATCCACCTCAGGAAAGGATAATACCAAATCAATCATTGTGTACTTGAGATGATCATTAGTTTTTCAATCGAAATTATACCATATAGTAATAATCAAAACCATTTTGATTATAAGGAAATTTGCTAGAAAAATTCCCAACCTTATTCAAGTAACATGTTTGTTGAAAGTGTATCAAGTAACCAATTGGTGATCTAGATCAAATCTAATCATATATTGGTTGAGGCAATGTCGTTTAAGGGAACAATTATTATTCAAATATTTCCCAAATATTATCCACAATTATTCCAGAAATTTAACCATTAATTTCACAAGATTCTTAAATGATAATCACAAGATTTTTGATAAAACATGCAATTTCTAGCAGTGACCCTCACTAACCAAAATTGGAGTATCTCTTTCATTTTAAATCCAAATTAAGCAAAATCAATTCCAAAGCTTGATAATTTAATTTAAAATAGAAATCATGTGATTAGAATGCATTTTCATGCATTTTAAAATAGTAATTAATTCCTTAATTACGTTATTATTTGCCATCCCAGAAATAGTAGACATATGGTCATTAAAAGGATTATAACTTGAGAAAACGGAATCCAAATTAGGCAAACTCAAATTCCAAGGTTTACTTATTTAATGAAGAACATTATCCATGTGATATATTCATGTTTAAACATTTTAAACAGGGTCGGAATTTATCACAAAATAGGGCTGCAAAAATTGAAATGCGATAAAAAATTTCAATAACCCTAACGAGCCCAAATCTTCCTAGGTCTATGGATCATATCCAAAACCTATAACTTGGCTCTGATACCACTTGAAGGATATGGGATGATCCTCAAGCGCATCATGGAAGCGTGATGATCATATCGTATACGATCAAGAGCGACTAGTTGCACTAGTGCTCGGTGCAGCGGAATTTTAAAAATTTTTAAATGATGAAACCACATGATCCAAGAACATTTCTTTGATCATTTCATATAATCACATAGAAGATATAGGAATACCTCTTAGAGTGTGGTTGTGATCGAGCCTCTAAGAGAAGAGACCTCCTGTCTCAAGTCCGATCCATCGGAGGAGATGCTTGCGAGCGCGGAGATGAGTCGTGTGCTTCTCACAATCCAAGTTGATGATCTAAGCAGTGGATCTCCTGATCTCATCTCACAAGATCGAATGCCTTCTTCACGAGCGCCACGCACCAAAGAATATGGAGATCCAAGAGTCTTTGAAGCGGGCACGACAACGAAGGTGACCTTCTCTTTATGAGAGTGGACGGCCACTCTAAGAGAGAAGGGAGGAAGTATGCATGAGAATGAGAAGGGGAGAGAGAGAGATGTCGTTAAGATTGCGTAACTCGAAGAGCAAGGGATGCTTCTTCTTATATAGGGTTTTGGGAGTCCATGGATCCCAATCCAGGAGAACACACAATCAATGGATGAGATTGATTTGTGTTTCTTACAACGGCTAAGATGTTGTTGTAAAAATACAACATCATATGATTTAATTTAAATTAATTTATATTGATAAATCAATATAATTAATTTCAAATTAAATCACATTTGAGTAGAGATAGGATAATGAGGAGACTAACCTCCTTCCTTAAAAGAGGGGGGACGGCTACCTCTCTCCACATGGAGAGTAGTGGCCGTCCACTCCTCTTGAGAGGAATGGGTCTATCTCGTCTAATTATCATGAGAACTCATTATCTCATGATATCTCCTATGACTCTTGTCGTAAATAATTTTTCACAAAAAATAATTCCAAATTATCTTGTCGAAAATATCAACCAAGCCATTGAAATTATGTGAATCTCATTCACAACCCAAAACTAAATGTAATTATATTTTCAACTAATCATTCACTGTGAATCCAATTCCCATTAACAATTAATCAACAAATATAAATCACATAAGTCTCTCTCTCTAATATATTATAAATCGTATTTATAATATACATGGATAATTGGATAGTGCTATCCACATTATCTATATCTACAATAATTAAATCACATTTAATTACATTGGATAATCATTCTCATGCATTCAGATAATGTGAATCAAATTCACATGATTCATTATAATTAAATTACATTTAATTATTCATTTATCAATGCTTAGATATAATTTAACTTTGGAATTATTCTTGAACTCTTTCAAGAATAATGCACTTTCTCCGCAGATACTTGGAGATAAGGACAAGGCGATTGTATCGTTCACGTATAATGACTTAGGTATTGAGATTACATCTTAAATCCAGATCTTACGAACCTCTCATAAATGCTTGATTTAATCATGACCGCAAATCTAATCTTCTCATTTCATCTGAATCTCATTCAGATCGATGTCGAATACTTGGACCAAGATCAGATTACTTCTCTACTGAGAGGAGTCGCTAAAATCCAGATCTATTTCATCACTCCCTCAAAATGAAAGCGTCATAGTTATACAATCGTTTATGATCACATCACCCTCAGGTATTCCTAATACATGTACATCCTGCATACTGGAAGACCTATGATGAACATGAAGATATAGATCAATTTTACACTGTCATCATCGGGGTTTCATCATCAAGTTTCTCAATCTTGGTCATTAGGATTTGGTATCGATCATATGCTTCCAAAAGCATATATCATACCTTCAAATTCTTGTCATGCTTCTAAAGCACGACGACCATGCATAGAATTTGATCGGTCCCAATACCTCATGAGTGAGCTCATGTCTTCCGGTTCAGAAGTGAACATGTATGATCCCTTTGAGAGATCGTATTACTCATATGCCCTTACATGCACACCAGCTCGTCGGTTAGACCTTGGTTAGGTCATCAACCTATTGGTCTGCCAAATGTACACACTCAGACATATAGTAACACATCTATCTCCGGTTAGAGGATGCGTTACTATATCATGACAACATTCGACATAGGACTTTGGTTATCTCGATCTCGTTAAGTCAACTCTTTGACCTAACTAATCTGACACCTCCGAATCTCTATTCCCATGTAGAGGACCTACATCAAGAGGTCGGTCAGATATCAACCTATATGAGAAAGGATTGCCATCGCCTACTCAGGCTAGAGATCATCTCTTAACAATCATTTGACGATGTTTGATGAGTCCTCAATCTAACTCCTTAGATATTCATCTAAACACCAGCCTCTATGATTCTATTACTGAATCAACATTTGTATGATTATTAAGATGGCCATGGTACATAACCCTAATTGTACAGAGGGACCTTATAGTGCATTATTTTTCTTAATCTCGGAAAGGGAGTGAAAATGAATCAATAACTTTTATTGATAAATCAAACATTACAATAACATTTATTGTTGGAATGGTTCACCTCAGGCTCACATAGATAACAATGGAGTAGAGATGAGTCGGAACAAAGATCGAAATCACTGGTAATAGAGGTCGGAGCCTAGTGCTCTGATGAGATATTTTGTTTTAGATTTTAAGCTACTATGGATCTAAATCATATCAAATAAAAGACTAAACTAGACTTCTAACTATTGTAAGAATTGAAAATGCAAGGATAGGATAGCTTGTCTAATTGGGATCGGTTGGGAACAGAAGTCGCACGGAGGAGCTTTGAAGAGGTTTGAATCATGATCCTTCCTCCTCCTCACCACGATTCACATGGGAAACACCTCATGTCACTAGGGCTTCTCTCCGAGCAAGAATCTATGGGTTACGATGGGTGAAATCGAATTGAAAAATAAAAAATGGTGTAGTAGATACTATATAGGACTGACCGGAGGGTCCTCTTCACCTAGGGTTTTCATGTAAATCGAAGGTTGACTTAGGGAATCATGGGTCTGCGTGATATATCATTGGGTTGCGAAGAGATTTCATGATGGAATCGAGCAGAGAGGAGGGCAACATCGATAACAAAATTTGGTGAAATAAGGCAAAAACACGTCAAGGATCAGTCCGAAGAGGGGTTGAGGGAATTGACCTGGATCAGCGGTTGAGGCCTCCCCATTGTTCCATGTGTACCACTAAACAATAAAATACAGTTAAAATAGGAATAAAATAAAAAATAAAATAGAAGATAATTTTATTAATTATTCCTTAAAACATGAAAGTTGTTTCTTATTTTATGTATTATTTTTTGATGATTTCCATTTATTTTTATCGACTTATTTATTATATTTTAATTTTTGCATTTACAAATATATGTAAATACCTATATTATGTATATTTTATTTTTATTTTATATATACAAATAATTATATTTACATATTTTATATATTTATAGTGTTTTTTATGTATTAACACAATTTTTTTTTATTATTTTGTTTATGTATGTATATAATTACATGTATACATATTGTATGTAGAGTTTACTTATGTATTACACCTCAATATTTATTTTGAATTTATTTTAAATGTTCTAATTTATGTTTGTATTTTTAATATGATTTATATACTATGTACAGTTACTTAAAAATTAAGGAGTAAAAATATAAAGAATTAAATAAAATAATATTATATACAAATGCCTCAGTGCATTAGTGTCCTAGATAGCTGGCTTTTTATCTTAACTCTACTTTAAATAAAACAATCTTAATTGATAGATGATTTAATGTCAAATATAATAGAGGTGAGTTTGATGAATTTTGAGTTCATATGGAGGAGATATTGATCAATGAAGTTCTTATTTTGGCATTTTCATCTATGGTACCGTGTGCAGTTGGAATTATTTTATTGGTTATTATTTTTTGTAATTTTATACACATTAATATGTATAAGTTTCATGTTCAAAATGTTTTGCTTTGAAGTATGTACGAGCACATATAAAATAGTGCAAATATGAGCTATATATAATATTTTAAACACCTAGGGTCTCTATAGTTCTGTGTATTGTTTGTGCCCTTATCTCCCCCTACTTTATTCTTTTTCGACCTAATCAATATTTGACTAAATATGAGATTTTAGGGTCGTTCAGTATCTTCGATACTTCATTTATTTTTCTTTTCTTTTCTTAATTCTTTATTTTGGGTTTAATTACATGTATTTATGTACTAGTTACAAATTAATGTCAGATGTTAATTCATGCAAGTTAGTGATATTAAAAGTATTTTACTAGGAATATAAAGCCAAATAGGAGAATAAAGGTGACTGAATGGTTATTCATCAATTATTTCCCAACCTTACTATTACTTTTCCATCTACATCGTTATTTTTTCACGTCATACTATTTCGATATCCATTAATATTTTTTCCACCTTCTATGGTATTTTTTCCCTTAAATGGTCCGGTGGTAGTGCAGTGTACCTACTACCACTTAAACGGTTTGATGGTAGTGCAATATTACTAACACTCAAAAGATCAGGGTTCAACTCCCCCTGTGTGGAGGTTGCGTTAGGTAGTCGACAGCCAGCGCACGATATAGTCGAATCTTTCAACACAGATTTGAGCAAGAATCCATGTAACCGACAGAACACTTTGCCAATTTTTTCTCTGCTATCCAATTTTTTCTCTGCTATTTTCTAATCAATTTGTTATTTTTTCAAGTCTCCCCGAGTTTTCCATATCCTAGCTAATTTTTTCCAATTCCCCTACTATTTTTTCACCCCTGTTTTTTACGGATCCTATATGGACGCAGGAAAAGTGGGAAACATGATCGAATATGATATTATCTATCCTCTATGACATCTGCGGCAGATTGATAGATAACTATTGATGGATTGATGTCGATGCACAATAATGATTGCTACGATACAAACGCATACACATATACATTACATATCTATATATTAAGAAAAATAGCAACAGTAATACATGTTCTAAATAAAAAAAAAGAAAGCTATTTTATTATATATCATTGTACACCTTTATGATTTTCGAAAATGGAGATTTTTAAAATGGAATATATAATACGTGAAACAAAAATATCATATTGACACACATTGTTACAAGGGATTTTTACCCGGCAGACCCCATAATCTTTGCCAATGACCTCTACGACCTTTGGAACATCGATATTCCTCCTTTGACCCTGTAAACTTGCTCCGTTTTACCCCATGAACCTTGTTGTTAAATTGACACATGTAGAGTTAACTTTCTTGGGTTAAGAATGAGTTAATCTAACCAATCCGCGATCGGACGGTTAGAATTAATCAAGAGAAGAAAAAAAATCCTCGACTGCACCACCTCTACGATCTCTCCTCCCTGGACGAGGGTATTGGCCTGGTTGGAGGACGTGGCGCTACGGCTCGACTTGGGCTGGAGGAGCGGCGGGGCTGCGGGGGTGGGGGTTGGCTTCCAGCGGCGGGGTTGCGGGTAGGGGGGCTTCCAGCGGTGGGGTTGCGGGAGGGAGGGGGTGCTGCGAGCAGGAGGTGGGTGTAGGGGGGTTGGAGCGACAGGGTTGCGGGAGGGTGTTGTGCCAGGGGAGGGGGTGCAGGGGGCTCCGAGCAGGGGGGTTACGGGAAGGGGGCTGCAGGGGGGAGGCTGCGAGCAGGAGGTGGGTGCGGGGGGGGGGGGGGGGGGGCTCGGAGCGGCTGGGCTGCGGGAGGAGGGGGGCGGTGGCTGCTCGGAGCAGGAGGGGGCTGCCGGAGGCTGCTCGGAGAGCCAGGATTGTGGGGGGGGGGGGGGGCTGCGAGCAGGAGGTGGGTGCAGGTTCGAGCGGGGGAGGGGGCTACGGGGGGGCGGGGCCGAGGGGGGGTGGGGGGTGTGGGGGCTGCGAGCTGGGGGTGGGTGCAGGTCGGCTCCGAGCAGTGAGTCGAGTGCCGGAGAAGGGTGAAGCGCCAACGACGATGGAGGTCGACGAGGGCGGTGGGGAAATGGAGGACGGTGAGAGGGAGTGGCAGTTAATGTAAATTCGATAAATAAAATAGGAATAACATCAAAGTGTGTAACGAAATCCGGTTGCTTTGAACGGATAAATAGATGGAGGTTAACCACATGGTTTATATGGTAAGGGTTAGCAAGTTTACGGAGTCGAGGGAGGAATATAATTGTTTCAAAGGTCGTAGAGGTCATTGACAAAGATTATAAGATCTGCCAGGTAAAAATCCTTTATTACAATGTTCTAAAATTTTCTAGTAAAGAAAGTTGTTAAAAACAGAATCTCAGTTACATGTGTTCGATTTTATGATAAACAATTGTTTGAATATACGTGATAGTTATATTTTCATACTTTAATTTTTTAAGGTTTATAGTTTTCAATATTTACAAGTATAATCGAAATACACTGAAGTAATGGTGAAAATACATAGTCAATTTAGTTTTATTGAATTACACAAGCATTCATTTATAATCTCACACTCAACAAAGGAAAAAAGGAGGTCAGTTTTTCGAGAAAGTAATGATAAAGGTAATGAAATTATTTTCTTTTATCAAGCTAGATCTCTTTCCGTAAATCAAAGTGAATACTAAAGGCTCATTTGGTTATCAGGTTATCTTAGGGTAACTTGGTTTACCTCACTGCATTCTTGAGTTGGAATTTCATCACAAACCAATGTGACACTACATCACATTACCCATTCAACCCTCCTAACTATCCAAACAACTATTATTCATAACAGGTTACTCCAATACAATCCAACCTAGTTACCAAACATGCACATTAGATACTTGCAGCTCGCAATACTTGAACCTACCTCTTTTATGCCAAAGTCAAGTACTAAGACCGATCGACTTATATCATGGTAAGTTATTCCTTTTTCGTCATGTAGTTATTATATATTCAATTTCATGTCAGTCACAAACACAGAAATTTCAATTTATATTATATACTTGTTGGATCATTGACATACTAAGATGGGTAAAATTAAAAAGCCCACAACTATGTTTCGATTAATAATATGAGGGATAGATAAGGGACGAAACCCTTATCTATCCCTCGTATTATATACTTGTTGAATCATTGACATACTAAGATGGGTAAAATTAAAAAGCCCACAACTATGTTTCGATTAATAATATGAGGGATAGAGAAGGGATGAAAGGTTGAACGATAAGGGGTGAAAGGGATTAATAATATGAGGGATAGATAAGGGATGAAAGGTCGACTTATATCATGGTAAGTTATTCCTTTTTCGTCATGTAGTTATTATATATTTCAATTTCATGCCAGTCACAAACACAGAAATTTCAATTTATATTATATACTTGTTGAATCATTGACATACTAAGATGGAGATGGGTACAATTAAAAAGCCCACAACTATGGAGTTTTGTCTCTCAATTCTACTATGGTGAACGATAGAGATAAGGGATGAAAGGTTGAACGACAAGGGATAAAGGAGTTTTATCTCTCAATTCTGTTCCGTTGTAGGCATAGAATTTAGAGAGATAATGTGGGATAAATAATTTGCTATCCTTTGCTCGGTTGAAAAAGACTAAAGAAAGATAAGTAGTAGTAGTTATTTATATTTTTATGTGGGAGGTGCCAATGATGGAGGTCTAGGAGATCAAGCCCTATTCCTCATGTTGACTCCATCAACACCAACTTGAGGGATAAGGGCCTTACACTTCTCCCTACCCCTCAAACGAGTAGGCCTTAAAGTTGAACCATCTTGGCTACATTTAAAAGATGAAGTTGATAATTACAAATCAAGGCATAATTGTGGCCTTTTTCAATTTATCTTATTAAAATTAGACGATATAAAATTAAATTCCCGAACCTTTATTTTTATTTTGACGGCTATTTCTTCTTCACTTCCATTCTCACCTCTCAGCGGTATTCTTTTAATTAAATCAAGGGGTCCTATAATATATATGATGTTATTCGGGAAAATTCTGTACTATCTCGAGATTTGCACGGGAATATCCCTATTCTTAAACCACTGTCCAGAATAAAAAAACGCGGATATCTTGCAAGAATGGAATCCCCAAATCGCCCTCAGTCCCCACTTCGCCTATGCGCTTTCAACGTCGAAGACTCAAAGACCTATATAAGGCCCTCCCCCACTTTCCCCTTTCCCTCCCCCTCGCTCTCTCTAGAGTCAATTCCTTCCCCTCTCTAGCCATGAGCTACTACAATCAGCCGCCACCCCCCGTCGGTGCTCCTCCGCCACAAGGTCGATCTCTTCTCCGATCTCCGCGTCTCACACCCCCCCCCCCGCCCTTTCCCTCCTTAGATCTGACGGTTCTCTCGTTTTCCTCCCCCCTTTTCAGGCTACCCACCTGAGGGCTACCCGAAGGACGCCTACCCGCCGCCGGGTTACCCGCCGGCGGGATACCCCCCGCAAGGATACCCCCCGCAGGCGGGTTATCCCCCGCAGGGCTACCCTCCGCCGGCGTACGGGCAGCCGCCGCCTCAGCAGCAACAGGGCGGAAGTGCAAAGGTCGGGTGCCTCGAGGGATGGTGAGATCTCGAAGCTCATTCTGACTTTGCTTGCCTCTCCTGTTGTTTAATTCGTTTGTAGTTCGGTCGAAAAGTCTCTATCTTTTTTGTTTTGTAACTTTTTTTAAGATGTGGGGGGAAATCTAATTTTATAGTTGTTTTTTTCAAAAGAAAAGAAAAACTCTTTTTTACTACTTGATCGAGTTCTTTCCTTGATTTTGTTTTTTTTCTTGCCGAGTGAGTGATCTTTTCGCTGGAAATTTGCTCAATTATAACTTAGATCACAAACTGCCTGGCTCAAATGTTCTAGCCAAATTACAACTGTAATCAATCGCGGTTGGATGTGATCCTAGAGTTGGGGACCGGATTTCTTTTGGTAATGTTGGAGACAAACTACTATCACTCCCAGATTTTATGGTAATTGTGATATGTAAATTTTGATAGGTATATTGAATTTAAGGACAAGGCTACCTCATGCATACGTTGTTGGCAACAAGAGCTTTAATGGATTGTGAAATGGTATTTGTCAGGGATGAAACTTTAATTTGGGTCAAGAAGAGGTTTTCCTTGGTATTCTATTAAGATGATTGTGTGATGGTGTAGCCTATTTTGGGTTTCTTGGTGGGTTTAATATGCCTGCTTGAGCATTCAGTTCCCGTTGGAGTCCTGCCTTAGTCATCCTTTTCTATTTTTAGGAAGAAAAGTTAAGTGATCGCTTCTGGTTGTTATGATTCTCCTTTTTTGCGACCTTGGGAGAAATTAAAATTTTAAATATAATACCAACCTTAGAAATCTGTCTAAAATTATATGTTGAAATAGATGGTAATGTATGAAGAAAGAACTTAGAGGAAGCTCTTTACCTATTCTCTGGTATATCGCCCTTTAAGCTTCGATGTGCATGTCTCTCAATGGTCGTGCTTGTTAGCCTCTTCCCTTCCGAAAATATTTAGTATTAATGGATTTTTGATTTTGCTTGTGTTTTTAATGCTTATTTGGTGGTTGGATGTAATCTGAATCTCTGAATCTATTCATTGACATTAATTAGAAATACACATGCACTATAAGAAAATCCATATTTTAGAAAAAATTCTTGCTGTTATGCTCTAAGGTCGTATTATTGGAATTTGTCTCAGACTGACTTTTAATGGTATTTGGGCTTCAGATCAGAGAATTGCATCATTTACTTGTTTTTTCTCCAGACCGAAAATGTTGGACTGAAATGGAATTTGTTGAAGTGTGAATTAAAGTAATATTAAAATAAGTTTTCCTCTGAAATGTTTATCTTAGATTTGACTGTCTGTTTAAGGGATGGTTAATCATTGGCATTAATGTGTAAATGAAACAGACTAGTATGTAAATTGAAATGAGATGCACAAGAATGTTTTAATGTAACTGTCCGTGATCATTGTGATTGCATTGTTTGAAAACCATTGTCATATATAGAGGTTGAACAGACTAGTATTCGAACTGCATCAATTCTACTGATGCCTGTAATTTAGTTGAGGGTGATGGATGCCTAAATTTTGAGTATATAAATGTGTCACACCATGTTGGAACTTCATCAAACACACCATGTTTTCTTGAATTTCTAAGTTTTTGAGTGAGTTCGACTGCATATAGCCTCATATCTATATTGTTATGCAGTTTGGCCGCCCTTTGCTGTTGCTGCTTTTTGGATGCTTGTTTTTGAGAGTGCTGCCGGCAAATGGTTTTGGAGGAAGAATGCATGCGATTTACTTCTCGTGTAGTGAAAGAGGTCATGATTGATCATCATGGAACGATATGATGTATGTGATGTGGATTGGGTTTGGGTAATATGCAATAGTCACATGCTTTGATGCTTCATTAGATGTAAAGCGACAAAAGCATTGTGGGTTGCTCTATCTAGTTGGAATTGGATTCTCTTATAAGTTTTTTATTATCAAATGACATTGATCGGCTCTTCTTCATTTATCTTGTTTCACATATATGTTCATCTCTATACAATTGCGGTTTGGCACCTTCCATTGACGTGCTTTAATGATTGTCCAGCACACAAAGACATGGTAACCTACAAATAATTCGAGTTGATGGCATGCCATAGAGATGGCGCAACTTTTGCAAGGCCAACCTGGATCGCGGGTGGTTGTAATGTTGCTTTCTTTATTTTGTGGAAGCATCCACCACTTTTTCTGCAAAAAAGTGGGGGAAAGTTTTTTTTGATGGGTAATAACTTCATTTATAAAATGCTGTAGAAGACAACAGATTTACAAGTGGAGGGACAGAAAATGCCACCACAAAAAGAGAGGAGTTTAGACTCCCAAAAAAAACCCCAAAAATGGATCTTTACAGTTTACCAAGAAGAATACACAAAAAGCATCAGTGCCGAAAGTACTCAGTCACTGGATGCATTAGAGGCAATCATAACGGCTGAGGAGATCGAAGCGGCCAGAGAGAGGGCCGTATCAGCTCTGGCAGTTGTCCATCTAGCATTTCTTTCCCTACAGATTTCCCAAACCACGGTGGCTAGGGCAGCTCCCCAAAGGCGACGGGCTTTGACATCTGGAAGAGCCACAATCCAGTCGATAATATTGCGAAGCATCAAGGAAGGCGGATGCTGCAGGCCAAGGGCCACAAGAGCATGGGACAAGGTGTTCGCTGCGAAAGCACATTGGAAGAAGACATGGTCCCGTGTCTCATTTGCAGTGCCGCAAAGGTAGCAAGTGCTCAAATGTTGTATTCCGAATCTTTGAAGTCTGTCCAAAGTGGGCAGCCTGTTGATGACAGCCCGATAGAGCATGCACGAATGCTTGGGAGGAGCGGACTTGCTCCACACCACAGCAGCCCAAGGAACTAGAGCGCCACGAGCCCTGACAATGTCCACGGCTTGGGAGAAGGAGAAGCCCCTGGGCGAGCTGAGCCATATGTGCTGATTGTGCAAGCTAGAGATACAGTGATGGTAAGCATCCCTACGAGCAAGGATCGCCTTCCACAGGAGGGGGTCCCCGCACTTGGGGACGGCTTCCCAGAAGTTGCAGGTGACCAGGTATTTTTGCCTCATGAAGGAGGCCCAAAGAGAGTGCTGCGCAGTGAGGATACGCCACCCCCAGGCAACAACCATAGCATCACGAATCAAGGACAGCGGCCGGAGCCCCATCCCACCCTCAGCCTTTGGGAGGCAGACGGTGTGCCAGCCAACATGGTGCCGCCCAAAACCCCATAGGAAATTAGCGCACAATTTGTCCACCCTCGAGACCGAGGCCTTGGGAATGAGGCATCCCCCAGCCCAATAAAGAGAGATGCCCGCAATCACAGAATTGAGCAACTGCAGCCTGCCTGCCAAGGAAAGGGAGGCGACTTTCCAGCCACTGAGCGCAGCCCGCACTCTATCTTCTAAAGCCTTCGCATAGGAGGCCCTGCCAGCAGAGGCAGCAAGAGGGAGGCCAAGGTAGGCAGTAGGAAGGGCGCTCGTCAGCACCCCCAATCTAAGGGTGCAACCAAAATCCGTCGGGGCCCCTTTTGAGCGAAAAAGTTTACTTTTACGCGGGTTCATCTTCAGCCCGGATGTCTGTTCGAAGACCTCAAGGACTCGCGAAACCTCGAGGATCGAGGAAGACGTAGCTTTGCAAAAGAACAGAAGGTCGTCAGCATAAATGAGGTGGGTAGGCGCCAGGCCCCGCCCCCTACCCATTGGAATAAGCTTTCTTTTAGCACGACCGCCTCTACCAAAAGAGATAGAGACTCCATGCCCAACACAAAGAGAAGGGGGCTGAGGGGGTCCCCCTGCCTGAGGCCCCGAGTCCCTTTGAAGAAGCCCTCAGAATTTCCGTTGATAAGGATGGAGAACGAAGTGGACGTTATGCAATTTTCAATCCATGCCACCCAAATGGGATCAAAACCCATTAGCTCAAGAGATCTCAAGATGAAGGAATGCTCTATTGTGTCAAAGGCCTTAGAAAGATCAATCTTCAAGCACGCGCGCTTGAGATTAGCTTTACGGTCAAATGCCGCAGTCAGTTCTTGTGCCAAGCGGCTGCTATCCCCAATAGCTCTTCCTTTTATGAATGCCAATTGGTTGAGAGATATGAGGTGCGGCAAAACAGTGGCAAGCCTGGAGGAGAGGATCTTAGCAAAGATCTTATATATGACATTGGTGCAAGCGATAGGCCTGAAGTCACCCAAACCCATGGCAGAGCCCGCTTTGGGAACAAGGGTTAGAAAAGTGTGGTTAACCTCCCTAACCATGCTGCCCCCCTTGTAGAGGAAGCCCATGGCAGCGACAACGTCGTCCTTAACAAGAGCCCAATGCCTTTTCAGGAAACCGGCGTTGAACCCATCGGGGCCAGGAGCTTTAGAAGAGGGGATGTCACGGAGAGCATCCCAGATCTCGTCCGATCCAAACGGCCGCACAAGCTAGCAGCGCGCGGCAGCAGAGAGAATCACCCTGGGGGTAGGGGGATCGGGTTTAGAGGGGCGAGGGAGGGCAGGGCCAAGAAGGTCCCCAAAGAACCTTATCGCCTCCGCCGCAACCTCAGAGGCTTTATCAATTGGTTGTCCGTTTTGATCCAGCAAGGAGGGAATGAAGTTTCTAACCATCCGAGCTTTGGCCGAAATGTGAAAGAACTTAGTGTTTCTATCACCAAGCTGCAACCAGTCCACTCTGCTTTTTTGCCTCCATGCCGACTCAAGGTCCACATCCAGTTTATCCATGTGCGCCTTGGCATCAGCCTCAAGCTGCGCAAAGGTGGGGTCCAAAGGATCAACGGAGAGAACGTCATTTATAATCTTGAGGGCAATCTCCGTGTCTTTGACATCATTGAAGACATTAGCCCCCGAGTGCGCCCACGCCCGAAGGGCCCCTTTCACAGCCTTAAGCTTCTGCGAAAGACAGTAGAGTGGGTTGCCACCACGGTGCAGGGTCCAGGCGCTTTCGACGGTCTCAAAGTATCCCTCACGAGATGCCCAATAGTCGAAGTATCGGAAGGGAGGGCGGTTGGTGGGCTTGCCCGCGAAGCAAATGGAAAGTATGAGATGATCCGAGTCCTTGACTGGGGAGTAATTGAGCTTGGTTTGCGGGAGAAGAGAGATCCAAGCGTCATTGACCAAGGCCCTATCAAGGCGGGCGACAATTCTTGCCGGGCCAACCGAGGAGTTAGACCAAGACCACGGGTTCCCATTTGCCTCAAGATCCATGAGGTGACAAGCATCAATGCAATTGTTAAAATCCTCCATCGCCCCAACGCGGCGGTAGACCACCCCTCTTTTCAGAGGAGAATCTAACCGTGTTGAAGTCCCCAACGACCACCCACGGCAAAAGAGTCGCCATGGTCAGGCCCATCAGATCGTCCCAAACCTCCGCCTGGCCATAGGACAGTTTTCACCATACACAACAGTGACCAAAATTTGTAGCCCTCCCCGGTTGGAACATGAAAGGGAGATTGCCTGGTTGGAGATCCCCACCGGCGTGCAGGACCATGCAGAGTCCTTCCACAGAACATAGATACGACCAAGTTCCGTGTCATTATGTATGAAGCTCCAGCCATTTGGAATTAGGGAGGCAAATTTAGCCCGATTAGCCGGGCGAAGCTTGGTTTCCACCAGGCCTATGATATCAGCATTTAAGAGACCATTGTTGCTTGTGAACATTTTCAGCAACAGTTTTTGTTTGCGAGGCTTGTTGAGCCCCCGCACGTTGCAGGCAACGATTGACATTAAGCAGTTGGTAGGTGGCCTGCACAACCAATTTGCTTAGAGGCTCCCCCTGAGCTCTTCTTTCTCCTGTGGTTAGCCGTGACCCAGCTAGGGTTAGTTTCCACCACAGCTTGAGATGATCCCATAGAGAAGGGATCGTTGTGGTTGTCATCAAAACCAGGCGAGTTAAGATCCAGATCAGGAGATCCCTTTGAGGCAGCCCTCCTGGAAGAGGTCGGGGCTCGATGCAAAAGGGCCTTAGGGCCGAAAGGGAAGGGTTGGAAAGGTTTCCCCGCGGTCCTCCTCACACCTTTGCTGTGTGCGACCATCCCAGCATTGACGACGAGAGGATCGAAAGCAGGCACAGAGGGGGCGTCACCAAGGCAGAATGCGTGCTTGGGCCCACAGTCGGTCGAGATGGGAGCATCATTTGCCGAAGATGGCATTATTGCGCGGGGAGAATCTCCTGGCTGGTCTAGGATGCCCAAGAGGCCCTCAAGGGGGCTTGGGCAGCTCTGCCCAGGAGCGCAAGAAGGCCTCGGGCTGAAAGCAGGGATCAGAGGAGGCGTGGCAATGTTCCGACCAAGGGTCGGAGACGATACAGTGGACTGCTGTCCCCCGCCTGGCGTGGCAACAGGGCTACCTCGAGAGCATGTCGGAGGCGGATTGGTGGCTGACGGTCTGTTCGGCCGTGCAAACAATTGGTTGGGGGCCTCCCCCACCCCGGAAGGCAGGCTTTGGGCGTGGAGAGAATGTGGTTCAAGGCTGTCACGAGGGGTGGATGCGGGCCGCACGTTTGGCACAAAAGAGGGCTCTTCATCAACCCTGAGGAAGGGGCACCTAGTGGTGCTGTGGTCAAAGGTGACACAATGGGTGCAGCGGGGCGTCCTCCATTCCAGTTCAACCTCAATCATCTGCCGGAGTCCATTGAAAAAAACCAACAGAACCGCTTTTGGGATATCCTTACTAGCATGGATGGAGATGCAGCAACGAGCGTAACCTTCACGCCGACCGGAAGCCGTTGCCGCATCCATGAAGAGCGGGGTGCCCAACTGGCTCGCTATTTTATTGAGAATTGTATCAGAGCAGTGTCCAAGGCTCAAGCCATGAAACTTCACCCAGAGAGGGATTTCGGAGAGGAGATCCCTCTCAAAACAGGAGCCCGCCTCCCACCTGCGAATGACGACAAATCTACCCCGGAAGAGCCAGGGCCCTCCTCCGAGGATACGTTGGCAAGTCGCCTCAGAGCCAAGCTTGAGGTAGAAGAAACCATTGGGTCTTGAAAACAGTTTGAAGCCTTCTGCCGGCTTCCAGACCTTCTCAATGAAGGCTAGGAGCAGTTTTCGGAACGGAACCTTGCCGAGGACATAGAATACCAAAGTGTTTACCCATACCTGGTCCAGTGCACAGACATCCTCCTCTGTTGCGAAAGCTACGTCTTCGCCCTCCAGCTGCGTAGGCTGGACGAAGCCCATGCGCCTCGAGGATGGGGGAGAAGAAGTTTCCCTGCAGACATCACTCCACGGACGAGAGGGAGGCGGTCGGGGCAGTGCACAGGCCATGGCGGGCGGGGGCGAAGTGGGGGGATCTGGGGAAATGTCGGTGGAGGAACCATGATCCCTGCTGAGAAGGGCGACGGACTGCACTAGTAGTGGATGAGGCGGGGGGGAGGGGGAGCGGGCCCAGCGGAGAGGGCAGAGCACAGTGGGGGCGGAGGCGGGAGAGCGGTAGTAGGAGGGGAGGTGGGAGGAGGAGGAGGGGGAGTGGCCGGAGGAGCAAGGGGGGGCGGAGAGGAGCCAGTGGTGGGGGAGAGAAGAACAGAGGTTGCGGAGGCGGCGGGAGGGTTAGGGTTTGGGGGGTCAGGCGGCGGGGGGGGGGGGGGGGGGTGTTCGAGGGGAGCCATCCTCAATTAAGAGAAGGTGCTATATGGTGGATTTAGGTCTTCAACCTCAGTGCCTCCAAGTGGGGGAAAGTTGGGGATGATTCGGTTGAGGAGATTTCAATCTGAAGTTGGCTCGACTTTTACCAGATTTAAGCACAAATTCGGTTACCTGCTCGCCCGACTTTTAGAAACTAATCTCTTTGATTACTTTCTTAGTAAATATGTGCCCACTAATTTTATGCTTGGAAATGATCCATTTTTTTAGTAAGCAGAGATAGTATATTGGATTATCGTAAAAGAGGAGGGATTAGTGAAGAAGAGGGAGGGAAGGAGTTTAAAACAGTTTATCTGCTTATCTTAAAAAAAACAAAGAAAACAAAAAAAGAAGAGAGAAGCAGAAGCTAAGGTTTTTTTCGCTGGTCATCTAGATATCAGGAGTATCAGGATGAATTTGTTGAGAGGAAGCTAGAGAGAAGCCATCTTGCAAGAGAGAATTGTATTTCATTCAGTCGCACTGTCGAAAAATGTACTTGGATTGTGGAGGCGTCTTCTTCTCAGAGAAGCATAAGATTGCGTATAGATAACAGTTCCCTTGTGCGGTTTATCTTTGATGAAACGATTCATTTGTTTAGGTATCCGTCAAGAGCCTGCGCAATAGCGAAAGCGGAATGGAGGATTTGCTAAATTGAGAGGAATTAGGGTAGGTAAGAGAGATATTCTTTTGGACAAAACTTGTAAAGCTGACTTTCATCCCTAACATTCTTAGACAGAAGAGGACAACCCTTTCTCCTCGAGCAGTATCTTCTTTTGTTAAGAGCGTTAAGAGCTAGAGCGACTTAATATTGGAGATGATTTGAAGTCATTGCTTTTTCAAAAAACGGAGTGAATGTGTGTATGATTGGTCAACCTACGGGAATCAAGCATCAACGGGTAATAATATGAATGCTATTGTGGATATATAACTCTGAGTCTCTTAGAGAACCATCCTCAATGTCACATGTTCCCCCGCTCTATCTCTACTTGGGAGAATCGATGACTTCTCAGCCTCAGAATATTGTTGGCACTCTTTCCCATCTGATTAAGAGAGCTCAGACTTCTTCACTTAATAGTCGACCTTGGAATGAGGGATTGTTGAAAAAGGAGTGGGCGGCTAGTATCTCAGATTGACTAACTAACCTTTTCTTGTCTATAAGCCTAAGAGCAACATATTGTTGTGTACGCAGAGGTGTAAACGGATCGAACTTGAAGGAACCTGTCATTTTTTAGTTTGGTATGTTTTACATAATCGAGCATAACATAATCGAGTTTAATCATGTGTTTATGCTCGGTTCGTTTATTTTCAAACTTCTGAATCGAAGTTTAATTTAATCGAATTTTCTAACAAGAGAGTAAAAGAAGATGAAATAATGTGCATGCTTGCATGTGTCGGTGGGTGTGTGGGTGTGGAAAAAGGAGTATGCTCCCCGGAAGCATGTAACCTAAATGTTCACATCCTTTTCTTTTATATTTTTATTTTTTTTCAATAAAACATATGGGAATTTATATTAACATATATCACAATAATGCCATTTATAATTAAACTTAATTCGATACTTCTATCACTTCCATCAAGACTGCCAAATTTTAAGGATCTTAAAATTGCTGAAATTCTCCTCCCAATAAAAATGTTTGAAATGTCTATTTTATAAGAAACTTGAAATACATATTCCATTAATTATTCTAATTAAATCTCTTGAGGGTTTCAAATCAAAAAACAAGAAAACTATGATGTTTGGAATGTCTATTTTATAAGAAACTTGAAATACATATTCCATTAATTGTTCTAATTAAATCTCTTGAAGGTTTCAAATCAAAAAACAAGAAAACTATGGGAGAAAATTTGGGAACATGCTCATATATATATATATATATAAATATATATATACACATATATATAGGGCATATCCAGAGAGCACAGTGCCCATTTGGGTTATGGTGAGCACCAAACGTGGGCTCGCCACGTGTATGCGTTGGTTTCATTTGTTAGGTGACGGTATTAGTAATAACCATATTTCTAATTATAGTCTACCACGTATTTAACAATGACTCTATTTCCAATTATACAATGTCCTTAATAAAAGGGATGACGGTTTTGGAAAGAAAAGATTCAAATAAATGATTTCGTGCTGATTATTAAGATCAAAACGACGGGATAGTAATAAATATACTTTGATCAAGTAAATGCTTGTTATGAGATCGGTAATATGAAGACAATGATCAGTAATTATCATCCAAATAGTTAACATGTGCAGAATTTAGTAATACGTATACAATGGTCAAGTAAATGTGTGTTGCGAGATCAGTAATAACATAACAAAGGATTAGTAATACCATTGTGTATGTAATGCGTGTTGCATTCATTCTTGTAATATTTTTTCCTTTTTCGTCAACGAAGCATTCTATTTATTTCACGAATTCGTTTTTCCTTATGTGTATGTATTTAATAACTTCTTTTTCAAAGTACTATTTCCAAATTAATCGTATAGATGGTGAATATGTTAATGATTATATGTTACTTTCTTACTTGAGCAATGCCCGTGACTTACAATGTACAGAGATCAGTAATTTATTCATGTTACTCAAGTAATACATATTCAGTTATCAAGTAATTATTACTGTGAGATCAGTAATTACTTATTATTACATGTTACTGATTCTTCTATATATCTTACTTGTTGCATTCTTTGTTTTAAATACTATCGAATCAAAACCTTCTTTACTTATGTAGCTTATTTAATTAATTGTAATACGTCAAGTGTTACTGAAAGCCACACATAAATTACATAATTATTGTTATATGGTAAACATTCAAATTTCAACTGTTGTCTTCTAGTCCATTTAGATGATGTTTTGCTCTCGCTCCTCGGCATAACAATAGCTTCTTCAAGACACCAAATTGTTGCAATGTTCTGCAAGAAACAATAAGTTAATTGACCATTTAAAAAATTAAAATATCAAGAAATTGGAAAAGAATACACATTAATTACAAATTTTTCAATAACGTTTCAGGAAGATACTTGCTTCAGTACTATTTTATATCCGTGAATAGTAAGAATTGTATAAAGAATGGTAACTCAGCAACATACTCGCTTCAGTAAGAATCATTCAATGACAAGTAACTTTTAATGAATTGTTAGTAACGTTTGTTATATGACAAGTAACTTGTAATGTATTGTATTTATAAACTTACTGATTGTTATAATATAGTTACTGGCAACCAGTAATGAAGTTACAATGTTACCAGAGTTACTTGTTATTATTATGAAGTTACTTCTACATGCTAAAAAGTTACTGATGGATAATGTAAATATTACTTGTTATATATGTAAGTTATTAAAATACTAGTAATGGTTTACAATGTTACCAAAGCGTATATTAATTGTTACTGGTCATTATCCGATAGTTACTAGTACAAGTTATATGGAATTTCTTACTAACATATATATAAAACTTACTGATACATGTAATAAAGTTACTCAAAGCCAACAATAAAGTTACAAATTTACTGTAACTTTTTATTATATGAAATCAAAATACCTTCTATAAAAAATCAATTAGGAATACAAATCGTGTATCAAAATGAATAAAAATCGATATTATGAATACAACTTTCTCATATTCCAATCATACTTCTCAAATAAAACATCGCTTACGATAAAAAATATGCAGTATTCATAAAAAAATTAATGAATTCATCATCTCGTCGTATTGATCCCAAAACAAACATTGCTAAAAATCAAAAACTCATTAAAACAACGAAATTATGATAGAAATAAGCGATTAAATTATGAAATCGAATCATATACCTCCCATCTTGCGTTGGAACGAAACAAATGCCATGCGTTGGAATGAAACGATAGATTTTAGCAATCAAATGCACACGCCTTCCTCTTTCCACAAATGCAAGGTTATTTTTAGCAATATTCTAATTTCCGGTTTTGTTTTATTTCCATACAAAAATCGGTTCTTATTTTTTTGGGATTTAATCAGTTCCTATTTTTTGCGATGGACGGCTAGGATTGGGTGCTCATCCGAACTCAAATGGACCCTGTGCTCTCTGGATAAATTCCTTATATACATATATATATATATATATATAGAGAGAGAGGTGATCTTGTGAGAGCCAAAATCCGTGAGAGCGTGAGAGGACTGATTCTGAACCACTAGATTCTGACATCTTTGTCTTCATTGATTGCAGGAGGAGAGATAAAAGAGCAGAATCTATTGGTCCAGAATCATTGCTCTCATGCCCTCACAGATTTTGGCTCTCACATGCTCATCCCTATATATAGAGAGAGAGGGGGAGAGAGAGTTGATCCTGTGAAGCCAAAATCTGTTAGAGCATGACAGTAGTGAATCTGGACCACTAGATTTGTTCTTCTCTCTCCTCATTCAACCAATGAGGAGAGAGATGATATAATCTAGTGGTTCAGAATCATTCCTCTCATGCTCTCACAATTTTTGGCTCTCAAGGATCAAGAGGAGAGATGACAGAATCTAGTGGTCCAGAATTATTATTCTCATACTCACAAAGTTTTTAGCCCTCATGATTATTGAGGGTTTCTGAGGTAACTACGAAATTACTCATTGTTATGGGTGTAAATATCCCCTCCTCCCAACCACACACACAAATATATATATATATATATATATATATATATATAGAGAGAGAGAGAGAGAGAGAGAGAGAGAGAGAGAGAGGATCCTACTCCATGGAGTAGGTAACTTACCTACTCCATTTTCTTCTTTTTCAAATTTTTTTTAATTTTTTGCAAAATCTTCCACAGATTTTCATAACTATACCCCTCTAATATGTCATTCAAATTTCGTCAACAACAGAGACTCCTACGGCCTCCATCCAGACAGTCATTTTTTAACGGTCACAGATTTGCTGTATTTTTCATGTTCTGGACGGAGGCCGTAGGAGTCTCTGTTTCTGATGAAATTTGAATGACATATTAGAGGGATATAATTATGCAAATCCATGGAAGTATTTTAAAAAAAAATAAAAAAATTTGAAAAAAAAGAAAGTTGAGTAGGTAAGTTAGGTGCTCCATGGAGTAGAATCCCTTTCCTCTCTCTCTCTCTCTCACACACACACACACAGAGGGGTTAATGGGGCTGCCCCGTGCCATTTTCGACGTTTTTTTTCAAAAAATATCGTCATGTATATTCATTCATATATCCCTCTTATGTGCCATTCGAATTTTGTAAGAAACAGAGACCTACGGCCTCCATCTAGACAGTCATTTTTTAACGGTAACGGAATTTTTTAAATCGACACCATCTCGATGGAGGCCGTAGGAGTCTCTGTTTCTAACGAAATTCAAATGACATATAGGATGGATATATGGATGAATATACATTGTGATACTTTTCGAAAAAAAATAAAAATTGCCGAAATAAGAGGGCGGGGCAGCCTCATTAAATCCACACACACACACACACACACATATGTGGTTGATGGAGCTGCCCCACCCTATTTTTGGGCAAATTTTTTTATTTTTTTGAAAAATATCGCCATGTATGTTCATCCCTATATTCCTCCTATATGTCATTCGAATTTCGTCAGAAACAGAGACTCCTACAACCTCCATCCAGACAGGGTCGATTTGAAAAATCCTGCGACCGTTAAAAAAATGACGTCTGAATGGAGGCCGTAGGAGTCTCTCTTTCTGACGAAATTCGAATGACATATAGGAGGGATATATGGATGAATATACATGGTGATATTTTTCCAAAAAAAATAATTTTTTTTACAAAAAATAGGGTGGGGCAGCCCCATTTAGGGTGAAAATGGCTAAATATGATTTTGATTGGTGATATATGGGTGAAAATGGTGATACCATTGGTGTTTCAAATAAGTTGGAAATAAAATTAAAAAATACCAAACCCAGCACACACTTGTCCTCTTCTTCCCAAATGGTCGACACCTAACCTCCTCCTCTTGTTATTAATATTACCCTTCCCTCTCCTTTTCCTCGTCTTCTCTTCTTCTTCTTTGTTTTCCACCAAAGGGCTCTTTCTTTGTCCTCTTGCTAATACTGCCATTAGCAACAACTACTGATGCTGGATTCCTGTCGTTGTTGTTGCTATAGTGAGCAGCTCCTGTTGTTGCCATAGTCAGCACCTCCTGCTGTTGACATCTACTGGACTTTGCTGCTGCTGCTACTATTTATAGCAGCTATTACTGCTGCATGCAGTAGTAGCTATTATTGCTACTGATTCAAGGCAATTCTCTCCATTGTTTGGAGATTTAAGATGTACAATCTTACCCCTCTCTTGCTGCCGTCTGTGTATTTAAAAAATGGTCTGATTTAAATATCATATTATCAGATCTTGAATTCCAGATTTAAAGGTTGATACTTGGGTGAAATTTGTATGATATTTCTACTTCTCAAACTATGTTAATTCCTAAACAAAGATCTGATTTTAAATACCAAATTCACAACTCTTGAATTCCATATATAAAGGTTGATATTTGAGTAAAATTTGCATGAAATTTCTACTTTTCAAACAATGTTGATTCCTAAACATAGATTTGATTTAAAATGCCAATTCTTATCTTTTGAATTCCAGATTTAAAGGTTGATATTTGGTTGAAATTTACATGAATTGTCTACTTCTCAAACTATGTTGATTCCTAAACAAAGATCGGATTTAAATACCAAATTCTTAGCTCTTGAATTCCAGATTTAAAGGTTGATATTTGGGGTGAAATTTGCATGAAATTTCTACTTTTCAAACTATGTTTATTCTTAAATTTAGATCTTATTTAAATGCTAAATTCTCAGCTCATAAATTCCAGAATTAAAAGTCGATATTTAGTTGGAATTTGCATGAAATTTCCACTACATAAACTATGTTGATTTCTACACAAAGATCTGATTTTAAATTCCAAATTCTTATCTCTTAAATTCCAAATTGAAAACTTGAATTTTTTGTGAATTTGCATGTATGTTCTCTACTCAAATTATGATTTCAAAAAAATAAGAATTTGAAATCTGTTCTCTCCTCAAATTATGACTTGAAAATAAGAGTATGAAATTTGATCTCTGCTCCAATTATGATTTGAAAATTAAGAGTATGAAATCTATTCTATGCTCAAGTTATGATTTGTAAATGTTTCTTCCTGAGTAATATCTGGGCAAATCTAGATGTTCTAAATATTTTTGACATATGCAGAAGTACTACATGCTCCAATTTCAAATGACACAAATTTTGGTGCACTGGGTGAGTAGTTTAATATGGTCGTATTGGGTGCTGTGGTTGGTTGCACATGTGCTAAAAGGTTTGTGGTGTACCATCATCTTAAACAAGACATTCTATAACCATCTTTTGTTCCTTTGTATTTTTAAGTTATTTACAAGCATATTTAACTAAGTTATTAAATGGCTTCTCGGTTATGGAAAACCATTTATTCTGATTTTCATTTGACAACATAGTAAACGTCACTCAGAATCAAATGCAACATCAATTGACTGGAGAATAAGGTAGTCCTGAGCCCCATTTCTTTGAGCTTGTTGGCGCAATGACAATGCCATCTAGTTGCTCCAGTTTTGCTGAATTATAAATAAGAATTTAATTCTAAATGCCAAATTATAGGATATTTGGTGCTCTTCTCTTCAGAAGCCAATGAATGATTGACCCATATGGGAATTTATACAAGAATAGTATTAATAAAATAATAGAGTTTTAATATCATAAAAGTTCACACATTCTTAATGAAATAACTCAAAATGCTTGAATCGATCTATAATATGATAACTCACAGTTATTTATATGATTAATAATCGTCGTCAAATGATCCTTTTAGTATAATCCACTAATCATATATCACTATTCACAATTGATAAGTTGTTGACAAAATACTTAGATTTGTAAAATTAATGACATAAGATATTGTGAAATGAATATGCAATCAAGAGGATCAATATTGTTGAAGAGAATCAATGACGGCAATTATTTATACCGGTCAAGGTGCCTCTTACACCTGATCGTGCGAGGGTGGGGTGATCCTCAACTAGGTTGGAGTTAGGATGCCCAGGTTGGGGTAGCAGCCACCTAGTGCACGGGTCTAGGATCTCAATCTCTTCCCCAGTTTTTATCGCGAGCTCGTAGTTTTTACGCTTCCCTGGGATCCATGTGTTTTCATTTGACTAGTTCCGCTAACCCTGTGTTATGTTAGGGTTCCTAGGCTGAAGGACACCTAGTTTTTCTTCGAGCTTGTTTAGCTCGTTTCTACACCAATCAGGCAAGACTGGAGCGACTCGGATCAGAGAGTCTCTCCCGCCAATCTTAGGGGGATAGATGGAGTTTGGCTAGCTTTCTCGTAAACTGCACTTCCATTAAGAAAGCGAGATGGAAGAGTCCCTTAAGGGGGTTTCTTCAACGCTTGCGTTTGTTTACTTTTCTGTCAGTAGGTTTTAGCGAGGAAAAGATCAGACATGAAAATAATCACTAATCATCTATATTTAATAAGGTCCATCATTACATCTTACATTTAACAACAATGAAAAAAGGATGTAATTTAGATCTAGGTCACTTATTCCATAATGATCTTATAATGAATCAAGAAAAATATTAAATGTTGATAGTCGAGGTGTGGTGAGTAAAACAATGGATTAGTATACTGAGTAGCTACAAAATCTTATTTCATGCAATTAGTTTAAATATTATACAATGTCATTACATGTTGACATGCTTCCTTTTTGTAGCCACCGATTTGATTGTACTCAATATTTGTTGACATTCTTTTGTTCCTAACATGGGTTGTAAGAAAGGCGTCTGCATCTCAATAGTTGATTTTCAGGTTACTTAGCTTTTGGTGATCAAACATTTGCTTTGACGGTATACATCACAGTCATTGTGCAGATAAATGTATCTATTTTATCTCCTTTTCTCTTTAGTTATATTTCTGAGATACATATAAATGATGAAAATTTCTTTTCATACATGTTTTACTACATGGATATAAATGCAAAATGTTCCCAAGTGACACATGTTATTATGTGGTTGGTTTACAAATTGTGAATTCCCCCCTCATTTTTGTAACTTAGTACAATCAATCGTAAATTATATGTTGTGAATGTTGTGCAAACGAGTAACTCGGATCCCGGGGCTGTCCACAGAATGATATCAGAGTTGATGTAACCCCTAGATAATATTCACAATAATTCCGATCGTATTAAGTTCTTGGATAGCAACTGTTCTTTGACTTGTGGCGAGTCTAAGAAGGAATGAATGACATTTGAATTCAATAACCACATGTGTCAACTTTTGCATCTAATGTCCATATGTTAATCTCAAGAAGAGAAAAAGCACAATTATTATAATTGTCAACAATCACCATTATGATTAATGATATTGGTTCTTGTATAGAACCATGATGTCTAGGACCAATCAGGAGATAGCAGACCGGTTACCGCGTATCATGGCTACACTTATGGATCTCTAGCTGCAACAGATTGCTATGAGAGATCAATAGTTAGAGATGAGAGGTCAGCATGTGATGAACTCAACTTCATCAAGGGTCTAAAATTATCCTCACAAGAAGGGAAAATAAATTGTCACTAAGGTGATCGCTCACTAAAGTCGAGATCAATCAACAATTAACCCACAAGATAAATATGAAGCAATAAAAACCAGATATGTGGATCAAAATTTATTATACCCTACAATAAAATGCGTATACTGACAAGTATGGTAGGGATCGAATATAGGGAGAACGATGGATAAACAACAAAATTGGCTAAAAAGATAATAAATGTTTTTGGGCATTTTAGGATATTTTTAAATCTTTATGTGTTTTTAATTACTTAAAATTTTTAATTATTTTCATATTTTTTAAGTTTTTTTTTTAAATTTTCATTTTTATTCCCTTTTTATGTTTTTCGATTTTTATTTTTTTATAATAATCAATAGTAATAATGTAAACATATATAGATATATTTATATAGAGATCTTTTATATTTATAAATATAGCTATGCATACTTAATATTCATAAAATCAAATATTTTTGTCTTTTTATATTTTTTCTATGTTTAGTATTTTTCTGTTAACTTTTTATTTTTTTATGTTTTCAATTAAATTAATAAGGCAAAATAATGACTATAGCAAATAGACCAGATTATTTTAGAAATTAAAAATAGCTAAAGGCCTCAAAATTCTAAAACTATTTTTAATATATAATAAATATAGTAGATGAAATTCAAAAATAGAAATTATTTTTTTGGGTTTTTTTCATATTTTTTTAAATTTTTTAGACTTTTGAAGCTTTTTATTTTTTTTAAATTTTCTTTTTCTATTTTTAGTGATTTTTTATATGTACGTTCAGAATATCATAGTAAACAAAATTATTTTTTTAAAAATTTTTTAGAAAATTTTTATATTTTTTGTAATTTTCGAAGCTAAGCAAGGACAAATGGCTTTATTTTTTATTTTTAATAAATATAAAACAAATCCTAAATACCTAACCAAATATACATATATGATATATATATCAAGTATTTATTATAATTTTCTTTGATTTTTTAGAGGACTGGAGCTATTTTTAACAAAAAAATACATAAAAAAATTCAATCTGGTAGGGGCATTTATGTAAATATTTAAAATTATGGACCAATCTCAAATACCTCAAAGAAGATTAGGGGTAAAACTTAATTTTCCAAATATTTTCAAAAGTATATACCCGAAGGTGTATTTCTGCAATTACCACAAAGTTCAGGGGCTAGATGCATCTTTTATAGCAAATATTGCATTTATATTACAAAAATGTGGAGTAAAGTGAAATAAAGAATACCCGAGGGAGTAGGTGTAAAATACCCAGCCCCTTCACGCACATGGGCATGTGAGGTGACATGGATTGGATCTAAATGCAATAATGGGAAGTATAGGAGCAGGAGTGCAAAATAATCAAAATAATTTATACTATAGTCAACAATTTAAGGACTAAATTAGAAATACAAAATGCAAGGGGTGGAGTGTGTAAAATAATATCACATGCACTAGTCAACGACTCAGATGCACCCACTTATCCACACGTCACGTATCTGATGGCAAGTACCCCATCACGGATGGAGCACCCTGATTAGATCAAGGTCGGGATGCGACTGTGCGGCGAGGCTACCATCCAATGGTGACTAGAATGTCTGGAGCCCCACTCTTCATCGAATGGTGGAGGCGCACAATGGAAGAACTAGGGAAGAACACAGAGCCAGTGAGCTTCAATCTGATGTTGGTTGCGTCCCCGGCCACCTGGAGCACAACTAAGGATCCAAAAATATTGCTGGCGCTACTCCGCAATGGCTGGAATCTTCAAAATGGTCCAGTACCCGTCGATGGGTGTCCTGGAGATCAAGGAATAGAGGAGCACCTGAGGTTGCTACAAAGGGTCCAAAATCACCTTGATCAAGGCCTTTAGCCTCCAGGACCAACGTGGTTAGCTGATGTGAAGAACAGCGAGTGGTCCTGGGGGTCTCTTGGGTCGAAATGAATATAGGTTTGGTGAGGGGAGCTTCCCAACAAATGACGGAGAGGGGGAAGCTGATCTCCAGGTCTAGTTATAATATGGGTGAATGGAGGTGCCTAGGGCGAAGGAGAAACGTAGGTGAAGGTGTCAGAGCTGATAACGAAGATGGAGGGAGTCTGTGTTAGCGAGGAAGGTGGCTAGAGCTAAGGCTCCAACGATCGAATTTTTTGGATTTTCTATTTTTTCAATGCAAGATTAAAAGAGAGAATGTTGGACATGTGGGCCCATAATGAGCCATTATGCAATAAAAGTTATTGCAAATTATTCCCCAATCAGAAATGAAGAATAACTAATTTGCATAATAGGTCCATTAGTACAATTAGGGTTATGTACGATGGCCTTCTTTATGATCATACATCTGTTGATTCAATTGCTGAATCATAAAGGATGGTTCTTAGATGAATATCTAAAGAGTTAGATTGAGGACTCATTAAGTACTGTCAAATGATTGTTAAGAGATGATCTCCAGTCTAAGTAGGAGATGGAATTCCTTTCTCTTTTGGATGAAATCTGACCGACCTCTTGATGTAGGTCCTCTGAATAGGAATAGAGATTCGGAGGTGTCAGATAAGTTAGGTCAAAGAGTTGACTTAGCAAGATTGAGATAACCAAGACTAATGTCATATGCTGTCATGATATAGGCATACATCCTCTAAACACAGACATGTATATTACTATATGTCTGAGTATGTACATTTGGTAGACCGATAGGTTGAATGCCTAATCGTGGTCTATAAAATGGTGAGCTGGAGTACATATAAGGTCATATGCATATTACGACCTCTCAAAGGGATCATACAGGTTCACTTGTCAACCGAAAGACATGAGCTCACTCATAAGGAATTTGGGACAGATCAAATTCGATGGATGTTCATCTTGATTTGGAAGCATGACAAGTATTTGTAGTTATGTATATGCTTTTGGAAAGTCTATGATCGATACCAACTCCTAATGATCGAATGAGAAACTTAATGATAAAACCATGAAGGTGACAATCTAAAAGAGATCTTACACTTCGGATTTATTTTAGGTCTTCTAGTATGCATGATTTACATGTATTAGGAATACCTGGGGGTGATGTGATCAATGAACGATTGTATAACCACGACGCTTCCATTCCGAGGGAGTAATGAAATATGTCTTGATTTTAGTGACTCCTCTCAGTATAGAAGTAATCTAATCCTAGTCTAAATGTTATACATTAATCTGAATGTGCTTCAGATACAATGAGAAGATTAGATTTACGGTTTTGATTTAATCAAACATATAAGATTGGTCCTTGAGATTTGTATTTGAGATATGATCTCAATGTCCAAGTCACTATACATGGAACATATAATGGCACTGTCCGTATCTCCAAATATACGCTGAGAAAGCACATTGTTCTTGAATGAGTCAAAAGAATAATTCCATTAATGAATTATGTATCTGAGCATTGAGATATTGATAATTAAATGTGATTTAGTTATCATGAATATTGTGAATATGATTCATATTATTTAAATACATGAGAATGATATCCAAGATAATTAAATGTGATTTAATTACCAAGTATATGAATAATGTGGATAGTACTATATTATATATATATTATAAATATGATTTATAACATATTAGAGAGAGCTTATGGTAAATAATATCTACAAATTAATTGTTGACGTGAATTGGATTCACATTGGAAATAAATTAGAAATACAATTTACATTTTATTTTGGATGTGTGAATATGATTCACAGTTATTTAATGCCATGGTTGAAATATTCGCAAAATTAACTTGGAATTATTTTTGTGAATTAATTTACAAAAAAAGTTGCTGTAAAAAATAAATGATTATGTAAGATATAATAATCTCACACAATTGGAATGGAACCACCTTCCTAATATGGAGGGTGGATGACCACCCTTGACTTGTTCAAGGTAGCCGTCCCCTCCATATATGGAAGGTGGCTAGCGACCTTCCTAATACTTTATTGAACATTGATTTAGTAAAATTAAATTATATTGATGATATCTCTATATATTAATTTGTTTTAAATTAATTACTGTAGTATTTTTATGCACCAAAATCATGGCCATTGAATAGAAATACAAATCAATCTCAACCATTGATTTTCTATTTCACTTGGATTGTGATCCATGGACTGCCAAAATATTATAAAAGAAGAGTTAGCCCTAGCTCATCTTTTACAAAACAATTGAATAACACATCTCTCTCATTCTCATACTACACGCCCCATCTCTCTGTGTCTTAGTGGCAGTCCATTTTGTGCACTAGAGAGAATCGCCGACGTCGCCACACCATCGTGCCATTGCTTCGACTGCTCGTGGATCTCCATCTCCTTCGGTGCGCCTCACTCATAAAGAAGACATCATATCTCGTGTGACAAGATCATGAGATTCATCGCTTGGTTCATCAACTCGGATTGCGGGGAGTACACGTCTAATCAACGTGCTCGTATGCTTCTTCTCCATTGGATCGAACTTGAGACATGTGGTCTCTAGATTTAGAGACTTGATCGCAACCACGCTTCAAGAGGTAATCTTACATCTTACTTGTGGTTAGATGAAATGATCCGAGAAGTGTTCTTCGATTTTGTAGTTTATCACTTTATTTTTTTCTAAATTCCGATGCACCGAGCAACTAGTGCAACTAGTCACTTTGATCGCATACGATGCGATCTTCACGCTTCCGTGATGTGATTAGATTTCCATATACTTTAAGTGGTATCGAAGACTTGGTCTAGGTCTTAGATATGATCCGAAACCCTACTCGATTGAGGTTCAAGTTTCAAATGTGCGAGAATCATTATTTTTGCATTGGATGCAAGGTTCGGATCAATTTTTCACATAATTAAAAACCTTATGTTTATGCATTGTTCGATGTATTTTTTAGTTATTAAAATGTATTTAGAATGTCTAAATATATACCAAAAATAGTAATCTATAATTGGTACCAAAAGTGCATGAAAATTATTCGAAGAGTTCCTGTCCTGAAAAATTATTTTGCATGAATTAACAGATATGTAATAAAACTATTTCTACTTACTATTTTCCCATCTTGAAATATAAAATAAATGCTTGGATTAAGTATAGAATGAAACCAGCAAACCACTCTAATTTATTTCGTGCGATTCCGACTTTGTTTTCTCTAGATATTCCTATTTAGTGGACATAGGTCGGAAGTTGATTAGATTATAAAATCTCTTAACTCAATGTGTTTATAATTCAATGGAAATTATGAAAATTATGAATTTACCTTGATCAAGTATGATGCCTAATAATTATAAAAATAATGGATTAATCATCATACTCCATTGAATGAATGTTTCGTGAAAAACCTAGTTTTTCCTACAATAGTTGTAGAACCATCTCTATATGGAAAACATTGCTACATGTATAGGATTGGGGATTTGTTTAGCAAAACTCCTTATAATATTAACCAAAATGGTTTTGATGAATGTTATATGGTATAGCTTCGGTTGAAAAACTGAATATCATCTCAAATACAAAATGATCAAATCACATTATCATGTCCTGAGGTGGATATGGTATCTAGTCGGAGATCGTTGGGGTAGCAGGTTACTCCGTGAATGATCTGTCCCACATCCTGTGCGTACTAGCCATGACAACGGGTAAGGAAAGAATAATGCTTGAAGAGATCATGATGTATTTTTTCTATTTATTAAAATTTGAATTATACATATTTTTGAGAGTATATAATCCTTTCAAGTAATAACCAAGATTGCTTGTTGGTTGATTAATTTGGATTGATAATTGATTTAATATGATTAAATCAATTATATCCAATTAAAATCACTCTATTATGAATATAGTAGTATTTTCCTTGGAAGAATTAATTATTAAACATGGTTCATAATAATTAATTAAAATTTGAACATGATATGGAGGATCACATAAGTAGCATCCATTGTCTCCTGTCAAGGCAAAGGGTTCCGTCACCATGGATTGTATGTAGGAGACGGCTGCCCGAAGTGACAACTCCTACATACAAGCGCACATAGATCGGACTCTTCGCTTCTCGATAGAGTAAGACGTATAGGCAGTGACCCCAATATTGAGTCCTCATATTATTGGGCCGATATTGGATTGCGTATAGCGAGTTCTAATCCTCTTGATGGTTGGTTCAATTAATGACATGTCAACATCACCTTAGGGGTGGTGGACCTAGGTGTTAAAGATCGAATTGGGAAATGCAAGTTGGACTTGAAAGGCAGAATGAGTTCCCCCTTCTTTTTATCAGAGTTGCAAGTTCTCATATTATTGGGATGTAATAAAGGTAAGAAAGGAGATCCTAGATCTTGCTTGAGATATAACGATAAGTATGTCTCTTACTTTGAAAGTGAATAAGGGAATGAACTTTCAGAGTTGACAAGGCAAAACAACTTTGATATAAAAAACCTAAATCAAACTAAAGATATGTATTTATGCAAATATTTCTTATTTCAGATAACCTACATTTAGCCCACTCAATACTATACTCAATAATAACCAGTAAAATATCATGGATTGGATACATGATCAAGATATTGTACTTGCAGTTGGACATATAATGTATGTGGTTGCAATGTGCAAATTTCCTCATAGTAAGGATGAATGACAATTAAAAAGATAATAGGACAGCATCATTGGGTTTTGTATGTCTCTATAGCCTTGATACCTCATCGAATGTGCCTTGGAAGTATCATGTCGATGATGATCATAATTATAAAAAATCCATAAAAAATCCAAAAATATGTTCTAGAAAAAGTATATGCTCTCAACATTTAATCATGAATGACATGGTTCATTGCATTGTATAGAATGGTGGCTTGATAAAAGATGATGTACTCAAAATGTTTGAGTACTTGCCTGAACCAAGTTCTTTTTGATTTAAGATGAATGTATATATGATGAATGTCATCATTCTGCTATCTGTACTCTAGTCTTTCATGATGCTTCATAATATTCATATTGTATGAATTGAATGAAGCATGTATAAATGTTAAAATAATCTTATATTGAAATATTTTGAGTTCAACATAGGAGATCCTTCGTCTTAAGCAATGGTTGTTTATAGATGAAGGGAGCTCAGTGGAAGCATGGGTCTGACCCAAGTGAGAAGGAAAGTCAAAAGAGTTGGCTGTACTTCTGTAATTTCCACACATACGACATCCAAAGAGTTGGATGAATACCAATACTGTAACAAGCCGATGTACTGATAGTATGACTATCTAGACTATCTAATATCCTTAGAGGACTTGGATAGTGCATTTGAATTTTTATATCTACATATCATCTTTGAAATCCACTTAATTATTATATAAAATCAAAGTCTAATAATTGTATCTCATTGTTCTAATAACACTTGCAATTGGTTGCATATGTTTTAGAAGACTAGAAATTTCGATATTATGGTTTAATAGTCATCCACATGGATGTTGATGCAATTTTTGCAACAATCTCTATTGGATAAATATACTTCATATTTTCAGTGGGAGAGCCCTTAGTCTTAGAGAATGTCTCTATGACCAAGATATACGAATACACTCATTGTCCATTTCTAAATGTTTGTTGGAAGTAAACACGAATTATGAAATAGACCTATCATAAAGAGTTATGATGGATATATTGCAGATAGTAATCTAACATCTAGAGGACTATATTAAATTAGAAAATTAATTAGTGGTTCACTAACATTTTTAAATACTGAAAATTTAAAACTTAAATATCAATAGGAGGAGGAATATCATTTGACAATGATCTAGCATCTAGCCTAGGACATATGCTTGTTGATGAGACCAATAAACTAGTAAGAGATGAAACTTTAGAATGTTTGAACTTTCAAATCTTTGTATTCAAAAGTAAAATGCCCAATACACCCTTCTATGGGAATGGTGTAAGATGCCAATGTATTCAAGATCTCATACATATTAATGTATGTGGAACATCTACATCATAATAAACCTTAATGATATGTGATATCTATTGATGAGTATTTGTGATAAGATATTTCTTCCCTTCACATTAAAAACCCTTGAAATGTTCAAAGATTTCACATTTTTTATTTAGAACCAAAGTTTGAAGGAAGATGAAATGAATTTGATCTAACCAAGGTAGCAATACCTAATAATAACAAAAATTCAAGGAATACCTTATGGAGAAAGGAATATCATTCCTCTCTCACTCCTCTTAATACACCTAAATTCAATAGAGTTGTAGGGAGATGCAATTGAATCATGTGTGACAAGATTTGCTAATTGATGAATATTAGCATAATTACCTCTCAGTTTTCTAGTATATATGTAGTATAGAGTACATATATATCCTTAATAAGATTCCATGCGAATCTAAACTCGAAAACCTTCATAATTTATGGTTTGGAACCTAGCCTTGTGTTGGACACTTGAGGATTTAGGGTTGCTTGGTCCATAAGTTTTTCATGGATGTAAGTAAGCTGGAATCTAGCACTAGAGAGTGCTACTTCATTAGAAAAATAAAGGATTTTATTGTATGGTGATGAATCTCCATTTCATCAACTTTATTCTATCATCTGGCCTTGAAAATCCTAGCTAATGTATGTAAATACCATTAATTTGCACAAATTAACATTCACTCTTTGTTGTATAAATACTGTATAAAAGACTGTTTTAATGTTAAAATTATAGAATAAGAAAAAGAAAAGAAAAAGAATAAAATGCTAAAGGTATTTTATGACCCTAAACCCCGAGATCTAGGCATCTTGATGACTAAGTCGACAAGGAATAAAGTAGGGGAAGATAAGAGCCATTAATTCAATAAAAATTCTATTTATCAATTCATTATTTATTTAATTTTGGGACCCATTTTATTCTCCATTTTTATACCTTAAATAATGGGTCCTTGAACATGAAAGCTGTAAATAATAATATATAGAAAAATAAAAAATTATGTTTGTACAAAAATAATACACAATGTTCATTTTATACACAAAATAAAAGGCCAAAATCCTAGATTTACAGAACCATATCTTCCAAATAAAAGCTCAAAATGTACCAAAATCACCTCTATTTGTGTATAACTTTCAATAAGCTATTTAATAAAGTGGTTTCAGATTTTTTAGAGTTAAGGTGCGAAAGTTAGATTTTGAACCCTCTTTAACAATAAACCCAAATAAATTTTCAATTTATTTATTCTTCATTATTTTAAAAAAATTATATTTTTATAATTTTGTAAATATTATCTATAATATGTACATATTAAAAACAAAGTAAAACAACAAATAAAATACGAAATAAAATATGTCTATATAAAAACATAGGTAAAAGACCTATGCTGATACTTGTAAATAAATAAAAGTGCAATCTATTGTTTTATTCTTTTATTCATCTATATTTTTATACTCTTGTAAATATCATTTATATTCTATTAAAAATATAAAAATAAGATAAAACCATAAAAGAAACATCAAAATAAATTCAAATACAAAAATACATAGATAAAATACATATATTTACACCTACCTAATATATATCCCTAATTATTTAATTAGATATATTATATCATAAAAATATAATAAAATATATTTGTATACATAAAAATAAGTTATAAATGTATAAAATAAGGGAATAAATAATAAAATCAAATATACAAAATAAAAATAAAAATAGCAAAAACATAGATGAATATACCTGTAAATAAACCCCTAATAAGTAATTTGTAATAAATAACACCAAAAAAATATAAAATTCATTTTAAAATACTACACAAAATAATAACATTTTTTATTTTATACTAAAAAATAATAAAAAGGTTTTCTATATTTAATTAATTATTTTCAACTAATGCAGTCTGTTTTATCTTCAAATGGATTACGTGGCCCAATAGCATCGCTTCCAAAGTTGACCCCCCAGTCAACTTGACCTGCAAGCGTGTCTGACTTGTCAGGAGTGTAACATCCCAATTTTCCCCCGATTTTTCCGCTCGATCCATTGATCAAACACGCTTGATTCCTTCACAAGAAACCAATTGATCTTCAATGATCCACACCATCCCTGTAGATCGAATGTACATAGCGTCAATTCACCCCTATCTGTCGGTCAATAAGGGTGCACAACTAGTTTATAAATAACAACCTTCTCCTCCCCTTTAATTTTTGGTCACTGTTCCGAGCCTTATAGCCCCCAAATCTTGGTCTAGAGAGTTCCCCGGTGACAGAGGGAAGTTCCCTGAGGTCTGGAACTACTTGTGGAGGAGAAGGTGCACCCACGATGGTTGCTGTCGGCCACCCAGTTCCCTGCCTTCGCCGATAGGTATAAGAGCTGTTTCTTTCGCTTTTTAAGTAGTATTTCGTTGCAGGTTTCATTATCTATTCTTAGTTTAGGTTTTTATTAATTGAGTTAGTGTAAAAATCCATCTTCATAGTTCGCCGGAGATGAGCTACGGTGAACCCCTCCGTACATGCTCAACCATTATCCGCTGCTCTTATCTCCTCCCCTTCGATTCCCCTTCCATTGCTCTCCGCTCTGCCACCTCTCATTCACCCAGATCCACTGTGGATCTGGAGATCAGATCTCCTCCACCGTCGCGCCACCAAATATCTCCGCCTGCACCACCTCGCTTCCATTCCACCCACCAAGACCCCCAATCCCCTTGGTTTTCTTTGTTGAATCTTTCTGCAGGTGCTTGCAGGCCAAAGGACTTTTTTTGAGTCGATTTTGCTCAAGAATGAGATACCTGGAGCCCGTTATCCCATGATCTTCCTCGACCCTGTTCTACTTCGTTTGGGCTCTAGCTTACCTCCAGAGGACTCCATCGGGAGTGGAGGAGCCCAAGCTCCATTTTGCATCTTCCCCGAGCATTTATGATGGTCGGAGGAGCTCAGGAGAGCGGATCGAAGCTTTGTCGTCCCGTATTCTTGGCCTGTTCCTCCGGACTGCGTCTCTGTCGTCTGATCTTCTAGCCGCTCCAGGACGTACAACCACTGTCTGATCGTTTGAGCCACCGTCGTCAGATCTCCAGCAGGAGATCTAATCCTAGCCTTTGATGGCGAACTGCCATCGTCGCATGTGGGGACGCCTCATGTTTAAGTGAATAACATCCAGTCGTCCGATCCCGCATGTTAAGGGGTAAATTGCATACTTAGCCATGTCCTTTTTGTTTTTATTAATTAGTCCTGTAAATAAAAGAGATAGTGGCATGAAGGCCCCTGTGGTTATGTTATGTTACATCTAGATCCATGCCACGTCACCTCACATGTCATCCCATATGAGGTAGCTATTTTGTTAGTTCACCCCTATTTCTTTTTATATTTATTTTTGGTCGAAGAAAATTTAAAGTACATTGTATATTTTTGGAAAAATTACAGAGTAGACCATGGATTTTATTTTATTTACATATTTGCCCCTATCAGCAATTTTAGTTTTATGTGCTTGTTGGATTTATTTAAAATATCTATAGTGCTCCAAAAATCACAAACAAATAGATGCAGTCTTCTGATTGCTTGTAGTTTCTTGCCATATTTTCATTTTGCAATTTTGGACCTTCTGCTATTTATTGAAAGTCATTTAGAGCACAAAAAGCCCCTTGTTTATAGTATAAAATACAAAAAAATATAAAAACATGTTGAAAATTCCCCAAAAAATATATTGTATTTATTTAAGAGTTTTTAACCTTTAGAACAAAAATCATTAAAAATAGAAAAAGAAAATTTTTAAAAATTAAAAATCCCAAAAAGATCTATAAAAATAAAAAATTCTCAAAAACCCCTAAAATAGTATTTTCTATTTTATAATTTTCTTGATATTATTAGCCTTGCTTTAAAAATTATTTGGAAAATTTTGGACTTAATTTTCTATTTTCAATTTCCATTTCAATTTCGGCCTATTATTTTATCCTTGTTTAAGCTATTTTTTACTTTGAAAATCGGTAAAAAAAGCAAAAATGCTAGAAAACTCACAAAAAAAGTAAAACATTATTTAAAACCCAAAACGATTTAATTATGTAATTTTTAGATATTTTTATCTGTATCTATATCTCTTTTTTTACTTTCTTATATTCTATATTACTTTTTTAAAATAGAAGAAAATCAAAAATATAAAATCAAAAACAAAATATAAAAATATAAAACTAAAATAAAAAAAATAAAATAAAACCCACAAATATATATATATATATATACATACACAAACACACATAATGAATGACATTCATGTACATAATACTCTTTGGTTAAAAATAATTATAGGCTACCAATTTTTCTCTCTGTGGTTCGACCTCTACATACTTACTTTTTATACATTTAGTTGTAGAGAGTAATAAATTTTAATTCATATTTTGTGATATTTATTACTTGATTCTTTTAGGGGGTTAATTGTTGATCGAGTGAGATTTATTGAGTGGTCAATATATTGACTGTGGTTTTGCCTTTTGAAATAGTGCGACCCTTAACAGATCCACCTCATCAAATGGCGTCATTGCTAGGGAGCAATGAGCGTAGCCTATTTTGTCATTTATCTTGTATAACCTATATTGCTTATTCATCGATTTGTTGATGCAATTAGGTGTTGATTTTATTTTACACATATTCATTCAATTACTCTTTGTATATGTCTTATTTTTGTTACATTATTTGATTATCTGTGCTAATATAAATCTCTTTGTGACTTTGTTGCGAGGACCCGCTACGCGAGGATGACTTCTTAGGAGGCCGAGGCGGTCGAGCTTGGTGGACACTAGTCTTCACCCTTTGACCAGTTGGAGTGGCCACAAATGAAGTAAGGAGAAGGGACTTAGCATAGAGATAGCTTAGATTTATTTATTTATTGGTGAGAGAGAGACAATTATAATTTGCAATAATTCAGACTTGGACACTGCTCTCCACAATGACATCCAGTGCCTGGGTGTTTGTTCACCTGAGGGGCTCATCGCAGTTTTCCTTATTTTTATCACCTTCTTTTATTTTGTTTCATGATTTTTTGAGTTTTCCATCTTTCTTTTCATTTGTTTTGTGTGCATGGTGCCCCTAGACTTAGGTTGCTTACCTCGATAACGCTAATAAGAATGCATGTACGTATAGTCTCTAACGTTTGGATCTAGTCAAATTAATAAATGTTAATTATTTGGATTTGAGACCACGCACCGAGAGAGGTTTATACAATGCTTGCAGGACCCGTTGTGGCGAGCACCGATCGACATTGAAGATCGGACCTTGGTCTTATCGTTGAATGTTTAACAACTGATTCTTCACTATTAATAACAACTAATATTTAGGGTGAGTTTGTCAATTGCACACTGCCATGTAGATATGTTTAAAAATTCTATTTTGCAAACCATATGGAGAGAGCTGTGAAGCACTATAAGTCTTCTAACTCAGCATGCATCATTAGATTCAATGGTGAGATTTCCATCATCGAATAGACTTCCACGACCTTTCACTTTCTCCCTCTGATTTCAAAAACCTAGAACTTAAATGAAAATATACAAAAATGTTAGGCGCTTGTATGCAAAAAGATCTAAAAAAAGTGAAAACCCAAAAAATAAAAACAAGGGGACTGCTAAATAAACTTTGATCATAATTAAAATTCGTAATGGACATTCATTGTCTTGGGTTCATAAAGCCCTCATTGTTTTCAGGTACCTTAGAACAAGACCAAAACCCCTCACATGAGCGAGGCATGACCCGCTAAGGATTAGAACCAAAAACCCAGTATGTAACTGTCTTGTGTATCACCTGGATTTCCGAAGTAATGGTGCTTCTTTCGTACATGACTGAGTAGGGGCTTGTCAGCGATGGTGTTCCCACCTTGTGTGGAAAATCGACATGGTCTGAAGTACCGAGCTTAGGCCATGCCCTCACGGGTTTGTCTGTCTCATTGATTTGCATCCGAGTAGGTTCTTGCATGCTCACGGGTGATTCTGTTGCGAGCAAGGATCGAAGTAGTGATTTCACCTATCGGCTTCCTCTCTCTATTTCTTTGCTTAGTAGGGATCTAGGAAGGGTTACAAGGACCTCAAAAAGTGCAGACTACATGTTACAAAGGAGGAGGTCAAGTACGTGATATGTTTCTGGCAGTACTCTTTCTCCTATAGGGTTAGCGTGCTAAGGACTTGTTAAAATATATGCTTGAAATAACAACTCTAAAAACAGAAAAGATAATAAATAGCTGATCCTTCACAGCTTCACATGGCGTGAGTCGGTGAACCTAATTTCGTATTATGTTTGTAAGGATCTAGATTAAGGTTCAAAGATCGAGTCCCACATATTTGTGCAAATTTTGTCATATGTGTCTTCCTTTTGACCCCCACTCAATTTGAGCCTTTCTACTGTTTTGCACTCTGTTCTATTCCTCGTTGACCACCGTGTCTTTCCTCCTACATCGATATCCTTTTTGCTTCACGATGGCGATCCATAAATGGTTCAGTCGGGGCTCTGCCGACGCTCACATCTATTCCATCGACCCGACATCGTCAATAATTCGAGGCAATTCCTGAGAACCGGATCAGGACTTTACGAGCGGATCTCCAGACTCCTCATATCCTTTTCTTCGACCACCCAATAAATTGGGATCACTTTCGTCCCAGATTTGCCGTTGTGAATGGAAGTTGATTTCAGTCTACATCTTTTTCATTCACAACATTCTGGGATTGACATTAATTCTAGAATCATCTTGGCAGTTGGGATTCAAGTTCAAGTTGTTTGATTGGCACTTTTTCACATTTCAGATAGAAGCCATCCCCAGTCCTAGATTCCAACACAGAATTCATCTCCTCAGACTCAGACCAAGAAATGGCTCCCCAAGGAAAAGGGCAAGGGACAACAACCACCTCTACAACCTGAGCAAGGACTGATGCCAGATCAGAATCGGGTGAATGCTCAGGTGCTGGCTTTCTTCCAAGCTATACAACAACAACTGACTGAGTAGGACCTAGCATAGACTGCCTTCCAGGATATGCTGAATGATCTATGTAATAAACCAGCGGGAGGAGGAGACAGACCAGTAGGAGGAGGGGGAGACAGACCCTATGATGACCTAGATGAGTAAGAACCGGAACAAGGGAGGTAGAAACCTATGCTAAAGGAAACACACAATCCTGGAGACAACCAGATGATCGAGTGGATCCTCATTCCACCAGTACATGCTCACTTTGATCTGAAGCCTCAGTTCCTGGCTTTTCTTCCATCTATCCACGGTAACACTAGCGAAGAGCCATGCATTCATCTACAACAGATCTCGCGCATCTGTCGAACCACCCACTACCCCAATGTTCCCTTGGACGTAGTAAAGATGATGGCACCCCCCTTCAGTTTGCAAGATAAGGCCTTATAATAGGTCTATCGATTGGGAAAGGTTGTGATAAATTGAGAGAAACTCAAATCCGCCTTCCTTCGCAAATTCTATCCTTGCGGTCGGCTCAACTAGATGCAAACCAGGATTAGTAACTTATCCCACGGTGCCCACGAAACTATCCATGAAGCCTGGGAGCGATTCACAGTTCTACAGGAGAAGTGCCCCCATCATGAGATACCGAGGACCAGTCTGGTCGAACTCTTTTTTGGGAGGCTGAATGTAGAAAGTCAAAGGCTGGTCGACGTAACCTGTAGGGGATCTCATTTTAATAAGGACGAAGATGTAGTCTAGCAGATCTTTGAAGAAATGGCCGATGGAGAGGCCGCCCTCTCATCATCCCGTGCATATCAGAAACAACCACATATCCTCCAGAAGCAAGACACATGACATCGTCTCGTGAGGTGTAGAGAGTTGAGAGCTCCAACCTCAACATCATCGGGGGCCATCTCTCGAAGGTTGACATCATTGAGAAACAATCATAGGATCTCGAGAAGCTCGCTATGATTGAAAAGAGGACGCAACATTTAGACAAGCTGGATCAGATCATCAAGCAGTTGGAATTGCTGGTGAGCACCATCAGTTCTGTCCAGTCAGCAACACCATCTACAGAGATTCCTGCTGAGAGGAAGGATGAGCCATCACCGTAACAACCACCTCAGTCAAGTCAGCAACCGCAGGCAGTCCAACACGTGCACTATGCGCTGACACCCGATCAGGGCCCACCATAGCAGTAGATGGTAGTTTACCAACCTAACTTCCTTCTACCTTCTGATCCAACATTTCCACCACCACCATTGATTCAGGAAGTCAACGATGTATGGAGTAATGATGCACAACTGGCCTGTCCTACCAGACGCCCGCAGGACCAGCCACCAGCCAACATGGCTTACCATCAACCTCAGGGTGGTCGTTACAGACAATCCTCTCAACCTGCATCTCAGTACCACCAGCCTCTGCAATACCAACATCAATGGAGGCAGAATCGACAATATGCACAACACAGTACCACCAGCTACACCCATACCAACAGTACATGACTGCACCACCTCAGCAGTACCCTTCTCCTCTATATCAATAGTACCAGCTTCCTCCACCTCCTCAGCACCATCAACAGTCGTAGACTCAGCCCTCAAACAATCAGCAACATCGTTGTCTGCATGCTGAAACTTCTGAGGCAAGTCTTATGAATCCTACCCTGCATTGCTTGGCCCAACTTGTAAAAGTCCTAGCAGATATGAAAAAGAAGCTAGACGACCTAACCACCATAAAAACTTCCATTCCGATGTAGGTCGAAGCAAATCCTAATAGCTTTAAACATAAAGAGCAGGTAGAATGTGATGTCTAATCTATGCCTGTAGAGAGATGATTGTAATATTGCTTTATCTAATGCTGTCACTCTCAGGAGAGGTCGGACTTTGCCTCCATCTAATGGAAGCCATGAGAAGAATAAAGTTTTGACAGGTGAATCATCATCTTTTGCATCAGCCGTGCCAACTATAGGATCGGATGAGGAAGAAGAAGGAGGAGCCATGCTAGCTGCCATTCATCTCCACCAACACCAACAAAAACAACAAAAAATCAGAAAACTCAAAAAGCCCAAAAATATGTTCATAGTCGACGTGAAGCCGCGCCAGCCACGGAGGAGCCACCAATATTTCGATCCTACGCTAGACAACGGAGCAGAGGCCATGCTTTTTACTTGTGCACCAGCACCAACATATTTGTCTCCAGCTTGTATTCCTTTTGTGATCCCGACGTACATAATATTGTGAACAAGATTTTTTTTGTAAATAAGAACTCTATTTTTGATTTTAGTACTATGAATATTTCTTTTCCTTAAGCAACAAAAAATTCTTTAAAAAGTACAAATTATATGATCCTAGAGTTGTGGATATTATTAATAATCTAACTGTTGAGAATACTTTGATGAAAGCCATGGAATACATGCCCATTGTAAAGAAAGGTTTGAAGGAGGCATGACAAACAAGCATCAGTCAACACGTAACAACTGATGCCCACATGTAGAAAAGCACATTCTTACCATGGCCACAGTTGCAGCTATCAACAGTCTCCCACAAAAGAAGCAAGACAAAGGAGCACCTTTGATCAATTGTGAGATTTTTGATCAAGTCTTCAAGCGAACCTTGATTGACAGCGGTTCTTCCGTCAACCTCCCACCTTGTTCATTATTACAAGAATTCGGGCTAGGTCATCTTAAGTAAACAAGAATGATCCTTCAGTTTGCATATCGGTCCATTAAGTGACCCCGACGTCTTTTGGAAGACATTGTGGTTTAGGTACGTGCCATGCAGTTTCCAGTTGATTTCGTAATCCTTGACATGGACTCTTCTGCACTCTTACTCCGGACTCCTATTATTCTAGGCCGCCATTCTTATGCACTGTAGAGGCTGTGGTTGATTATGGGTATGGAAAGATCACTTTCAGCTCGAGCAACAACAAAGTTTCAAAAGACATGATCAACTAGCCTAAAGTTGTAACTAATGAAAGTCATGCAACACCGCCTGAAGCAGTCTGTGACTTCATTGTAGAAATCAGAGATACACCACTTTCTATGAATGATCCATGGACACAAGAAATCTTCTCTCTTGAGGAAGACCTGAAGCACAGTTGATGCAAGCTCCGACGACACTTGGGGGACATAATCCAATTTGCTGGTGCATCTTTTTGATTCAGATGATTCACTCAAGCTGAACACAATGATTTCATTGCAAATCTGTTCGGCACATCGTCAGAAGATCAGCAAGACACGGAGGTCTATGCTACATCTAGAGTCCAGGCAGATCATCCTCCAACTAGCACGGTTTTAGAAGTGACCAAGAAGCCGGCCAGACTAGAACCTGAATTAAAACCACTTCCAGCATGCCTTACGTATGCATTACTTGCGGGTGCAGAAAATATGTATCCGATCATCATCTTCAGCAGGCTGACCTCGGAGCAACAATCTCGACTTCTCGATATTCTAGAGAAGAACCGCAAGGCACTTGGTTGGCATGTTTTAGATCTCTACAGGATAAATCCTGCTCTGTGCTCACACCACATTTATTTGGAAGAAGATTCCAAGCCGTCCTGTGAGTTTCTAAGAAGAGTGAACCTAAATTTTAGGGACGTTGTCATGAAAGAAATCATGAAATTTGTGACGTAGGCTTCATTTATCCCATCTCCAACTCCAAATGGGTGATCCCACTACACGTAGTTCCAAGAAATCCGGGCTCACTATGGTTACAAATGATAGAGGAGATATCTACTCGGGTACCGACATCCTGGCGTGTATGTGTTGACTACCGCCACCTCAATGCAACAACGAAGAAGGACCACTTCCCTTTGCCATTCAATATTCAAGTACTGGAAAGACTGGTTGGCAAGGAGTTCTTCTCCTTTTTGGATGGGTACTCTGGGTATAACCAAGTGGCAATCGCCCCTGAAGATCAAGAGAAAACGACCTTCACTTGCTCGTTTGGCACCTATGCATTCAGGAGAATGCCTTTTGGACTGTGCAATGCACCAGCGACATAATGCCAACAAAACATTAGATAAAGCCTAGAGAAACTACACTGTGGCAGAGAGAGAATTGTTGGCTGTGGTATTTGCCCTTTAGAAGTTCAAATCCCATCTTCTTGGATCAAAAGGCACTATTTATACTGACATCTCTGCTATCCGATACTTACAATAGAATAAGGATGCGTAGCCTAGACTGATTAGATGGATCCTTCTCCTCCAGGTTTGATTTGGTGATCAAGGACAAACTTGGAGTTCAGAATGTGGTAGCAGATCACTGATGAATCCATGATCTATTAACATTCCATCTTCATTTTATCTTAAAACACTTAACAAACACATGTAAATACTCCTTAAATTCCACTTTTTATCAAAACCACATTCATAAAAAATGCACATTTATGCATTAAAATCATGTAAATAAATAAAAGAATAAAAATAATAAAAGAAGGCAAATTGTAGATTTGTATATATGTACAATATGATTGATAAAAATAAATATAGCTGAAAGATATATTTATAACCTAATCCCAGAGACCAAGTCATCATGGATTTGTCGGCCAATAAATAAGTAGGGGGAGATAAGGTAGAAAACAAATAAAACAATTAATCCCACATTCTAGACACTTTTCATTAATTATCCAATAAATACCATAAATTGAAAGATTTTTAATTAATGCATATGAACATATTTTTCACCAAACTCTTTTATTAATTATTCATAAAAATATATAGAAAAATATAAAAATAAGTTAAAAATATTATCTTGCATACATGTCAAGAAATCTAGCTTGTAAATTGTCAAAATCTCAACTTCCGAACATCATAACTTTCTCATACAAACTCTAATTTCACTCTACTCACTTTAAAATTCATAAAATAATATTCTCTAATTAATAATGGTGATTTCACTAAAATCAGAGTCCGTTTGCAAAAAAATCGGTTTTGGGACCTAACCACAAATGGGTTTCTGGGCTATTTATTTTATCTAGAACACATTATTTATTGTTTTAATGATTTATAATTTTTAATTATTCTCTTGATTTTTTGTTTTAACCCTAATTTATTTCCTAATTTTTGGAGCTTACTTATTATTTTAAATAAATGAAATACCCTAATTTATAGGTAAATTTAAACTATGTCACTCATATCAATATTTATTAATATAATTAAATAATTTATTAAAATCTATAAAAAATTGAATATATTTTATTTAATATCTTAATAATTAATATAATATAAAAATGATATATTACTTATTAAGTTGTTAAATTAAAAATCCAAAACCTATTTATTAGGTATTATTTATACCTATTTATTAATATAATATTTATATTTCGTAAAAAAATATTATTTATAAAATATAATTATACCATAATTTAGATAATTTAATTATCTACACTTTACATTTTTGTACCTATCTAAAATAGCCTTTTTTACTATTTAATATTTAATTTCTAATATTTATTCACCCTTTCGCCAACAAGGTGTTGAGACGTGTGCTGAGCGAGAATTTCAAGGTGTAATTATTATTTTAATATTATCATTGCAATCCCCAAACTCCCAGCTCAAACAAAAAATATTTTTTTATCCGTAGATCAGGCTATAAAATAATTAGAAAAATGTAGCGAGAGAAATTTTGCTACGATTTGGGGTTTGAAATTATTGATATGAAAATAAAGTGCGCAATGGTCGTTGCAACCCGAATATCCCGTAACAAATATTATTTTTTTGGTTCTCAAGACAATAATTACAAGAAAATGTGGTAGGAGATTTTGGTACTTAATTAACCTTTATAGTAACAGGATCGAACGTAGGGAGACTACAATTCCCGAGGATTATTCAAATAATCGAAAAAAATAATTAAAAGAAAAAGGAATCTCAAATGTAAACTACCTTGTTTTTTTGTCTTTTTTATTTTATTATTTTATTTTCTGATTTTTCAAATTTTTAGTGATTTTATTTTTTACAACTTTTTTCAATTTTCAGAAATATGATTTCAAAACAAATTCATGCACAAAAGAAATGCAAATTTTTTTGTATTTTCCAAATATAACAAGAATGCTCAAAAATATCTAAAGAAAATCTTCTTTGTGTTTTTATGATTTTTCCGTTTTTGTAATTTTTTTAGATTTTTAGTTTTTTAGGATTTTTAAAATGAATAAAAACATGGAAAAATGCAAACAGTGAGTAAACAAGATTATTTCGTAATATAAAAATATAACATGAAATCAAAAATTGCGAAAATTATTTTTCTTATAAACTAAAACAAATTATCTACACACAGGAAATGAAATCTCATTTTTGGATTTTTCTATGATTTTATAGGTTTGTTAAGATTTTAGTATTTTGCATTTTTTGGGTTTTATAAATAGTAAATGCATGAAAATTTGATAGAAATTAAAACACAGCAAAAGAAAACTAATCTAATTCCTTTAAAATTTTTGATGCAATGAATGAATTTATATGAATTTTCAAAGATCAAATAGGGAAAAATGCAATGTTTTTTATTTTTTAATAATATTAAATGGAAATAAAATACAATGGAAAAGTTATTCTATGATCAGGCACACAACAAGAATCTATACAATTTTTTTGAGCAATAACAACATTTATTTTGATAAGAAAAGACAAGAAATAAAAGTCTGAATAATAGGTGCTGATCTGCAACTAATTATAGTTTCTCCATAAAATGATAACAGAAAATTAATGCAAGAAAATATTTGCAATTTACCCAGTGTGTACGTGCAAAGCATGTGCCCGAATATGAAGGCAGGGGCTGATTTGCAATTTTAATAATGTCTAAGGGATTGAACGTAATTTACCCAAAAAATATTTTATTCTCTAGGGTTTCTCTTCCTTAGTTCTTTCTGGTTCACGCTCAAAGGGGGGGCAAGGGAAATGGAGCCGTTGCCCCTGCATTTCTTCTACAACCCAAGGCGATCGATGAGAGGCGACGGTCACGGCTTGGTGGCATTCTGGTGATTGGTGGGCCTCACGCGGGCGGTGAGTGTGGTTGCTGCAGGCAGTTGCGATGCAGAGAGGATGGTCAGCCCATGCAAGATGTGCGTTCGGTCGCTCGAGGAGGATGGCGTTGGCAGGCGGTGCCTCATGGAGGAGGTGCGTCTGGTAGGTGGCTGAGATTGGATGGCGGTGGTGGCGCGATGGGCTGGTATGGTTGGTTAGCGGCGATGGAGATATGTGCGACTCGCCCGGGGGCATGTATGAAGGCGGTGTCGGTGATTTGCATCGGTGCTGGGGGCTTGCTCACGGCGGCTGGCGACCCTGCGGTAGAGGGGCGAGGGGGCGACACATGCCCTGCGGTAGCGAGAGGAGCTCCAGTAAAGGGGCTATGTGGCCGGGGGTACGGCGGTTCTTGTGATGGACGGGAGCAGCTACAGTGCCACCCCAAAATTTTATTTATTTTTTTGAAATTTGATTAACCTGTAGAAAAGAAACTAAAGAAAATCTCTATGTATATATATATTATTTTTTTTATTATCCTACAGCTCAAACATTAGCAATAAATAATATATTTCTTTTATTTTTTTAAAATTCTTGCAAAACAGATGTTAAAAAAATATTATATATATATATATTATTTTTTATTATTTATTTTTTTAAGGATCAATAGAGACTCGAGTACGGCAGCTCGATCCCGATTATTATTAGAAAAATAAAATCAACATACGTGAGCTTGTGCGGTTCCAAGGAAAATAGCAGATGGAATCAAATCTCCAACCACCGTGAGTGGTCGGAGGAGAGAGATCGTGGAGATAGAACGTGAGACGTAGGGATAGGAAAATGAGATGATAAATCGGATCGGATTGAGCAATTAGATTAATGCGCTACGATGAAAAACTATGATCCAGAATTGAAAAATGATGATGAAATAAAAAAATGTAAATTAATCTATGGTTAATCTAGATAAAAGATGAGAAATAAAAATATGGATCTTACTAAGGAGTGGACGAATGCTGTAATAGCCTCGACGAGGGTCGCCTCGCTGTCACCAGATGACTCGGAAGTTAGGCGCTCTTCTTCAACAAGATGGCTCTCTAAAAAATAAGCTCCTCTCCAAAAGATTGATCAAGGGGAAATTAGGGAGGAGTAGCCAATTAAATAGCAAATGATAGAATTTGAAATTCAAAAATTGAAATGAGGGGAAGAAAAGGAAGGAGGTTATGTAGAACTAATTAAATAAAATAAATTAATTAAATAAATTAAAATGAAATTCAGAATTAAATAAATAAATAATAAATAATTGGTAAAAATTAATTAACCACCATAATGGTGGGTATTTAAGGTATACAATTAAATCGTATATACATGGTAGGTTTTCAAAATCAAATAAATAAATAAATCAAAATTTCATAATTATATTAATTTATAAATTAATATTAGATATTATTTTTTTGGTGATTTTTATGTAAGGAGGTTAATTTTATACAAATCATATAAACATAATGTACATTATACACATGTATAAATAAGGAAATATTATTTTTATTTTTTTAGATTTTTTATCTACTTTAAATTACAATGAATAATATTTACAATTATTAAATATATATATATATATATATAAATAAGTACAATAAAAAAATGGTCAAATTACAAAAACCACCCTAGAAAATGAATTTTCAACCGTAACTCCAAAAATTATGAAATCATAGCCATTTTAAAGATAATTTAATTTAGAATACAATGAAAGTGAGTTTCTCTTAAATTTGAGTTCATATGGAGCCAAGATTGGTCTTTTAATTATCACTTTATGGCTTTTTCCAGATGTGGTTACTTTTATTCTTTATATGATTTTATTTTGCAATTATTTTTATTATTTAGGAAACATTTTTATTTATAACTTTTGTTTTGAAAAATATTAATTTGAGGTCAATTTATGTACAAATAAAATAGTGTAAGTATACAAATATACATAGAAAAATATTTACAATACATTTATTTTGGATTTTCTGATTAAGGACCCTATCTCCCCCTAATTCTTTCCTGGTCAATCAGGTCAAGTCTTGACATTCTCTCGGGGTTCAAGTCAACCTGTATCTATTACATATATAGTCTTTTTCTTTTCTTCTTCTTTTTTCTTTTCTTTATTTTCCCTTTCTTTCTTTCTTTATTTATTTATTTTAGGTTAAAACAGTAATAAATGAACAATATTTGCACACATATGCAAGTTACTAAGAATATGGAGTTAGTATTATATACATGTGTTTTATAAGGGCTTTTAAGCTAAAATAAATGAATAAAGATGATGAAATTCATCACCCCCCTATGCTTTACCTTTGCCAGTCCCTTAGCAAACATTTATTTGAAAGAATAAGCGAATAAAAGAAAAGAAAGGAAAAAAATAAAGAAATTAGGACAATATTGAGTATTAAACTTATCTTCATAAAACTGTAGTATGGAGCTATGTCAGACCATTGGATTATTAGTGTGGTAGAACCTTAATGGGAAATGGATTTAAAACCTAACAACCTCTAAGTTCCACAAGACTCCTATTCAAGTCTCCTCAACAGTCAGGTTAGAACAAGTCTATATACACAAATTCTTGTGACTATGAATCTTTACTTGTATGGTGCAAGTGAAATATAGCTCCCCATCTCAAATGTAGCAAAGAAACAACCTCCCTCAACAAGGTAACTCTAGTCCATCGGTTTAGCAACGCTTTCCTCGAGGAGCAGGGATATTCCCTTCTAAGTTCAAGTACAACCAGCTCAAGAAGAGGAGATGGAGAAAAGAATGAACGGTAACCAGTGTAGCTACCTATCCTTGTATGCATGACCAGTGTAACTAGGTCATCCAGCTGAAAGCTTACAAAATTTTGTCTTTGAAGCTCTATTTTTTTCACTTGTACATACACTCCGGCATGCATTTTACTTTTCAATCAGGCCTGTCCACTTTTGGAGATTCTGCATTTTTTCTTTTTCCTTTTTTTGAAAATACATATAAGGTGCATCATGTACATAAGTAGTTTTTACTCTTGAGCTAGTAGACTATCCCTCTTTTGAAGCATTATTGCAACCCCACAACATCCTGTCTTTAGACCTCAATGCTACTCGATCAGGTTGAGATGCCTAACCCTCCCTAGAGGAAGACGAGAGGTTCCGTGTAGATGTACTACCCTCGTATGATACTCCAAGCCAAGAGGTTCTGCCTCCTCACTACCTCCTCCATGAATAGCTACGCGTAGAGTGCTTGTCCAAGATAAACCATGGTCTGAAAGAATCATGCATGTGTTGTTAAACATTCTACTTAGACTAATCAAGATGACATATGAACATAGTCTTATGTACTTAAAGATTAAGTCTCTAGGACCTGAAAAGTCTTAATTCCATTTCTTATAAGGTTCCTCTGAAATTAAGTGGATTAAGGTCCAACTAGGCTCCATTCTTCAACTTTATTCTAGACTTAGTTTAAATGTCAATACTATCCTGAAAAATGCACATGAAAATGTAAGAAAATATGTACAATGCAAAAAGAAAGCATTTTTTTGAAATAATTTTCTAATTTTGAACTTTTTATGGATTTTTAGAATGAAAGAAAAAATGATGCACATGCAAGAGATTTTTCCTTTTTTTAAATTTTAATTATATAAATTTTTATAGACATTTGGTTTTGTAGGTTTTAGGGATTTTTTAAGGGAAAAGGGTTAATAAAATATATACAAGTATATACAAGGATTTTTTTCATTTTTTCGTTTGTTTTTTTTGTTTTTATTTTGTTTTTGTGTTTTTTTGAGTTTTTTTAAAGGTGACTCAAGTCTATATACACATGTGGATTTTACGAATTTATATACATATCCCAAAAATAATCATATTTAAAAGTACGAGTTTTGATTAAAGTATATATACGATATATACGACACCCCCTATACTTAGCTCGAACTATGACCTCATAATGATCAGAGAGCGATAAAGGAAGACATAACTCGTGCTAAGTATAGACAAGTGAAAATACTCCTTAGCTACAACGACTCAAAGAAAATATGAAAAGAATAGAAGTCGGTAATCCCCATATACTTAGGATCAAATAATCCTAAGTATAGAAGACTGTATAAAAGAGGAAAACCGATGAAGAGAATGTATGACTCAACAACTCGACTTGCCGCCTTACATTTATGGTAGAATAGCCCTAAGTTTAAAATATCAACAAGTTGGGTTACAATCGAGAAAATAGAAGAATAAAATGAAGGATATTAAATAATCCTCAAGCGCATCACGGAAGCGTGAGCATCATATCAAATACGACGAGGAACAACTAGTCGCACTAGTTGTTTTATGCACCGGAAATTAAAAAATTTTCATGTGACGAAACCACATGATTTAAGAATACTTCTCAGATCGTTTCGTCTAAACCACACACAAGTAATAGGATTACTTCTTGAAGCATGGTTGCGATTGAGTCTCTAAACGAAGAGACCTCCTGTCTCAAGTCCGATCCGACGGAGGAGACGCTTGCGAGCGAGGCGCACCGAAGGAGACGGAGATCCATGAGCAAATGATCGGGCAGCATAACGATGACACTGCGGCAATGGTAAACCTCTCTAGGGCATCCATGGTGGACGACCACATGAGAGAAGAGAGGGCGTGTAGAAATAGAAAGAGAGAGAGAGACTTATGTTCTCATGTGTGTTAAGAAGAGCAAAGGGGTGCCTCTCCTTTTATAATATTTTGGGATCCATGGTTCTCAATCCATGGGCAACACAAATCCAATGGCTCTCATTGATTTGTGTTTCTTTTAATGGCTAAGATTTGTGTTGGTAAAAAAACAACAATTAATTTAATTTGGATTAAATATATATTGATAAATCAACATAATTTAATCACAAAATTAAACCAACAATACATGGAGATAATGGAAGAGAGAATGCCTCCTTCCTTGTGGAGATGGGGGGTCGGCCACCCTTTCCTAATAGGAGTGGTGGCCGTCCACCCTCCTTTACGAAGGTGGAAATTTTGTCTTCCATGTAATCTCCAAGATTTGCAACAACTTTTTGTTGCAAATTATTCTACAAAACTAATTCATAATTATTTTGTGAATATTGCAAACTTGCCATTAGAAATTTGTGAATCACATTCACAACCCAAAATAAAATGTAAATTACATTTTCAATTTAATGTTCAATGTGAATCCAATTCACATTAAATTTTAATTAATAAATGTAAATTACAAATAGATCTCTCTTATATATTATAAATCACATTTATAATATATATGATTAATATGGATAGTGCTATCCACATTATTCATATCTATGATAATTAAATCACATTTAATCATCTTGGATCTCTATTCTCATGTTCCCAAGTAATATGAATCACATTTACATTATTTATATTTTTGATAATCAAATTACATTTAATTATCTAAGATAACTCTCTTTATAATATGAATCGAATTCATATTAATCATGATAATTAAATCACATTTAATTATCCATTTTCTCAATGCTCGGATACTTATATCACAATGAAATTATCCTGCACTCTTACAAGGATAATGCACTTTCTCCTCGAATACTTGGAGATAAGGACATGGTGATTGTATTGTTCCACGTATAGTATGCCTTGGATATTGAGATCACATCTCAAATCAGATCTCGGGCCTCCCATAGATGCTTGATTAAATCAAGACCGCAAATCTAATCTTCTCATTGCATCTGAATCACATTTAGATCAATGTCCAACATTTGGACTAAGATTAGATTACTTCTCTACTGAGAGGGGTCACTAAGATCCAGACCCGTTTCATCACTCCCTAGGAATGGAAGCGTCATGGTTATACTACCGTTTATGATCACATCACCCTCAGGTATTCCCAATACCTGTACATCCTGCATACTGAAGACCCAGACTAATCCCGAAGTATATGATCAATTTTACACTGTCTTAGGGATTTATCATTAAGTTTCTCATCTGACTATTGGGAGTTGGTATCGATCATATACTTTCGAAAAATATATATACCATACCCAGGTGTTGATCATATACTTTCCAAAAGTATATAGCAAACCTACAAATTCAGTCAAGCTTCCAAAGCGAGATGAACACGCACGGATTTTGATTCTTCCCAATATCTCATGAGTGAGCTCATGTCTTCCGGTTCAGTAATGAACCTGTATGATCCCTTTGAGAGATCGTATTACTCATATGCCCTTATATGCACACCAGCGCGCCGGTGTATAGACCTTGATTAGGTCATCAATATATTGGTCTGCCAAATGTACATACTCAGAGAAATAGTAACACATCTTTCTCCAGTCAAAGGATGCGTGCCAATATCATGACAACATACGATATATGACTTTGGTTATCTCGATCTCATTAAGTCAACTCTTTGACCTAACTTGTCTAACACCTACGAATCTCTATTCCTATGCAGAGGACCTGCATCAAGAGGTTGGTTAGATATCAGCCTAATGAGAAAGGATTGCCATCTCCTACTCAGGCTGGAGATCATCTCTTAACAATCATTTGACGGTGATTGATGAGTCCTCAATCTAACTCTTTAGATGTTCATCCAAGCACCAACCTCTATGATTCAACATTTGAATCAATAGTTGTATGGTCATCAAGATGGCCATGGTACATAACCCTAATTGTACTAAGGGACCTTTTATGCAAGTTATTTAATCTTCATTTCAGATCAGGGAATGATAGTCGCAATAACATTTATTGCATAATGGCTCGCCGTGGGCTCGCATGTCCAACAATCTCCCACTAGCCCAAAGAGCCTTTAATGGGCTAATCTATAAATCCACACTCATGTGACAATCATAGGTTATTTAGAAAATAGCTAGGCAAGCTGATCAGTCACTCTATTCTTGAGAGACTACGCCAAGTCCTTTTACGACACTTGCATATCCCCTAGTAATAGTGTTCGCATCCAATGCGAATGTTGCATCTCATGCAACCAATACTCAATCATATCAGTGATAGTGTCCTTGACACTACACCTCAATAACTATTATAACCGGTATGTAATTTCAATTATCCATATCAGAATACCCTTATTCTTGGAGATCTCTATCTCATAAGGTATTCACAGTTAATGCCTTTTAGATCACTATCTATAAAATCTTAATTTCTTGAAGATAAGACTTTGAGATCACTATATCAAAAGTCTTGTCCTCTACGAAGATATTGTTATTACAACAATCAAATGTTGTATCACCATAGTAGGATTAGTAATAGTTTACTACTCCCACTGCATGGCAGATATCTGGCTTTTGTACACATCTAGCATACTCTAGCTTCTCGGAACTAATGCACAAGGGCAAGCAGTTTTAGCATTCACATCCTCAACTCTTTGAGGTGTTATCCCTTTAGATAGGTCAGTACCATATCTTGAGGGAAAGAAGCCTTCTTGAAACTTTCTAGAAAATGGAAATGTCCAAGGTGTACCATTAATGTGACGGTCCCAATGCCCTCTTCTCTTTGCTTCTTAACATCTTCAGAACTAAGATCTAAGAGGTATCCTTGAGATCATATCACAATGTATGGAATAGCCAGTCTATAAAACACTTATTATCATCCTTATAACATTCCAAATGATTAGGATACCATCTACGTATAGCATGATGAACACAATGGCACTCCCACTAAGCTTCACATGGTACATCAAGATGCTATCTGAAATCATAACATTTATGATTTCATCAAATCTAATATTCCAAATACAAGAAGCTTATTTGAGTCCATAGACGGAGTTCTCTAGCTTGTACACCTTGCTTTCCTCAACCATGAAGCTCTGGGGCTACTTCATGTGAATATCCTCAGAGAGGTATTCATAGAGGAATGCAATCTTGACTCACATCATGAAGATGTCATAGTCAAGTTGTGTAGCAATGATTAGCAATATTCAGATGGGTTAAAGCAATGTCACTGGAGAGAAAGTCTCATCGCAAGCTATGGCTTCTCTTCGGTGTGCAGCTCATGGCCACGAACCGTGCTTTGAAGGTCTCTACCTTTTCATCAGGTTTCCTCTTTCTCTTGAAGATCCATTTACACCTTAATAGGTCTTACCCATATAGGTGGATCCTCGAGTGTCCATATACAACACTTGTATATGAAGTCTACTTTAGACTTTATTGCTAGCATCCATCTTTCCATGTTATGATCTTCAGAAGTTTCATCACATGAAGTTAGATCATTGTCAGATTCAACTGACACATGGAATCCATCTTCAAACTTATTTGAAGAGTATTAGTGTTTCATCTTTGATTGTTCTTTTCATTTCCAATTTTAGGAGCCTCATTATCATCTCAAGATTAAATTAGTTCCTTTACTTTGTTTCCATCTTGATTCTCAAGAGAGTCATCCTATAGAATCATATTCTCAAAGATGAGATCTTTTAAGAATCTCAAGGTTATAAAGCAGGTATCCAGTACCATCCTTTATTTTCCTAATGAAGTAGCACTTTCAAGTGCTAAATTCCAGCTTACTTGCTTGGAACCTTCTGAAGATATATATTGTAGTCTCTACTACATATATACCTGGAAACTAATAGGTAATAATGCTAAAAATCATTATTGATCAAATCATGTCATACATAATCCAATTGTATCTCCCTACAACTCTCTTGAGTTTAGGTTTATTAGGAGTAAGATAAAAATGATATTCATATCTCTATATGGTATTCCATGAATTCATCTAATAGGTACTGACTACCTAGATTAGATCTAATTAATTTAATCTTCCTTCAAACTTTGGTTCTAAAACAAAATTGTGAAATCTTTGAACATTTCAAAAAGTTTCTAAGTGAAGAGAAGAAATCTCATATCACAAATAATCATCAATAGATATCACACATCCATAATGTTTATTCTGATATAGATGATTCACATACATCAATGTGTATGAGATCTTGCATACCTTGACTTCTTTTACCATTCCCAAGGAAGTGTGTATTGGACATTTTTCCTTTTGAATACAATATTCACAAGTATGTAAGATTTGAACCTTTAGACAATCTAAAGTTTCATCTCTCACTAGTCTATTGATCACATCAACAGACAAATGTCCAAGGCTTGATGCCAAATCATTATCAAATGATCTTCATTCTCCTATCAATCTTTTAAGGTTTAATTTCAGTATTAGAAATGTTAATGAACCATTCATTAATTTTCTAATTTAGTAGAGTCCACAAGATTTTAGATTACTATTTGAAATATCTTTATCATAACTCTTTATGATAGGTCTATTCCAAAATTCATGTTTATTTCCAACATTTAGAAATAAACAATGAGTGTATACTAATATCTAGGTCATAGAGACATTCTCTAAGACTAAGGTCTCTCCCACTGAAATTATGAAGTCTATCAATCCAATAGAGATTATTGCAACTGTTGCATCAATATCTATGTAAATGACTATTAAACCTTAAAATCAAATTTTATAGTCTTCTAATACATATGCAACCAATTGTAAGTTCTATTAGAAGAATAAGATACAATTATTAGACTTTGATCTTATCAAATAAGAAAGTCAATTTCAATGATTATATGTAGATTATTCTGATACACTATCCGAGTCCTTCTCTAAGGATTCTAGATAGATTTGATAGTCATACTATCAACACATCAGCTTATTGCAGTATTGGCATTTATCCAACTCTTTGGATTTCATATGGAAGTCACAGAAGTACAGTCAACTCTTTGACTTTCCTTCTTACTTGGGTCCAACCCATGCTTCCACTGCGCTCCCTTTATCTATAAGCAACCATTGCTCAAGATAAAGGCTCTTTTGTTGAAATCAAAAAATTTCAATATAAGAGTATTTCCACATTTATACATGCTTCATTCAATTCATACAATATGAATAATATGAAGCATCATGAATGACCAGAGTATAGACAGTAGAATGATGACACTCATCGTATCTACATCCATCTAAACTCTAAAAATATTGGTTCAGGTAGGTACTCAAATAATTTGAATACATCTTCTCTTATAGAGCTACCATTCTGCATGATGCAGAGAATCACGTTATTAACGATCAAATGTCGAGAGCACATATGTATGCCAGAACATCTTCTTAGAATTTTATAAAGATTATTTGACAATTACGATCATCATCAACATGTCACTTCCAAGGTACATTCGATGCGATATCATGACTATAGAGACATACAAACCCTAGGGTTGTAGTTCTATTGTTTATCATAATTGTCATTTCTCATTATTATGAGGAAACTTGCACATTGCAACCACATACATTATATGTTCAACTGCAAGTACAATGTCTTGACCATGGATCCAATCCATGATATTTTACTGGTTATTATTGAGTATATTATTGATTGGGTTTAAAGAAGGATTATCTGAAATAAGAAAATTTGCAATATACATACACAAACACATATTTTACTTTGATTTAGGAATTTTATATCAAAGTTGTCTTACCTTATCAACACTGAAAGTTCATTCCCTTAATCACTTTCAATGTAAGAGATATACTTACCATCATATCTCAGCAAGGTCTAGGATCTCCTTCCTTATCTTTGTTGCATCCCAATAATATGAGAATCTGCAACTCCGATAAAAAGAAGCGGGAACATATTCCGCCTTGCAAGTCCAACTTACATTCCCAATTCGGTCTTTAACACCCGGGCCCACCACCCCTATGGTGATGTTGACCCGTCATTAATTGAACCAAATGTCAACAGGAATAGTACTCGCTATGCACAATCCAATATCGCCTCAATAATATGAGGATCCAATATTGGGGTCACTACGCATACAACCTTACTCTTTAGAGAAGCAAAGAGCCTGATCCAGATGCGCTTGCATACAGGAGCTGTCACTTCGGACATGCATCTCCTATATGCAATCCCTGGCGACGAAAACCCTTAGCTTTGACGGGAGACCATGGATGTCACTTATGTGATCCTCCACCTCATATTCAAATTTTAATTAATTATCATGAATCATATTCATATAATTAATTCTTCCAAGAGAAATACACGTCTATTCATAACAGAGTGTTTTAATTGGATATAATTAATTCAATCTCATTAAATCAATTATCAATCCAATTCAATCAACAAACTTGATTGGTTTTACTTGAATATATATATGGTATTATCTCAAAGTACGTATTAATTCGAATGTTAATAATTAGAAAAATACACCTTGATTTCTCTGGCAATATCGAGTCCCTACCCGCTGTCATGGCCAGTACCGACGAGAGTGGGACATACCACAACCGGTGCGACCCGCTACCCCAACGCTCCCCGACTAGACACCATATCCACCTCAGGAAAGGATAATGCCAAATAGATCAATGTGTAATTGAGATAATCATCGATTCTTCAACCAAAATTATACCATATAGTAATAATAAAAATACTTTTGATTATAACAAAATTTGCTAGACAAATTCCCAATCCTATTCAATCAAGTTGTTTGTTGATTGTGTTTCCAATTATGATCTACATCAAATCTAATCAATTTATTGGATGAAGCCAAGTCAATTAAGTAAATAATTATCATTAAATATTTCTCAAATATTTTCTATAAATATTTCATTAAATTAACAATTAATTTCACTAATTGACAATCACATGTTTCTTGATTAGGAATGTAATTTCAGTAGTGACCCCTACTTACTAAAGTAACATATCTCAATCAATTCAAATCCAAATTAGACAAAATCAGTTTCCAAAGACTGCTAATTTGATTTATGACAGAACCTAAGTGATATTTCATGCATTTCTAGGCGGATCAAAACAATAATTAACTCATTAATCATGTTAAGATTCGCAGTTCCCGCAACAGTGAATACATGTTCATTAAAACAACCATATCTCGAGAAAAGAAATCCAAATTATGTAAACTCAGATCCTATGATTTTCTTATTTAATGAGGAACAAAATCCAATTATTATTTTCGTGTTTAAACAAATTAAACAGTTCCGAAAATAATCACTAAACAGATGTGCGAAAATGAAATGCGGCAAAAAACTTTCGCAAACCCTAACGAACCCATGTCGTCCTAGGTTTATGGATCGTATTCGAAACTTTCAACCTAAGGCTCTGATACCACTTGAAGGATATGAAATAATCCTCAAGCGCATCATGGAATCCTGAGTGTCGTATCGACTACGACAAGGAACGACTAGTCGCACTAGTTGTTCTATGCAGCGGAAATTAAAAAATTTTCATGTGATGAAACCACATGATCCAAGAACACTTCTTGGATCATTTCATCTAAACCACAAACAAGTAATAGGATTACCTCTTGAAGCGTGGTTGCGATCGAGTCTCTAAACGAAGAGATCTCCTGTCTCAAGTCCGATCCGACGGAGGAGACGCTTGCGAGCGTGTTGATAGAACACGTGCTTCTCGCAATCCTTGTTGATGATCCACGCGGAGAATATCCTGCTCTCGACACACGAGATCCGACGTCTTCTTCACGAGCGAGGCGCACCAAAGGAGACAGAGATCCACAAGCAAACGATCGGGCATCATAGTGAACCTCTCTAGGGCATCCATGGTGGACGACCACATGAGAGAAGAAGAGAGGGCATGTAGAAAGCGAAAGAGAGAGAGAGAGAGACTTATGTTCTCTTGTGTGTTAAGAAGAGCAAAGGGGTGCCTCTCCTTTTATAATAATTTGGGATCCATGGATCTCAATCCATGGGAAACACAAATCCAATGGCTCTCATTGATTTGTGTTTCTTTTAATGGCTAAGATTTGTGTTGGTAAAAACAAACAACAATCAATTTAATTTGGATAAAATATATATTGATAAATCAATATAATTTAATCACAAAATTAAATCAACAATACATGGAGATAATGGAAGAGATAATGTCTCCATCCTTGTGGAGAGGGGGGTCGGCCACCCTTTCCTAATAGGAGTGGTGGCCGTCCACCCTCCTTTACGAAGGTGGCAATTTTGTCTTCCATGTAATATCCAAGATTTGCAACAATTTTTTGTTGCAAATTATTATACAAAACTAATTCATAATTATTTTGTGAATATTGCAAACTTGTCATTAGAAATTTGTGAATCACATTCACAACCCAAAATAAAATGTAAATTACATTTTCAATTTAATGTTCAATGTGAATCCAATTCACATTAATATTTAATTAATAAATGTAAATTACAAATAGCTCTCTCTTATATATTATAAATCACATTTATAATATATATGATTAATACGGATAGTGCTATCCACATTCATATCTATGATAATTAAACCACTTTTATTCATCTTGGATCTCTATTCTCATGTTCCCAAATAATATGAATCACATTCACATTATTTATATCTTTGATAATCAAATTATATTTATTTATCTAAGATAACTCTCTTTATAATATGAATCGAATTCATATTAATCATGATAATTAAATCACATTTAATTATCCATTTTCTCAATTCTCGGATACTTATATCAACAATGAAATTATCCTGAACTCTTTCAAGGATAATGCACTTTCTCAGCGAATACTTGGAGATAAGGACATGGTGATTGTATTGTTCCACGTATAGTATGACTTGGATATTGAGATCACATCTCAAATCCAGATCTCGAGCCTCCCATAGATGCTTGATTAAATCAAGACCGCAAATCTAATCTTCTCATTGCATCAGAGTCACATTCAGATCAATGTCCAACATTTGGACTAATATTAGATTACTTCTCTACTGAGAGCAGTCACTAAAATCCAGACCCCTTTCATCACTCCCTAGGAATGGAAGCGTCATGGTTATACTACCGTTTATGATCACATCACCCTCAGGTATTCCCAATACCTGTACATCCTGCATACTGGAAGACCCAGACTAATACCGAAGTATAAGATCAATTTTACACTATCTTAGGGATTTATCATTAAGTTTCTCATCTAACTATTGGGAGTTGGTATCGATCACATATTTTCCAAAAGCATATATCATACCCGGGTGTTGATAATATACTTTCCAAAAGTATATATCAAACCTACAAATTCAGTCAAGCTTCCAAAGAGAGAAGACCGCGCACGGAATTTGATTCTTTCAAATATCTCATGAGTGAGCTCATGTCTTCCGGTTCAGTAATGAACCTGTATGATCCCTTTGAGAGATCATATTACTCATATGCCCTTATATGCACACCAGCACACCGGTGTATAGACCTTGATTAGGTCATCAACCTATTGGTCTGCCAAATGTACATACTCAGACATATAGTAATACATCTGTCTCCAGTTAGAGGATGCGTGCCTATATCATGACAACATACGATATAAGACTTTGGTTATCTCGATCTCATTAAGTCAACTCTTTGACCTAACTTATCTAACACCTCCGAATCTCTATTACTATGCAGAGGACCTGCATCAAGAGGTCGGTTAGATATCATCCTAAATGAGAAAGGATTGCCATCTCCTACTCAGGCTGGAGATCATCTCTTAATAATCATTTGACGGTGCTTGATGAGTCCTCAATCTAACTCTTTAGATGTTCATCCAAGCACCAACCTCTATGATTTAACATTCGAATCAACAGTTGTATGATCATCAAGATGGCCATGGTACATAACCCTAATTGTGCTAAGGGACCTTTTATGCAAATTATTTAATCTTCATTTCAGATCAGGGAATGATATTCGCAATATCATTTATTGCAAAATGGCTCGCCGTGGGCTCGCATGTCCAACAGTCTCCCACTAGCCCAACGAGCCATTAATGGGTTAATCTTTAAATCCACATCATGTGATAATCATAGGATATTTAGAAAATAGCTAGGCAAGCTGATCAGTCACTCTATTCCCGAGAGACTACGCCAAGTTCTTTTACGACACTTGCATATCCCCTAGTAACAGTGTTCGCATCCAATGCGAATGTTGCATCTCATGCAACCAATACTCAATCATATCAGTCATAGTGTCCTTGACACTACACCTCAATAACTATTATAACCGGTATGTAATTTCAATTATCTGTATCAGAATACCCTTATTCTTGGAGATCTCTATCTCATAAGGTATTCACAGTTAAGACCTTTTAGATCACTATCTATAAAATCTTAATTTCTTGAAGATAAGACTTTGAGATCACTATATCAAAAGTCTTGTCCTCTACGAAGATATTGTTATTACTGCAATCAAGTGTTTTATCACCATAGTAGTATTAGGAATAGTTTACTACTCCCACTGCATGGCAGATATCTGGCTTTTGTACACATCTAGCATACACTGGCTTCTCGGAACTGATGCACAAGGGCAAGCCGTTTTAGCATTCACATCCTCAACTCTTTGGGGTGTTATCCCTTTAGATAGGTTAGTACCATATCTTGAGGGAAAGAAGTCTTCTTGGAATTTTCTAGAAAATGGAAATGTCCAAGGTGTACCATTAATGTGACAGTCCCAATGCCACCTTCTCTTTGCTTCTTAACATCTTCAGAACTAAGATCTAAGAGGTATCCTTGAGATCATATCTCAATGTATGGAATAGCCAGTCTATAAAACACTTATTATTATCCTTATATCATTCCAAATGATTAGGATATCATCTATGTATAGCACGATGAATACAAAGGCACTCCAACTAAGCTTCACATGGTCCATCAAGATGCTATCTGAAATCATAACATTTATGATTTCATCAAATCTAATATTCCAAATACAAGAAGCTTATTTGAGTCCATAGATGGAGTTTTCTAGCTTGCACACCTTGCTTTCCTCAACCGTGAAGACCTCGGGCTACTTCATGTGAATATCCTCAGAGAGGTATTCATAGAGGAATGCAATCTTGACTCACATCATGAAGATGTCATAGTCAAGTTGTGTAGCTATGGTTAGCAATATTCTGATGGGTTAAAGCAATGTCACTGGAGAGAAAGTCTCATCGCAAGCGATGTATTCTCTTCGGTGTGCAGCTCATGGCCACGAATCGTGCTTTGAAGTTCTCTACCTTTTCATCAGGTTTCCTCTTTCTCTTGAAGATCCATTTACACCTTAATGGGTCTTACCCATATAGGTGGATCCTCGAGTGTCCATACTACAACACTTGTATATGAAGTCTACTTTAGACTTTATTGCTAGCATCCATCTTTCCATGCCATGATCTTCAGAAGCTTCATCACATGAAGTCAGATCATTGTCAGATTCAACTAACACATGGATTCCATCTTCAAACTTATTTGAAGAGGTATTAATGTTTCATCTTTAATTGTCCTGTTAGTTTCAAATTTTAGGAGCCTCTTTATTATCTCAAGATTACATGAGTTCCTTTACTTTATTTCTATCTTGATTCTCAAGAGAGTCATCCTATAGAATCATATTCTCAAAGATGAGATCTTTTAAAAATCTCAAGGTCATAAAGCAGGTATCCAATACCATCCTTTATTTTCCTAATGAAGTAGCACTTTCAAGTGCTAAATTCCAACTTACTTGCTTGGAACCTTCTTAGGATATATATTGTAGTCTCTACTACATATATACCTGGAAACTAATAGGTAATTATGCTAAAAATAATTATTGATCAAATCATGTCATACATGATCCAATTGTATCTCCCTACAACTCTCTTGAGTTTAGGTTTATTAGGAGGAGGAAGCTAAAAATGATATTCATATCTCTATAATGTATTCCATGAATTCATCTAATAGGTATTGACTAATCCCGATGTATAAGATCAATTTCCCACTATCTACTTCATGGATTTATCATTAAGTTTCTCTTCTGACTATTGGGAGTTGGTATCGATCATATAATTTACAAAAGCATATATCATACCCAGGTATTGATCATATACTTTCCAAAAATATATATCAAACCTACAAATTCAGTCAAGCTTCCAAAGAGAGACGACCGTGCATGGAAATTTATTCTCACCAATATCTCATGAGTGAGCTCCTGTCTTCCGGTTCAGTAATGAACCTCTATGATCCCTTTGAGAGATCGTATTACTCATATGCCCTTATATGCACACCAGCGCACCGGTGTATAGACCTTGATGAGGTCATCAACCTATTGGTTTGCCCAATGTACATACTCAGACATATAGTAACGCATCTGTCTCCGGTCAGAGGAAGCGTGCCTATATCATGACAACATATGATATAGGACTTTGGTTATCTCGATCTCATTAAGTCAACTCTTTGACCTAACTTATCTAACACCTCCGAATCTCTATTACTAAGCAGAGAACCTGCATCAAGAGGTCGATTGGATATCAGCCTAAATGAGAAAGGATTGCCATCTCCTACTCAGGCTGGAGATCATTTCTTAACAATCATTTGACAATGCTTGATGAGTCCTCAATCTAACTCTTTAAATGTTCATCCAAGCACCAACCTCTATGATTCAACATTTGAATCAACAGTTGTATGATCGTCAAGATGGCCATGGTACATAACCCTAATTGTACTAAGGGACCTTTTATGCAAATTATTTATTCTTCATTTCAGATCAGGGAATGGTATTCGCAGTAACATTTATTGCATAATGGCTCGCCGTGGGCTCGCATGTCCAACATAAAACACAAAAGAGACGATATGAACTACATCACCCTATGTACTTAGGGTAGAGTATCCCTAGGTTAACGCAACAACACGAGTGATGAAAATGACGAATATGAACAACAAAATTCATTCACCCCCTATAGTTAGGATGGAGCACATCCTGAGTATAACATATATACACACGGAAAGGGCTGAACGATAAAACGAGAGAAGAAAGAATAAAACAAAAGGATATGCGAGAGGTTGTAAGCTCATGTAATAGACGCAGAAGATGGAATCAAAGGATCATCGTTTGATACAAAAGATATAGAATCAATGACGGACGTGAATGTATCATGATCTAGATATGGATTTAGCAACTTCCAGTTCACAACAAATGGCTGTGCGTCAGATGACAACCCAGATATAACAATACTTCCATTATCATACACAACTCTCACGATGAATGGTCCTGACCATTTGCTTTTTAATTTTCCTAGAAATAGCTTCAACATAGCATCAAATAACCAAACCTTTTAATCAGGAGAGAAAGTCTTCGTTTGAATGTGTTTATCATGCCAACGCTTGACTTTCTCCTTATACATGAGTGAGTTATCATATGCAAAGTCTCAGAATTCCAGTAATTTATTCAAATCCAACTTCCTGTTCTTTCCTGCCTTATGATAATCAAGATTGCATACACAGATTGCCCATAAAGATCTGGCAGGTGGCAAGGCTTTCCATACACCAATATTTAGGGAGACATACCCAAAGGAGACTTGTACGCCATCTGATAAGCTCATAGAACTGAATCAAGCATATGGGACCAGTTCTTCCTATCTAGACATACAAGTTTTTACAATATCATCTTGATCTCCCTATTTAAAATTTCTCCCAAGCCATTAGTATGAGGTGGTAAGGAGACACAACTCCATGCTCAATGGCGTACTCCTTCACAAGCTTCTTTACTTCTCTATTAATGAATGACTTCCCCCATATGAAATTAGTATTTTGGGAATCCTGAACCACAAATAATGTGGTCCTTGAGAAAGGAACATATTGTACGACTATCTGCGGCTTGGGTGGGGATAGCCTCTACCCATTGACTAACATAATCCACGACGAGCAGGACGTACTAAAATCCTTGTTGAAGGATATGGAATAATCCTCAAGCGCATCACGAAAGCGTGAGCGTCATATCGAATATGACGAAGAACGACTAGTCGAACTAGTTGTTCTGTGCAGCGGAATTTTAAAAAAATTCATGTGATGAAACCACATGATCCAAGAACGATTCTCAGATCGTTTCATCTAGAACCACAAGTATAAAGGAATACCTCTTGAAGTGTGGTTGATCGAGCCTCTACGAAAAGAGACCTCCTGTCTTAAGTCCAATTGTTGGAGAAGAAGCTTGTGAGCACAGGGATGAGTCGTGTGATCCTCGCAATCCAACGAGTTAATCCAAGCACGGTGAACTCCTGATCTCGTTCTACGAGATCAAACGTCTTCTTAACGAGCGTAGCACTCCAAAGAAGACAGAGAACCTAAGAACGTTGAAGCGGCGGTGCAGCGGTGAAGGTGACGACGAAGCTCTCCTCTAGGGTTTTGGTGGTCGGCCACCAAAGAGAGAGGGAGAGGGTTGATGTGTGGAATAAGAGAGAGAAGAGAGATATGCTTCAAAAGCATACCCCTAGAGAGCATGGTATGCCTCTCTATTTATAGAGTTTTGGGATCCATGGATCTCAATCCATGGGACACATAAAATCAATGGATGAGATTGATTTATGTTTAATCCAATGGTCAAGATTGTTCTTGGTAAAATCCAACAACTTATGATTTAATTTATATCAAATATATTTGATAAATCAAATATAATTCAATCCTAAATTAGATCAAACAAATAAGGAGACAATTACCATGGAGATCTCATCTCCCCATGGAATATTGTGGACGGCCACCAATTCCATATAGTACTTGGTAGCCGTCCACTTGTTTCCAAGTGGGGGCAATCTCATGAAATCTCATGAGATTGCATATCTCCATGAAATTCTCCATTATTTATTCCAACAACTTTTGTTGTGATATATTCTTCAAAAATAATCCATAATCAATTTTAAGAATATTGCAATCTTACCATTGGAAATTTGTGAATCACATTCACAACCCAAAATAAAATATAATTTACATTTTCAATTAATTATACAATGTATATCCAACACACATCAATATTTAATTAATAAATATAAATTATATTAGATCTCTCTAATACATTATAAATCATATTTATAATATATTATGAATAATTAGATATTGCTATCCACATTATTCTTATCCACAATAATTAAATCATATTTAATTATATTGGACAATTTCCTCATACATCAAGATAATTAAATCACATTTAATTATCAATTTCTCAATGCTTAGATCTATGGAATTATTCTTGAACCCTTTCAAGAATAATGCGATTTCTCCGTAGATACTTGGAGATAAGGACATGGCGATTGTATTGTTCCACATATAGTGACTTGGATATTGAGATCACATCTGAAATCCAGATCTCATGGACCTCCCATAGATGCTTGATTAAATCAAGGCCATAAACCTAATCTTCTCATTGCATCTCAATGTCATTCAGATCAATGTCCAGTATATGGACTATGATTAGGTCACTTCTCTACTGAGAGGAGTCACTAAAATCCAAGCCTATTTCATTACTCCCTCGGAATGGAAGCGTCGTGGTTATACAATCGTTTATGATCACATCACCCTCAGGTATTACCAATACCTGTACATCCTACATACTGGAAGACCTATGATCATCCTGAAGATATAGATCACTTTTACAATGTCATCTTCAAGGTTTGATCACCAAGTTTCTCAATCTTGGTCATTGGGAATTGGTATAAATCATATGCTTTCCCAAAGCATATATCTTACCTTCAAATTCATGTCATGCTTCCAAAGCATGACGACCATGCATGGAATTTGATCAGTCCCAATACCTCATGAGTGAGCTCATGTCTCCTGGTTCACATGTGAACCTGTATGATCCCTTTGAGAGATCGTATTACTCATATGTACTTACATGCACACCAGCTCGCTGGTGTATAGACCTTGGTTAGGTCATTAACCTATTGGTCTGCCAAATGTACATACTCAGACATATTGTAACACATCTGTCTCTGGTCAGAGGATGCATGCCTATGTTGTGATAGTATTCAACATACTCGTTACGTCAACCCATTGACTCAACTGATTTGACACCCCCAAATCACTATTCCCATGCAGAGGACCTGCATCAAGAGGTCGGTCAGATATCAGCCTAATAAGAAAGGATTGCCATCTCCTACTCAGACTGGAGATCATAACTTAGCAATCATTTGATGATGCTTGATGAGTCCTCTATCTAACTCCTTAGATATTCATCCAAGCATCAACCTCTATGATTCAATCAATGAATCAACAACTGTATGATTATTAAGTTGGCCATGGTACATAACCCTTATTGTATAGAGGGACCTTATAGTGCACTCATTCATTCAATCTCAGAAAGGGAGTGAAAAACAATCAATAACTTTTATTGATAAATCATTTATTACAATGACATTTATTGCAGGAATGGTTTGCCTCGGGCTCACATTGCTAACAATCTCCCACTAGCCCTCAGAACCATTCAGGAACAATCCTTAAACCCCATACTCATTACATGCTGATCAAAAACCTTATGTGTCAGAGGTTTGGTAAGAAAATCAGCAACGTTGTCGGCGGAGGTCACCTTGGTGATGATGATATCACCACGCTTTTGAATCTCCCGAATGATGTGGTATTTCCTTTCCACGTGCTTGCTCTTTTGATGCCATCTGGGTTCCTTCGCCTGGGCAATGGCTCCCGTGTTATCGAAGAGTAACGGGATGGGAGTATCAGAGGAAACTACGCCAAGCTCCGGGATGAACTTGCGCAACCACACCGCCTCCTTTGCAGCATCCGATGCGGCAATGTACTCGACTTCTGTTGTTGAATCTGTTGTAGTGTCCCGCTTCTTGCTTCTCCACTTTCGATTACTAATATCCGATTAGAAGTCAGAATATGTATATCCTAAGATTTGGAGATCACCATATCCATAAACCAAGATGTAATCTTGCGTCCATCTTAGATAGTTGAATATATTCTTTACTGCATTCCAGTGTTGCTCTCCATAGCAGGATTGGTAACGACTAACCACCCCCACTGCATGCCAGATATCTGGCCTAGTACACATCATGGCATACATTAAGATTCCTACAGCTGATGCATAAGGGCATCCAGCCTGGATATCTTTTCCTCTACAGATTAAGGAGCCAACCCTTTAGACAGATGGATACTATGTCTTAGGGGTAGGAATACTTTCTTGGAACTATCCATACGGAATCGTTCAAGAATCTTCTTAATGTATCCATGTTGTGACAATCCCAAAATCCTCTTTTCTCGATTTCTAAACAACTTCAAGCTTAAGATGTAAGAGGCTTCTCCAAGATCTTTCATCTCAAAGGTATGGGATAGCCAACTTTTTACACTGGTCATCATCCTTGTATCATTTCCAATGATAAGGATGTTATCTACGTAAAGCACTATGAACACAATGGCGTTCCCACTAAGCTTCTTGTACACACAAGGTTCATCAAGATTCTGCACAAAATCATAACTCTTTATGGTTTCGTCAAATCTGATGTTCCATCTACGAGAAGCTTGCTTGAGCCCATAGATGGATTTCTTCAGCTTGCATACTTTGCCATCCTCAATTATGAAGCCATGGGACTGCTCCATATAGATATCCTCCTCAAGATATCCATTGATGAAAGCTGTCTTGACGTCCATCTACCAGATGTCGTAGTCAAGATATGCAGCTATAGCTAGCAGTGTCCTGATGGATTTAAGCATAGCCACAGGAGAGAATGTCTCATCGTAGTCGATGCCTTCTCTCTGTGTGTAGCCCTTGGCTACGAGCCGTGCCTTGAAAGTCTCTACTTTTCCATCAGGTCCCCTCTTTCTCTTGAAGATCCATTTACACCCAATGGGTCTTACCCCTTTAGGTGGATTCTCTAGGGTCCATGCACCATTCTTATGCATGGAGTCAATTTCTGACTTCATTGGTAGCATCCATCTATCCATGTCATGATCCGCGAGTGCTTCATCGAATGAAGAAGGATCATTGTCAGTTTCACCTGACACATGGAATCCATACCTTTCAGGTGGTGCAACCACCCTCGAACTCCTTCAAAGAGGTATGGGTGTTTCATCTTTATTTATCTCTTCAGTTTCTGGCTCAGGAAGCTCAGAATCCTCAGGGGATTCAATGAGTTCCTTTACTTCATTTTTGTCTTGACCTTTAAGGAAATCATTCTCCAAAAATTTCACATCTCTAGAAACAAAAATCGTTTGGGTCTCAGGGTCATAGAGTTGGTATCCAATACCATCTCTAACATACCCAATGAAGTAACACTCACAAGAGCGAGATTCTAGCTTACTTGCGTCCACGTTCTTCGCATGGACCAAGCAACCCCAAACCCTCAAGTGATTAGCACTAGGTTTGGTTCCGTACCAGAGCTCATGAGGTGTCTTAGGTACAGATTTGCTAGGAATCTTATTCATGATATATATTGCACTCTCTACTGCATATCCCCAGAAACTAAGTGGTAAATGTGCTTTGCTCATCATTAAACGGACCATATCCATGATGGCCCTGTTGCGTCTTTTAGCAACACCATTAAGTTGGGGAGTTCCAAGAGGAGTGAGATTGGAGACAATTCCATTATCTTTAAGATATTCCTTGAATTCATCTGAGAGGTACTCACCACCTCGATCGGATTGAATCCGTTTAATCTTCCTATCGGTTTGGTTCTCAACCAAAGCCTTGAATTCTTTGAACTTTTCAAAGGTTTCAGATTTATGACGTAATAGGAAGACAAACCCGTATCGCGAATGGTCATCAATAAACGTCAAATAATATCGATATCCATTTCGAGTCGCGGTACTGAAGGGACCACATACATCGGTCTGTATTAGGTCAATAATACCTTCGCATCTTGTAACCTTGTTACAGAAAGGCATCCTAGTCATTTTACCTTGAATGCATTGCTTGCAGGTTGGAAAAGGTTGAACCTGTAGAAATCCAAAGGTCCATCCTTTATAAATCTATTGATCTTATCAACAGATAAATGACCAAGCCTTTGATGCCAAATCTCATTCAAAAGATTTTCATCCTCCCTGAATCTTTTAGGGTTTTTATCAATGGTTGTTACATTCATAATACATTTATCAATGCACAATTCATAGAGTCCATCAGAAGTCAAAATACCATCCGCAATATATTTATCATAACGATGTATGACTAATTTATTACTGAATAGGAATGGATATCCACTTCTAACTAATTTAGATACATATATCAAATTCCTTCTAACTTCGGGTACATAAAGACACTCTTTGAGTACTAGAACTCTACCACTAGATAATGATAGTCGACAGGTCCCGACGGCGACTGCTGCAACACTTGCATCAGATACCATCTGGATGACTATATCCCCTTCTTCCGGATTTCTAGTTTCCTGAAACAAATGCAACAAATTGCATACATGAACAAAAGCACCAGAATCAACAACCCAACTTCCTTCTCGTCCAATGAGAAAACTAGTTTCAATGATGAAAGTAGATTTCATACCTGCTGGGGCTTTACCTTTGTCGATCGACTTCAGGTATTCCGGGCAATTACGCCTCCAGTGCCTCGGCTTCTTACAGTGGTGGCAGACATCGATTTTCTTCGACGTTATCAGTGTGGATGCATTGGAAGATGAGCCAATGCCTTAACTCTTCTTCTTTCTCTTCTAGGTCAGGCCCTTTCAAGAACCTTGCTTCCGACCGTGCATCCCTCTGATATATGCAACCATTACACTGCCAATGAGACCATCTTTCTTCACTATGTCTTCTGCAGACTTTAATGCAACAACAAGTCCAGCATTATTTAAGTCCAACTTGTTCATGTGGAATGAAACCACAAAATTATTGAAAGACTTGGGCAAAGATAGCATAATGAAGTCGACTTGTATTTCTGCGTCCATATTTGCCCCAAGGGTCTCAAACTTAGACAAGTACCCAACCATTTTGAGTACATGTTCTCGGACTGAAGTTCCTTCCTGCATCTTGCAGCGAACGAGTTCTTTCATAATGTTGTAGCGCTGGGTGCGGTTAATGTCACCAAACATATCTTTCAGATTCTTCATTATTTTCTGGCATGTGCTCATCTCCACATGTTGCTTCTAAAGAATATTGGAGAGAGATCCCAGGATATAACATTTAGCCAAGACATGATCTTCATCGTACTTGTAATTGTATGCATTTTCTTCCTTCGATTTAGGGCTTTCATGCTTGTCTTCCGAGAGCACATAACTTATGCGCTCAGCTGAGAGAACAAGCTCCAAATTACGGATCCAATTCGAGTAATTTGGTCCGGTCAACTGGTTGACCTCCAGAAGCGTGCTTAGTGGGTTCATGGACTTCATTTTCTGAAATTAAGAATGTACTAGATTAGAACATATAATCATATATTCAAATTTATGATATTTGATTAAGGAATTTTAAATCAAATTATTCTTGCATTGTAAACTTTGAAAGTTCATTCCCTTAATCACTTTCAAAGTAAGAGATATACTTATCGCTATACCTCTATCAAGAACTGGGATCTACTCTTTATCTTTATCACATCCCAATAATATGAGAATCTGCGACTCCAATAAAGAGAAGCGGGAACACATTCTGCCTTGCAAGTCCAATTTGCATTTCCCAATTCGGTCTTTAACACCCGGGCCCACCACCCCTAAGGTGATGTTGATCCATCGTTAATTGAACCAATCGTCAATAGGAATAGTACTCTCTATGCGCAATCCAATATCGCCCCAATAATATGAGGATCCGATATTGGGGTCACTATGCATACGACCTTACTCTTTCGAGAAGCAAAGGGCCCGATCCAGATGCGTTTGCATATAGGAGCTGTCACTTCGTACATGCGTCTCCTATATGCAATCCCTGGCGACGGAAGCCCTTCGCCTTGACGGGAGACCATGGATGTCACTTATGTGATCCTCCACCTCTTATTCAAATTTTAATCAATTATCATGAATCATATTCATATAATTAATTCTTTCAAGGGAATAATGACTCTATTCATAATAGAGTGTTTCAATTGGACATAGTTAATTCAATCATATTAAATTAATTATCAATCCAATTCAATCAACAAACTAGATTGTTCTACTTGAATATATGTATATATATGGTATTATATCAAAGTACGTATTAATTAAAATTTTAATAATTAGAAAAAATACATCTTGATTTCTCCGACATTATCTAGTCCTTATCCGCTGTCATGGCCAGTATCGACGAAAGTGAGACAGACCGCAACCGGTGCGACCCACTACCCCAATGCTTCCCGACTAGACACCATATCCACTTCAGGAAAGGATAATGACAAATAGATCAATATGTACTTGAGATGATCATCGGTTCTTCAATCGAAATTATACCATATAGTAATAATCAAAACATTTTTGATTATAAGGAAATTTGCTAGACAAATTCCCAATCCTATTCAAGGAGTTTGATGATTGTGTTTCCAATTATGATCTATATTAAATCTAATCAATTTATTGGTTTAGGTCAAGTCAATTAAGGAAATAATCATCATTCAATATTTTTCAAATATTTTCCACAATTATTTCCTTAAATTAACAATTAATTTCACTAATTGACAACTACATGGTTCTTGATCAGGAATTTGATTTCAGCAGTGACCCCTACTTACTAAAATTAACATATCTCAATCAATTTAAGTCCAAATTAGACAAAATCAATTTTCGAAGATTGGTAATTTGATTTAGGACAGAACCTAAGTGATATTTCACGTATTTCGAGGTAGATTAAAAAAGTAATTAACTCATTAATCATGTTAAGATTCGCAGTTCCCGCAACAGTGAATACATGTTCACTAAAACAACCATATCTCGAGCAAACAGAATCCAAATTACGTAAACTCACATCCTATGGTTTCCTTATTTAATGGGGAACAAAATTCAAGTGATTAGTTCATGTTTAAATATTGTAAACATGGCCTAATTTATCCACTAAACAGATGTGCGAAAATCAAATGCGACAAAAACTTTCGCGACCTTAATGAACTCAAGTCGTCCTAGATTTGCGGATCGTATCCAAAACCTTCAACCAAAGGCTCTAATACCACTTGAAGGATTAGGGTTTAGGGTTTAGGGTTTAAGGTTTAGGGATTACGAGATCAAACGTCTTCTTCATGAGCGTAGCATTCCAAAGAAGACGGAGAACCGAAGAACGTTGAAGCGGCGGTGCGGCGGCGACGATGAAGCTCTCCTCTAGGGTTTTGGTGGTCGGCCACCAAAGAGAGAGGGAGAGGGTTGATGTGTGGAATAAGAGAGAGAAGAGAGATGTGCTTCAAAAGCATAACCCTAGAGAGCATGGTATGCCTCTTTATTTATAAGGTTTTGGGATCCATGGATCTCAATCCATGAGACACATAAAATCAATGGATGAGATTGATTTATGTTTAATCCAATGGTCAAGATTGTTGTTGGTAAAAGCCAACAACTTATGATTTAATTTAGATCAAATATATTTGATAAATCAAATAGAATTCAACCCTAAATTAGAACTAACAAATAAGGAGATAATTACCATAGAGATCTCATCTCCCCATGGAATATAGTGGACGGCTACCAATTTCATATAGGACTTTGTAGCAGTCCACTTGTTTCCAAGTGGGGGCAACCTCATGAAATCTCATGAGATTGCATATCTCCATGAAATTCTCTATTATTTATTCCAACAACTTTTGTTGTGATATATTCTTCAAAAATAATTCATAACTAATTTTGAGAATATTACAATCATACCATTGGAAATTTGTGAATCACATTCACAACCCAAAATAAAATATAATTTACATTTTCAATTAATTATACAATGTGTATCCAATACACATCAATAATTAATTAACAAATATAAATTATAATTAGCTCTCTCTAATACATTATAAATCATATTTATAATATATTGTGAATAATTGGATATTGCTATCCACATTATTCTTATCCATAGTAATTAAAAAAAATCATTTAATTATATTGGACAATTTCCTCATACATCAAGATATTTAAATCACATTTAATTATCAATTTTTCAATTCCTAGATATATGGAATTATTCTTGAACCCTTTCAAGAATACTGCGATTTCTTCACAGATACTTGGAGATAAGGACATGGCAATTGTATTGTGCCACATATAGTGATTTGGATATTGAGATCACATCTCAAATCCAGATCTCATGGACCTCCCATAGGTGCTTGATTAAATCAAGGCCGTAAACCTAATCTTCTCATTGCGTCTGAATCTCATTCAGATCAATGTCCAGTATATGGACTAAGATTAGGTCACTTCTCTACTGAGAGGAGTCACTAAAATCCAAACCTGTTTAATCACTCCCTCGGAATGGAAGCATCATGGTTATACAATCGTTTATGATCACATCACCCTCAGGTATTCCCAACACCTGTACATCCTGCATACTAGAAGACCTATGATCATCCTAAAGATAAAGATCACTTTTATACTATCATTTTCAGGGTTTGATCACCAAGTTTGTCAATCTTGGTCATTGGGAATTGGTATAGATCATATGCTTTCCCAAAGATTATATCTTACCTTCAAATTCATGTCATGCTTCCAAAGCATGACGACCATGCATGGAATTTGATCAGTCCCAATACCTCATGAGTGAGCTCATGTCTCCCGGTTCACATGTGACCCTGTATGATCCCGTTAAGAGATCGTATTACTCATATGTCCTTACATGCACACCAGCTCGCCGGTGTATAGACCTTGGTTAGGTCATCAACCTATTGGTCTGCCAAATGTACATACTCAGACATATAGTACCGCATCTGTCTCTGGTCAGACGATGCATGCTTATGCTGTGACAGTATTCAACATAGGACTTTGGTTATCTCGATCTCGTTAAGTCAACCCATTGAATCAACTAATCCGACACCTCCGAATCACTATTCCCATGCAGAGGACCTGCATCAAGAAGTCGATCAGATATCAACCTAATGAGAAAGGATTGCCATCTCCTACTCAGGCTGGAGATCATCACTTAACAATCATTTGATGATACTTGATGAGTCCTCTATCTAACTCCTTAGATATTCATACAAGCATCAACCACTATGATTCAATCAATGAATCAACAGCTGTATGATTATTAAGTTGGCCATGGTACATAACCCATATTGTCTTGAGGGACCTTATAGTGCATTCATTCATTCAATCTCAGAAAGGGAGTAAAAAACAATCAATAACTTTTATTGATAAATCATTTATTACAATAACATTTATTGCAGGAATGGTTCGCCTCGGGCTCACATTGCTAACACTTGTCTGACAGGAAATAGGGCCATGAAGTCTATGACTTAAGCATAAAAAACATCAGACGTCTGAATGTATCTTAAGGGCATGGTATCTTTGGAACCAACAGTTCCTCTCATTTTCTGATAGTCAATACAACCTCGAACATACTCTATAGCATCCTTAAATAATGTAGGCAACCATAGGCCACTCTGCAAAACCTTTGCTACTGTGCGTTTCTTCGAATGATGCCCACCGGATTCTAATTTGTGATAGTGCTCAAATACACTGGTGTGTTCCTCCTAAGGAATGCACCTTCTCCAGATACAATCTGCACATTCGTGAAATAGGTACGGATCCTTTCATTGGTAATGATGAATCTCTGAAAGGAATCTATCTACCTTGTACTTCAGCCAATCTTGTGGAACTTTCTTGGAGACATGATAGTTCACAATATCAACATACCTTGGGAGTGAGTTCACATATAAAATGACCTCATCTGGAAAGATTTCAGAAATAGGGATCATGTTATGCTCAGAGGTCTATGCATCCGTAATACAGGAAAGGTGATCTGCCACAATATTTTTTACTCCAGGTTTATCTCGAATCTCTAAATCAAATTCTTGGAGAATAAGGATCCATATAATAAGGCGTAGTTTGGCATCCTTCTTTTCCTGCAAGTAACGTATGGCAGTGTGATCCATGTATACAATAACATGGGAACCGATGAGGTAAGATCTGAACTTCTCAAGCCCAAACACAACTGCTAACATCTCCTTCTACGTAACTGTATAATTCTGTTGTGCTTCATCCAGAGTCTTGCTAGCATAGTGTATAGCAAATTGTATCCGATCCCTTCTCTGTCCTAAAACAACGCCAACTGCGAAATCTAAGGCGTCCGTCATGATCTCGAAAGGAAGAGACCAATCAAGTGGCTGTAAGACAGAAGCACTAGTAACCATATCTTTCATCTAATAGAATGCAAGTAGGACTTTCTCATCGATAACAAAATCACTCTCCTTACATAGAAGCTCAATCAAGGTTTAATAGGGAAGATGCCTACCGGTCTGAGTCTTCAGAGGAGTCCCCCTGTAACCCCCCGTCTCAATCGAGTGGTCAACTCTAAGGGTTGTTGTATAGTTCCTTAATCTTTCTGTAAGAGTACCCTAATCTAGGAGTTCCTTTCTACCATTTCTACTGAGTGAAGATCAAGAAGAGGTAAGAGATAGTTAGAGAAGCAAGAATTAGACCGGGCTTAATAACATAGCAGGTCTAGTTGGTCAGGCATTGATGCGATGGAGTGTATAGTAGTATATGCTTGCTGGAGGCTGATCTAATATATTACTAAGGTCTCCGTTCTATATCAACCCATATGAGAAAAAAAGGCATCACCCTCATCAAATTCCCATTTCTCAAAAAAAGAATGAAGTAGCTTTTTCGTGCTTTTATCTTATCAAGTGATGACGAAAATGCTAAATTCATCCCTGGTCCCATAGCACATAGAATCCTACGTGTCCCGAAAATGACCTCAACTTCTTCAAATTCTGGAGTGGCTCTAACTTGAAAATCACATCCATCTTAGCCGGGTCAACCTCCATACCATATTTGGAGATGACATGGCCTAATACATTCCCATTAGACACCATAAAGTGACTCTTCTACCGTGAGAGCACTAGATTTACCTCACATTATTGTTGAAGAACTCAGTCTAAATGAGCAAGACATGTGTCAAAACTATCATTGTAGACCGAGAAATCGTCCATGAAGACCTCAAGGAAACTACCCACCATGTTGGCAAAAACGGACAACATACACCTTTGGAATGTAACGGGGGCGTTGCACACTCCAAAGGGCATTTGTCTGAAGGCATTGGCATCAAACGAACAAGTGAAAGTAGTTTTCTCCTGATCCTCAAGAGCAATATCAACTTGGTTGTATCCCGAGTACCTATCCAAGAAGCAAAAGAACTCTTTCCCTGCTAACCTCTCAATAATCTGATCAATAAAGGGGAGCGAAAAGTGATCCTTCTTGGTACCTGAGTTCAGGCATCGGTAATCTACACAGACACGCTATGAAGTAGGTACCCGTGTCAGAATCTCCTCACCACGATCATTATTTACGATAGTAATATCAGATTTCTTCAGGACCACATGTAAAGGGTTGACCCACTTGGAATATGAAATGGGATATATAAAGCCAGCATCACACCATTTTCTGACATCCTTCATGACAACCTCCCTTAGATTTGGATTTATACGACGCTGACAATCACGGGAGGGTTTATAGTCATGCTCTAGGTAGATGTGATGCGAGCATAAAGTTGGATTAATCCTACAGAGATCCGAGATATTCGATCCTATGGCATTGAGGTTTCTCTCAAGAACCTCTAGCACAAGATATTCTTGTTCAACGGTCAACTGCGAGCTGAGAATGACCGGAAACATTTGGGGGGGGGACCTACAAGGAAGGCATATTCCAACGTTGATGGTAAAACCTTGAGCTCAGGTGTGGTCTGAATCAGCTCTACAATAACCTCTACTATTGTACTGATATACGGTATATGATATGTACTCTGTAGACTGACCACCTTGGCTACTAACGGCTTAACAAGTAGAATATCCGATAGATCCGTAATGAATGATCTCTGCTAGGAAAGGAGGGGCTCATAAGGGTGTTCAGCATTCTTATTAATTATTGGTTCATATATCTCATCAATAATCTCAGAAAGATATCTCTCATCTGTGCATAACTTAGGAAATTCAACGAATGGTTCAGATATCTGTACCTCATAACTCTTAGAAGGAGGCATAACATTAGTAATATCAGAAAAGTGTGTCAAAGGAATATCAGAAGGTGCCTCCAAAAACTCAGATTGATCCTCAGAAATCATCTCAAACTGCCCATCAACAACTAGCTCAATTGGACCATCAGGGGAACTCATGTCGTCTGTGCTTTCCATAGAGTCGTTTTGGGAAAGGAACTCCTGGGTATATATAAAATCAATGAAAATAACTGTCTCTTGGAATTCAGAAGAAAAATCACAGTCATGTGGCTCTGATATAACTTTCTCTATCTCATCTACTGTAGGTGGCAGTGATGGTCCAGGATCAGAGATTATCTCAATTTTCACCTTGTCACTCTGAGAATGAAAGATGATCTCTCCAGTACCATAATCAACTACTACTTCGATCGTTCGGAGAACGATCGACCTAGTATGATTGGGGTATGGAGTAACGGTGTAGGTGTGTCCATATCCATGACAACAAAATCAATAGGGAATTTCATTCCTTGTATCATTACAATAATGTCCTCTAAGATGCCTCTTGGCCTCTTAATCAATCTATTAGCAAACTGAAGGATCACTATGGTTGTTTTAAGAGGCCCTAACCGAAATTCAGTTAGTTAAGAGGAAGATATGAGATTAATGAAGGAATCGCTATCGAGAAGAGTATGATCAAATTATTGATCAATGATATGGCAACGGATGTGAGGTGCTCCCTTGTCTTTCTTTTTAGGCGGAAGGTTACTGATGGCATGAAATGTGGCCAAGGTCAAGATGTGTTTCTCTATTTCCTTTCGTCTGTTCTTCCTTGGTTGACGCTTTTGCATACATGCCTCTTTCATTCCCTTTTTTACTGTAGGCATGTATTCCATGGCCTTAAGGAGTGGCATCTTTAAAAAGATATTCTGTAAGATCTCAACCACTCCAGGATCAGATAGGGTTGTTTTTAATTTTTGATTTTTTTAGATTTAAGAGCAGAAGGAAATGGTATGGAATCAGAATAAACATTCAAATGTTCATTTCCATTATTCAAAGTAGAATCCTCATATACAAAAGGACAACCAGAATCAGTCTATACAGTGTTGCCCAAATTAGGTAGAGGAAAAACTGAATTAAAAATTGAATGGGATGTTGTTGTTGGTGAAGAGGAAGAATCCGTGACTGGTAAATTCTCCTTTGCTGATGGTGATCTACTTCTGCCTAGTGAAGGTGGTGAAACTCCAAACTTGGGTGCTGCCATACTGGTCCTCTCAACTGCTGGTGAAGGAGATGATGTGGAAGATGATGCTCTCTTAGTGGTTCGATCTCCCAACCTCAAATGGTGCATAGACGGCTGCAATCTTTTAGCGCTCCTAAGATGAATGGCATCATATACACATGTAAAATCAAGGGCCATACCTGTCTCGGGTGGGGGTGGGTTATTGGCTACCTGCTCCTTGCGTCTGAAGTTGTTGGGGTTGGCTTAGACCTGTGTTGGAATGAGTGTCTTGGTGGTGGTTAGGTCACCAATCCACGGAGTCAGTTCGTTCATGTTCTTCTTGAGCAATGCAAGTTTGTCCAGTGTTGGGTTGACTGAAGGGACCTCAGGGTATTCAATGATCGATTGTCACTGAGACTGAGAGTGTGGAGGTTGTTGGTAACCATACGGATTCTGATAATGAGGAGGAGGAGGATACTGTCCATAATATGTAGTCTGCTTCTGGTTAGGATGAGGAAAATACATAGACTGCTATTGTGGCTGGCCATGTCTCTAGTTTTGGAACTGCGGTGGAGACTAATAGTGAGGCTGGAGCTACTGGTGCTGTTACTGCTGCTGTCTATCTCCCTGAAACAGGTGGGTGGGTCTTTGACCCTGCTGTGAACCCAAATGGCCTTGTCCTAACAGACGGGGCTGGTTTCGCTCATGGTCGGACCATATGCCGTTCACCTCCTGAGTGACAGGTGGAGGTGGAGACTGCAGCTTAGGAATGTAGTCTACTTCCTGTTGGTACGGAAGTATCTGATATGAGTGCTGTTGGACGTGATCAGATGTCTGCACATAGTAGACATGTTGAACAGTTGCTGGTACTTCGCTACTCTGTTGGGTGGAAGAAGTCTGCTCCCTAGTAGAGGTATCGGCTGCTGCTCTCGCACTGTGAACTGCACTGATCGAACTCACAAGAAGCTCCAGGTGCTTTGTTATGAAGCGCTAAAAGCATGTAATAAAATAGATCCGTTGTAGCACATGTATTTAACTCTCATATAGAACCGAGAGGAATCTTAGGGACGAGTTACTCGGCTTAAATTTATAGCCTGAGAAGTACATGCTTGAACACAAGGATGCGAGCACTTTAATGATTAAATTTAGAGGACAAGTAATTTAGATAGCAATTTAGAGATTTATTACTTTGAGCTGATGCACACTACACATTCAACAAAGAATTTTAACACATTTTTTATGCCACTAAATTAAATGCAAGCATAAGTGCACAAACAATACATATAAACAACACTTAAAAACTCACAACAAATAACTTGGCTAAATAATAAAAATACCCAGAATTAATTCCTTAGGAATTAACTTTAGTAAGAAGAAGTCAATCCAAAAAGCCCATCTCATCTCCACTCTACTGATTTAATCAACAAGTACATCTTTTAATGACCCAAAGATTATTTACATTCAAAAATAGAAGATTCTTTAAGACTAAAATGCTTAAATGGTCTAGATGTTGATGCGGAGTATTTAATATTCAACTAAAATACATTAATAAAGCATGTCCTTTAAACATTAACAATTGGTGCTTGAATTTTTAATCAAAATCAACCACACAACTTGCTACCAAACAAAGTGTTAAACAAGCTTTCAAATAAGACCAAAATCATATTATTTGGATTTCAGGAAGAAAAGATATTCAACATAGAATCCAGGGGTACAATTGTAATATAAAACTTCCAAATCTTGCTACATATAAGGAAAGACAGGGACTATTATGTAAATAACAAAATCCGCAAGGGTAAACTTGCAAATATTAAACAGGAGGGAGGACTTATCTGTAAATATCCAGAAATGGTTGGATTTTTATTACAAATTTTCCACCTACACGCGCAGAACACGTGATGGAGTAGGCTTGGGCCACGCATCAACATCTGATGCTTCCCTGGTGGCTGGAAAGTAGGTCCATATTGCATATCTGGTCCAAGCTTGAGGTTTGAACCGTTGCTTCGGATAGGAAATGTGGCTCAATTCTGGCAATCAGATCTCGCATAATTCGACAAGATCGATTATATCTGCAACGTGAGTTCTTCTTCCTCCTCCGTGTCCGGCGAAGGTATGGCTGGGCTCCGATGATGGTTAGGTTGCTCCTCCATGTTCCTCCTAGCAGTCTAAAAGTTCAATCACTTCCGTTGTATGTTAGCAAAGATGATGGTTACTCGGAGAAGATGTGAAGGTCCTAAACAAGCTCGATTGATGAAGTGTCACCAGAGGATGAATAGGAGATCGGAGCTCGCTCTATTTTCTGATCATTGAAGCTGATTTGACCTGCATTGTTAGTCCAAATGAAAGATAAATACCCAACAAACAGGTCAAAGTTATTATGGGATGAAATGGAGGTCTACTCGAAGGTGAAGGACTTAGCCCTAAGGGATGTCACCTCCATGGAGAAGACGACGATGGATTTGGGTGGTCACAACAATGGAGAAATGATCGATAACTAGAGAAGTTACGTGTGAATGAATGATCAAAGGCACACACAAATGACCTGTAAGATGAGTCTAAGAGTGCTTAACAACTGGAGAATAAATCTGAGAAGTTAACACCATAAATACACCGAGATCTGACATGAATATTGAAATGTTGAAGAAGATATAGAATCAATTGAATCTAAAGACACTTTACAAAGCGAGGAGCTTCGTCTTCTTCACTTGAAGTTCTTGGCAAAAGAACTAAGCTCAAACAGCCGTAGATTTGGGCTGTGACATGTTTGAGAAACTAAGGTTCTCACCGGAGCTCGTGACCTAATGTCACTTAATCTTCGAATCTCTATGTCACCGAGGAGGCCAGAAAGGTAAGGGGAACTCGTGCAAGGGTGGACATCTGGAGCAAGGGGTGGCGAAGGGTTATTTAAAAGTGAAATGGTGGAGGTTGCAAGGAGTTTTTTAGGTGGTTTCAACCAACACGCCGAAGCAATACAGTGACTTCTGATGGTTCTGGTGGTTGACGCGAAAGTGGGGGAAGTTAGGGGAAGAGGTTGCTAATGGAGGTTTGGTCGGGAGACAACTGGAGATGGGTGACGAAATTGGCAAAAGTTGCCATGAAAGGAACAATCATGTCTCTTAGTAGATGTGGCTAGAGGTTGAAGATATACCTCAACCGTCCGATCATCAGATCAGATGGTTGGGGGTTAAGCGATTGAGAACCACTTGATCAAACCCAATCAAGCGGTCATGATCTAGGCGCTAAAGAATGGGCTGGATGTCCATGATAAAAAAATCCAATGGTTAAATATTGAGGCGCTGAAGGAAGGCTTAGATGGAGTTGATCAATAGATCAGACGATGGAAACGAGTGTGCAGGTGGCGACATTGGAGCGGACCACATAGTCAAAGCAGAGGGTGCCATGTGGCCCAATAGAAATTAAAGAAATTCAATAAATCACAGATATTTAAGAAATAATTAGTTAGAGGTTGAATTATGAAAAAGTGGAAAACATGAAAGTTGTAGATCTCGATGAGATCTACAACTTTTAGGTAGAAGTCAAAGAAATCAAAGGACATCTGTACATATATAAAAATTAAAAACCAAATAAAACCATTCTTTTTATTTTTCTTTTGCTTATTTTTTTGGATTTTTATTTTGTATATTTATTACTTTATTTATACACAATTGTATTCTAATTTTTATTTGATTTAATAATAAATAAATACATAAAGTGATATACTATGATAGAGATATTAATATATAATAATTAGTGTCAATTATAAAGACCAAAATAGTTAATAATTAGTGTTAATAAGACCATGGATCTTGTTATTAACTTAAGTAAAGGAGATAAATATAATAAATTAAGCTGATAAATCTGGGATTTATCACCCCCTATACTTAAGCTAAGCTTGTCCTCGAGCTAAAAGATAAAGAATTTGTTAGAGAGTTAGGTTAAATAGTGAATTCCCTGACTCGTTCTTGTGAGATTACATGCTTGATTTTACCTAGAACACTAAATTTTTAGGAATCCTAAAACTCTGAGTTGACCCATGTAATAATCATAAGGAATTAAACTCCTCTAATTGCCAGACTCTCAATTGTACATATAAATATAAGGAATATGACTTTGCGCAGACTGCAACATGAGAGTAGAGTCAAAACATCACCAAAAATTCCAATCTCAGAAGCTCTCCTAAGGACCCAACCTTCAACTCTAGGGAACAAATCTAGTCTTGCCTCAATCCACCTTCTCTTTAGTTTGTCAGACTTTAAAAGGACAGATGGAAGGCCATATTATGGAGGATATAGGATTGTGTACTTATTTTCTCTTCTACTTTTTGGAACAGGGTTCTCTCGTGTCAAAATGCAACATATTTTGATTTAGCCAATAGCCAATCAGTATGTCCGTCAAGAGAAGTTGGAGTCATCTGCACCTTTTTTCCTAAGAGTACACCAGGGTGTGCCTTTCTTAAGTATCTATTATACCTTCTACACCCAGACTTGTAGCATTTACGATGCAGAGCCCTTTTTGGGTGCTAGCCCAACTCCTGGTCCTAGTAGCGGTGGTCCAAATGGACACTTTTGAAATGGTTTGGAGAGCATGCCTTTGGTGGCAGCTCTCTAATATTTTTTATTTTTTATAGTGAGAGCTTTTCTTTCATTGTTTCTATCTTTTCTTTTTTTTGGCTAGCTCCACTGCTTTTACCAAAAATTTGGCGCACACTGATCAACTCATTAATTAATGTCATCACACCCTTGCACTTTAGGTTTGATCACGAGATAGCACGAGAACAAGTCCCATACTGGCTAAGATGCTGACAATCAGGTTTCATGAAGCCATCATTAATCTTATCTCATCCTCGAGCATCATATAGATCAAATCCATACTCAAACTTCCAATCCCAGTTTCCTTAGTGATACCTTGACTCATCTCAATCATCATTGTAGTCTTGCATGAGAATGAAAGTCAAATTCTTTTTAAGAAAGATTAAACATGTGATATAGCATGCATATCTTCCAACTAGGAGAGTATGAATTTTTAAGTTCAGTACCTAATAATCAATACAAGATAACTTTAAGTCTAAGGACTCCTTAAACCAAATGTTAAAGATCATCTCATGCCTTGAGTGCATAGTGAGAATGTCAGGAAGAGACACCACTAACAAGTAGCTAGTCAGTAAAATTTGCAAAAGAATTAAAGAATTATTAGCTTTATTGAAACATAGACAATGGACTGGGTATCATTGACAGAACCTCACAGAGAAGTAAGACGAGGAACAAATACTAAGATACCCAACACAACATTACAAACTTCAACTCCTTATAAATCAAGATTGAATCTTCGAGGTTTAAAATCACAGGCTGCCTTGTGTTTCAATTACTTCTTCCTAATGGAGAATACATCTGAATATGAGTAAGAAAGGTCTACATCAACTTGAAATTCTATCCTTCTAGAATGATGCCATTCTTCTTCAAAAGTAATATTCATATCTACATGGGAAGCCTCGAAACTCTTCATGAATTTGAAAAGATGAATGGATCCTTGAAATCCTGCGATAGATTTTTGGGGTTTTCTTAAAAGAGAAAAACTAGGCGAAGAGGAATGGCCCAACTTACAAAAAAGGTGAGTATTCGTCAAGTGAACATCCTCGAGAAAAGGTAAAAGGAACTTACATAACTAATTCTTCTATCAAAAGATCATCCTCCTTAATTAGCATCACTCTTTTCAGAGAACTCCATATCAACTTAATCGTCCAAAATACAGAATCGATATCCAGATTGTTCTCCATGTCAGACCCTTGTAATATTCCAAGGAAAGTAAACCTTATAAATGAAAATGACAAGACTGTTTGGAGAAACGTCACAACCTTTGAGACATAATTAAAACACTATAGGAAACTGAAGAGACACATTAGAGGTTAGTTAGTTTTTTTTTCAAGTTAGAGGTTAATTAATTAGACTCATTTACACCCTTAGCTTAGAAAAGATTTTTTGAAAACTTTTTGCAAAAAATGTAACATAAATATATAGATTTTCAAAATATTTTACAAAAGATTTTCCAAACATGTCAAATCATATTTTCGCAAACCACATAAAATAATTTTGAAAACCATGTCAAACAATATAATTTTCAAAAACTATTTTCAAAACATTTTATACAAATCAGTTTTAAAAGTGTAATATGATACCCATAAACCCAATATTTTTGAAAAAAAAATAAAAATATGATCTATGGCTTAAGTATATATGCAATATATACGATAGACCCCCTATACTTAGCTTTTGCTATGTCCTCATAACACAAAGAGAAATGAAGCCATAGCTCATGCTTAATATAAAAGAAGGTACATGAGCTGAATCCAGAATCACAGATGAATCATGAGTAAAAGAATCAGTTAGATTAAAATAAGTACTCGGGTCCCCCTATACTTAAGCTGAGGAATAGCTTAAGTATAAAGATATGAATTTAGTGGAGATCGAGGTTAATAATCAGAATGAAATTGGATCCCCCCTATACTTAGGCTAAAAATAAGCCTAGGCATAAAGAGTAGGAAGCTTAGTGATGAAGGGATCACTGTTAGTTGAATCTCAAGATGATGAATATTAGCTGATACTCATGCCTTACTTGAGGGATCGTGAACTGTATCAATAGGCATGAAGTCGATCATCTCTACAGGAGTTAACCTTTCTTTTGATTCCACAAAATGCCTAAGTAATTGCCCGTTAGTCAAAAAGGAAGTTGCATTTTCTGAGATCTCTGAGATCTCTATGCTACCATTTTCATGCACTTTCTTAACAATGAAAGGACCCGTCCACTTTGATTTAAGTTTCCAGTGGAAAATCTTTAACTTTACATTAAACAACCATACCTTCTGTCCAGGAAGAAAGTTTTTGAATTTAATATGCGAGTCTTGCCACTTATTAACTTTGTCCTTATAGATCATGCTGTTGTCATATGCCCGGTTGCAGGTTTCCACTAGTTCATTTAGGTCAAGGTCTCTACACAGTTTTCCTAAGTGACAACTCAAATTAATCTTCTTTATTGGCCATTCGGATTTGTGTACTAACTCAGCGGGCAAATGGCATGTCTTGCCATAAATCATTCTAAAAGGTGAAGTACCAAGAGGTGTCTTGTATGTTGTTCTGTAGGCCCACAAAACTTGGTCCAACAATTGAGATTGGTTCTTCCTGTCTGGACAGACTAACTTCTGAAGAATTCTCTTCACCTCCCTATTTGAAACCTTTGCCATGCCATTTGATTGAGGGTGGTAAGGACTAGTTACTCTATTTTCAAATTTATAGTCCTTAGCTAGTAATTTCATCAATACATTCACAAAGTCGCTACCCCCATCAGAGATCAACACTTTAGATACTCCGGACCTTGAAATAATATGATCTTTAATAAATTTGCATATAGTCTTTCCATATGCAGCTCAGGTTGGGATAGCCTCCACCCATCTTGACAAGTAATCAACCACTAACAAGATATACTCAAAACCTTGGCTATTAGGGAAATGACCCATGAAATCTATGCCCTAAGCATCAAAGCCATCACAAAAAATTACAGGCTGCATGGGCATTTCATCTCTAGAACAAACAATCCCTCCCATTCTCTGACAAACAGGGCATGATCTTACAAAATCAGCTGCATCTCTAAATAAGGTCGGCCAATAGAAACCACATTGCAATATCTTGTGAGAAGTTATTTTTTCTGAGTGGTGTCCTCCAGCTTCAAGTGAGTGACAATATGTGAGGACACTCAGATATTCCTCCTGAGGAATACACCTTCTTCACACACAATCCGATCCTTCGAACAAAAGGAACGGATCCTCCCGATGTTATTTCCTCGAATCCAACTTAAGTCGATCTATACTGCTTCTAGTCCCACCATAAGGAACTTGCTTACAGACAAGGAAGTTAACCGTGGTGGCGTACTATGGAAGTGAATCTATAATACAAGTATACTCATATGGAAAAGTCTCTCAAATAGGCTCAGAATCAAGGGAATCTTTAAGTTCAATCCTCGAAAGATGATCAACTACTACATTCTTGACCCCAGGTTTATCCTATATTCCAGATCAAATTCCTGGAATAACAATATCCACCTAAGAATACACGCCTTTGCAAACTTCTTTTCCATGAGATACCTAATAGCTGAATAATTTGTATAAATTGTCACTTTTGAGCCTAAAATCACAGACCTAAACTTTTCTAATGCCCAAACTACTACAAGCATTTCTTTTTTAGTTACTGTGTAATTTCTCTGAGCTGGATCCAAAGCTTTTCTTGCATAGTCAATTAAAAACAGAATCCGATCTCGCTGCTGCCCAAATACATGTTCTATAGCAAAATCCGAAGCATCAGTCACGATCTCAATGGGAAGAGACCAATCAGGAGCTTGCAGAATCGACGAGTCGCAAATCTTCTTTTTAAGAAGCTCAAAGGCCTCAAGACACTTGTGATCGACAAAGAACTCGATGTCTTTCCCTAAGAGCACAGTCAGTGGGCGAGAAATCTTAGAGAATTCTTGAATAAATCTTCTATAAAATCCGACATGCCTCAGAATTGACCTGATGGACTTAATATTGGTTGGTCGATCAAGTTTCTTGATCACATCCACCTTAATAGGATCAACCTCCATTCCTTTTTTGGAGATAACATACCCCAACACGATACCCTCATTGACCTTGAAATGATTCTTTTCCCAAGAGAGTACCAAATTCACCTCCCTACACCTTTGTAAAATCTTGTCTAAGTGTACTAAACAAGAATGAATTACCATGGACCGAAAAATCATCCATGAAGACCTCAAGGAAATCCCCAACCATCTCGGCAAATACCGCAATCATGCACCGTTGAAATGTGCCTGGGGCATTACACAACCCAAAAGGCACGTGCTTGAATGCATATGTGCCTGATGAAGCCTCACTCATCACTCTTTATTCTTTTATTTTAGCTAAATATCTTGGCAAAGCATCTTGTAAATATATATAAATACAATAAATTAGCAATAAGCATGCATTTGTTAATATTCCATAATTAGCATGTATTTGTGCAAAAATAAAAGAACATTGAATAAAAGAAAAAAGAAGGAAATATTTAGAATAAATATTGAGTAACCTAAACCCAAGAGAGGGCCAAGCATTGGACTTATTGCCACATAAAATAAGTAGAGAGAGATAGGGCCACTCTACCTTGTACATACCTACCCTCCATGTTTATAATTTATTTTTACAAAAATTAAAAATAAAAAGGTATTTTTAGTTCCTTGTATATATATTTCTAAAAACAAAACAAAAATTAGGAAAGTAAAATAAAAATAAAATAAAATTCTCTCTCACCTTGGATAGTACATGTATATAGGTATCTTGCCCTATTTAATTTATACTTGTAAATAAATAATAAAAATAAAACAAAAATATTATTATACTCCAAAAATTATGTTGTAAATAAATAAAATATAAAATTGGGATATTTATGTGAAAATGAGAAATTAAAAATAATTGTACAAAATAAACAGGTATTTTAAACCTGTATATAACATATCATACTGTATATACCATAATTTATTTTTCATAAAAATAAATAAAAATCACAAAAAATAATTTGAAAAATAATAAATATTTTTTATGTTGTACACTTTTTTATTTAAAACCATTTACTATTTTTAATTGATTTTATAAATATTTTGTACATGCTATTTTATGATTGGTCCATGAGGAATGTTGACTCCGGTCAACTACACCTCCGAACTCCCCTTCGCACGAATCTGGTTTTTACTCGATGTTCACCCATTTACCCCGACCAGATCATGCACCCTCTTGCTTCGATTTTCTGCTTGCATCTCCCCAGTGGATCTGTGATCCCTTCGGATCCCTAGGGAGTCGCGGATCGTCCTTGGTTTGCATGCTTTGACCCAACCTATCCAGCTACCTAGGACACCCTATAAATCTATTCCATTGCCTCCCCAGCTCACTGCTCGCACCGCACCCCTTTCTGATACCCTAGATACCTCCGCCTTGGTGACAAGAGCTAGAGACCACCGTTTGTCATCAGAGAGGTGCCGTGTAGCTGTAGCTCACCTATCGTGGCCGGAGCACCGCCGCGAAGAGCCTCCTCTGCCAGCCACATCGTAGTCGAGGCAAAGACCCCGCCGTCCAACCTCCCTGGAGCTCAGGATCACGTTAGGATCTTCAGGAATTCATTCCATAGTTCCTAGCTCCTTTATCTGTTCAATATTTCATTTATATCTCGTCGTCGCTCTGCTAGCTCCGACGAGCCAGTCAGAGCCTCGCCCCCATCATCCACTCGGTTCAGATCGACGCATCCGTTCACCATCCATCATACTACACCGTCCGATCACCCTGATCTTGGCTCATATATCCAAGGTTAGGCCATCAGTCTCATCTATCGCCTTCGTTGGAGACCCACCTTCCATCCATCGCTGCTTCTCTCTATCTTAGGCCCAATAACCCCGACCAGAGCATTGCTCCGAGTCTGAGCTATCTCGTGCAAGACTTGACACGTGCGAAGACCACCCAGATCAACCTCGTTCACCTTCGCCGGAGTGCCTCCAGGTCTCAACCGACGCCAAGCTTATCCGACTGTCAACCACTCCATCGAAGCCGACCACCCGACGCGGAAGGGCCCTTCGATCCTTTTGGCACTTCCAGATCCTTCATCAGAGCCACCGATCACCTGCGGTGCTCCGGCAAAGTTCACCCCAACTCAGTTCATCCAGAGGGTCTCTCCGCCGTTGGATCGACCGCATCTCCCAAACACTATCTCAGCCATCCATCACCTCGAGCTGTCAGGCCGTTAGATGTCAGATCTAATGGCTCTGTACCATCCATGCTCCCAACATCTGACAGCCGTTAGATCTGACCTCTAACGTGCCAGAGCCGCGTTATCGCGCCTCACTAGCGGCCACCACCTGTCTCGTCACGTGCCTCGTCATATGCTTCATGGGTATATTGCTCATTCTACCCTGCATTTACTTTCGTTTCTATTTTAGTCTGTAAAATAAAGTATACAGTTAGGCCATTTTGCACTTTGGTACCTATAGTTTGCCATATTTGCATTTTAGTCCTGTCTGTATGGACCCACGTGCTTCGTCACGTGTTTTCCTAGGATATTTGCATTATGTACCCTAGATTTCTTTACTGTTGTGGTTTGAAGGTTTAGTTTTCATATTTGCACATAAGCCCCTGTGAGTGCGGATTTGTGACACGCGTGGATATTAGTGGAGAAATTGCAGTTTGGACCCTAGACTTTTCTCGCGTGTTATTATTTCATTCCAAGACTTATGTTATTTGCAATCTGGTCCATGTGTGTTGTGCCTTTTGTTTTTGATTTAATAAATAGCAAAAAGTGCCCAAAAATCGTGAAATTTTGACATGTGGATCCTGCCACTATGTAGGAATTTTGGTGATTTTTGGGTCTTGTTTTGTTTTCATTTAGTATTTTCTAAAATTCCAAAACACTAAAAATAGCTCCTGTTTGCTTTAGAAAATCCATTAAAAATATTAAAAATTCTGGAAAAAATCTAAAAAATTCACTATTTGCTTGTTTATGTTATTTTAACTTCTATGCAATTTTCATCTTGTTCCAATTTATAAAAACCATAAAAATTAAAAAAGAGAAAAAATCTTAGAAAATCATTAAGAATTCATAAAAAATAAAAAGTGTGTTTTCTTCTTCTGTAGTTAGATTTCTTGTAGTTTCTCATAAAAATACTGCTTGAATTTTATGGGCATTTTAATTAATTTTAATCTGCCTTTAGATTCTAGCTGTACATTCCTTTCTATTTTTGACTTTGTTTGATTTTTAAGAAATTAATTTAAAATCAGAAAAACCCAAGAAAATTAACAAAAACATTTTAATATTTTAAAAACACAAAAATATTTTTGTTTTGGATTTTTAAGTATTTTTGGTGCTTTAAATAATTGTTTGAGTGTTGATTTTTGCCTTTTTGTTATTCTTTTCTCATTTTAAAAAATCAAAAAAATGAAAAAATATAAAAACCACCATTTCTTTTCTTTTCATGGATTCCTGACTACTTCGTAGCTTCTGCATTATGTGCTCCATGTGTTGACCCTAGTGGCTATACCGGGTAAAATAAATTAGCGAGACCACTTGCTCTGTTTGATTGCTTGATTTCTTTATTGGTGGTCCGATTTTCTTGTTGACTGTGCTTTGTGGTTCGGGTCGCAACGACCATAATTATTCCTTAACCCGAGTTGCAAAAGTGCATCATCAAAATGGTGTCGTTGCTGGGGAGCACGGCTTAGTAGTCGGTTTTCTGTTTGCGGTTTTTGTTTTGATTTTCTTTTTCTTTTTCTTTATTTTTATTTTCTTTATTTTTGCTTTTATTTCTTTTTCTTTGTTTTTGTTTTCATTTATTTTATTTTATATTGTTTTATTTTTAATAATTGCGGTCTGACATATTTTTTGTTTCCCTTTTTTGCGAGGGCTCGACGAGCGAGGGCGGTGATCTTTGGAGAGCTGAGGCACCCAAGTGACTTGGAGGCGGCTCACGCTGGCAGGATCCATTGTGGTGGACACCGATCGGCATCAGAGATCGGACCCCGATCCCTCTTGTTGACCCGTTAGCTGTTGTTCTTGTAGAGTAGAAATTATTTGTCTAAGGCCGATCTCTTCTTGCATCATATAGGTAGTTTTTTTCTAGTCTTTTATTTTATGCGCAGATTACTCTGCATGTAGAGAGCTGGAGTCAGGTACGCATTTCTTACTCTGCATGCATCATAGTGTTTTACTGCACATCGACTTTTTCGACTTCTCCCCCTGTTTTTGGACTTAAAATAACCAAGAGAATCTAAAAATTCATTAGACGTTGATTGCTTTGAAAAAAATACCTAAAAAGAAAAACTATAAAATTGGGACTGCTAAGACACACTTGACTCTAAAAGACACCTCACTTAAAAATTTGTCTTGAGAGAGCAATTCCCTTATTGTCTGGTTAGGATGAGCGAGAGAGTGACCTGCATACTAGGCTAGAGCCACATCCGACCTCTCCTCAGACTACTGATTTCGGGTTAGTCGTTCTCCAGTGAGGATTGCTCCGGTCTCTGGTAAAGCGGGCCACGATATCCTTAACAGTCTGAGTCGATCGGGTAGCCAGTAAATGGTCCGCAACTTGCACTGGTTGGAAAAGATCTAGCCTTGGGATCAGGACAATCTCCTAGGAGTGTTGGATTCCCAACAACTCGCTTAATCGCTTTGAAAGATTGCTTGATCACCTAAATAAAAACAACAATATAAAAGACCGAACCTTTACGGTCATAAGCTCTGCGTGAGTAGGTGAATTAGGGGTTTTCTTGCCTGATCTTGTGTGTTTTTTCCAGATCTCATCCGCCTTCACTCGTAACATCAGGATGATGGGTCGGAGATCCCTTAGGCAGCCTCTGGTTGCACCACTTTCGAGCACTCCGGTCCACTCATATAGGTTGGTTCACGAGATCCAAGACCCGCTCTCCGAACCCGAGTTTGACTCCACCCTATTCCCCCTCGACCACCCTTCTACCAGTCCTGAGGTGCCCGAGCAGAGACCACAACCCACATTTGATGATTTGATGGCACCTGAGTTTGGGTCTTTTTCCTTTGCAGAGACCACAGCCAGCAGTGAGGAGCGTACCGATGGACCCAACGGGAACCAGACCTACATATTAGATCAGGGTGCCATCAACAACACCCTGTTAGCCTCCATGGAGACCATGCAGCGCTAGATTAGAGACTAGGGGGCTTTCATGGTGGATATGAGCCGAAAGATGGGGCAGATGAGAGCTGACAGAGAGCAGCGCAGAGCCGGTGGGGGAGGAAACAACCCCGATAGAGAGCCTGAGGAGCCCATACAGCCAGCAACACCCGCACGTCCAATGAGAGAGTTGCACAACCTTGGTGCAACTCTGACCCACAGATGGATTCAGCTGCCAGCCATTATGAGAGATTTCAAACTCCCGCCTTAGACTATCCAGCTTCTACCTCGATTTCACGTACTTTCCACCAAGGATCCACACGTCCATCTCCAGGAGTTCGAGATGATCTGCAGCACGGTCCACGATCTCCTCGTAGACGAGGATACCATCAAGATTCTGGCTTTTCTGTTCTCCCTCGTAAACAGAGCAGCCAACTGGCTGAAGCACCTAGAGAGATACGTCACATCATGGGAACAGCTCCGGAACGAGTACTTGAATAAGTACTATCCACTCGCCCGGACGAATGCAACCAGAGCCCTGATCAACAACTTTTCCATGCTCCCCAACGAGAAATTCCAAGGGGCATGGGATAGGTTCAGAGAGCTCATTGACCGGTGTCCCCATCACAATATATCCAAGCCCAACCTTGTCCAGAGTTTCTTCTGCGGGCTTACACCGGAGTTGCAGGGGCCAGTGAATGCATCCTATGGGGGTTCCTATTTTGCCAAGGATGAGGATCAGGTCTGGGCCATCTATGAGGAGATGGCAGAGAACTATACAGCTCAGTCCCAGATCCACGTCTACACACAGGGGAAGCCCACACCACAGGCCGTGTCCCATGAAAGGATAGCACGGGTCGAAGTCAGTCCTTCCACATCGTCAACAGCCGCATCACAGGTAGAGTCGACGGTTACTGATATGAGGATCATTAGCGAAAAGTTGGACCGCATCGAGCTTATCGAGAAGAAGCAGTACCTGGGCATGTCTCAGATAGATCAGATGGCACAAACGCTGAGTGACCTGAAGACCCAGATCATGTGTCTCCAGGAGGTACAAATGGCTCCTCAGCCATGGCTCAGGTCACGGGCAGATCCCAGCAATAGAAGCAGCTCGACCTAGCCTTCTGCCCATTTCCGACAGGTGCATCATATCCAGGTGGAGCTATTCCAACAGCAGCAGTATATCCAGCCACCACCATCTCCAGACACTCAAGTGGTGGTCTACCAACCGGATTAGCCCCTGGCAGTTCTTCCCCCACCCACTTACGAGCAGGAGCCATTGATGGAAGTCAACGGGATTTGGTATGAACGACCTCAGCCTGGGATCCGATGAGACCATTCCGGATTCCATTGGTCGAACGGAGGTGCCTCATCCCAGCAGCAACCTCCAGTTCAGGGTGGCCCGTACAACCAACAACACCAGCAGCCCCAGTTCCCACAGCCATAGCCACAGCCACATGCACCTTACCAGCAGCAGGGTCCTCGTCCCTATCAGGGATAGCTGTGGAGGCAGCAACAAAAACCTCAGCAGTTCTCTTACCAATATACCTCTCGTCCTTCTCAGCAGCAACATCCTCACTATCAGAGAGGCCACCCGTCTGGTTCTCATGGGCCTGCCTATAAGAACCCAGCCTTAGATGACTATCCCGCCTTATCTCCGAGCAGCAGGTTACATTCAGATGGGAGAAGAACGAGTTCCGTCAGGAGATGAGGGAGATAGTGAAGGGCAAGGCCTCCATACCCGCTCAGATCGAGCCAAACTTGAATAACTTGAAGAGAAAGTCTAAGCAGGTAGAGTTTACTTTTACCACTCCTAGTGATTCGCTTGGTGATATTTCTGCATGCACTTTTGATGCTGACTTTGTTACACTTAGGAGCGGTAGGATGCCAGCGGGCGACGCCTCATCTGAGCGACGACCACATGAGGACTCAGGAGTGTCAGATGAGGAGGAGAGCGATGCTGATGCCGCTCATGGTGATGTTGATGACGGTGGTGCTGACGCCACCAAGGATGTAGATCCAGCTGACAATACTGAGGCCGTCACTTCACCAGATGTAGGAGGTGGTGCTGATGCCACCAGAGATGATGATGTTGAGCCAGAGTGCAGTGCTGATGCCGCGAGTCCAGATGTCGCCGGTGGTACTGAGGCGACCCATTCTATTCCTGTTGCATTTCCTTTTGCTTCTGTATCTCAGGACTATTCTGGAAAATGTAATAAAGGAAAGGGTTCGTAATTTGTGAGTCCATCTGCGATGCATGGAGATGTTTATATGGATTCTGTTTCACCATGACAACAGGGACACGATCCTAGTCCTCCATCTGAGGAGGTCCCATCCATCCCCTTCCGTCAAGCACTCCGCTTGACGAAGGGGAATAAAAAAGAAAGTCGTCTATCTAGAGGAACCTTAGAGAGAAGACTGCCATTCGCAGGAAGAGGAGGAACCACCATTCAGAGATCCATGTGCTCACTCGTGCCACCTGCTTTGCCATCTAGAACCATCTACCAGCCAAGAGGCCACATGCAGGAGCTCCCTATGTCAGATGTCAAATACATGAGCAGAGGTTCGATCAGACTCTATTAGACAGCGGCTCTTCTATCAACCTACTTCCGGCAGCCTTACTCGACCGATTCAAGTTTGGTCCTCTTCGATAGAGGAGGACGATCCTTCAGTTTGCTGATCGATCTGTCAAGAGGCCAAAGGGGTTGCTGAAGGACGTGGTCGTCACAATTCAGGGCCAGAAATTCCCCATGGACTTCATTGTGTTGGACATGGAGATCCCTGAGTCTGTGATCGATACCCCATCATTCTAGGATGCCCGTTCTTGGCGCCAAGGCAGTGTCCGATCATGATAGCGGGAAGGTATACTTTCGCGTTGAGGGCGAGAGTATACAAATAGAGACGATCGATGAGATCAGAGAGTGAGATTCAACTTGCTCAGGGCCGCTTAGTGATTCAGAGCAGATGACAGAGGCAGAGCGAGACGTCCACCAGGAGTGCGATTTTGGGATCACAGACGATGAAGCAGATTGGTCAGACCCCATTTCACGAGCCATCCTCTCACCTTCAGATCCCGTTGATGCACAGATTCCAGTAGAGGAGAGCTTGGAGAGCGCATTCTTGGCAGATGACACATTTCTGGCAGCAGATCGCGTTCAGGAGAGCGAGGTAGTAGATATTTCTTTTGATTCAGATTCAGATCCCTCAGAGTCATATATTGATTGGGCAGACTTTGATGAGTTGATTCCATGTCTGATTCCTATAGAGCCAGCAGCTAGGGTGGAGATTGATCCTATTCAGAGCATAGACACACCAACAGAGCAGTCTTCACCAGCTTGTCATGATCAGCGAGAGTTATCCCATGGAGATTTGGTTGCTTTCACTCAGACTTTTTGGAGGCCGGATCCACCAGCTCCTAGTCATCCAGAGATGAAGCCCTTGCCGCAGTTGCTGAAGTATAGGTTCCTTGAGGGCGAGCATGATATGCACCCGATCATTATCTCAGCAGATTTGACTGGAGAGCAAGAATCTTGTTTGATGGAGGTTCTTGACAAGAACCGCAAGGCGATAGGATGGAGTCCGGCCCTGTGCTCCCACCATATTTATCTCGAAGAGGAAGCCACGCCGTCACGTGAGTTCTAGTGGTGGCTGAACCCGAATCTTGAAGAGGTTGTTATGAAGGAAATCTCGAAATGGTGGAGCGCTGATTTTATCTACCCCATCTCCAACTCCAAGTGGGTCAGTCCATTACATGTGGTGCCCAAGAAGACGGGCATCACTACAATTGTGAGTGAGTCTGGAGAGGAGATCGCTTTCCGGGTACCCACTTCTTGGAGGGTCAGTGTGGACTACAGACGTTTGAATCAGGCCATAGAGAAGGATCATTTCCCGCTGCCTTTTATTGATATAGAGAGGCTTGCTGGGAAGAGTCACTTCTTCTTTCTTGACAGGTACTCTGGTTACAACCAGGTGGCCATTGCGCCCGAAGAACAGGACAAGACCACATTCACTTGTCCCTTTGGGACATATGCTTTCAGACGGATGCCCTTTGGTCTTTGCAACGCTCCAACGATATTCTAGAGGTGCATGTTTTCCATCTTCTCGAACATGGTGGTTGAGTGCTTGGAGGTCTTCATGGACGACCTTTCGGTTATGGTGATGTGTTTGATGCTTGTCTTGACTGCCTAGATTGCGTCCTTCAGCGATCATCGAGGTCCATCTTGTATTATCCTGGGAGACGAGTCACTTCGTGGTGACTCAAGGGATGGTGCTTGGTCATATCATCTCCAACAGGGGCATGGAGGTTGATCCGGCCAATGTGGATATCGTTAGGAAACTCAGTCCACCGTCCAACTTGGGACAATTACGGTCTTTTCTAGGGCCCGTCAGTTTCTACCGGTGCTTCATTCATGATTTCAGCAGGATTACCTGACCGTTGACTGATTTGCTGACCAAAGACACCGATTTCATTGTGGATGATAAGTGTCTTGCGTCATTTGAGACTCTCAAGAGTCTAGTTGTTGAGGCTCCTGTCCTTCAGCCGCCTGATTGGTCTCTCCCATTCGAGATCATGAAGGATACCTTCGCTTTCACCGTAGGGGCCGTGCTAGGACAGAGGAGGGATGGAGTACCATTTTCCATTCACTACGCTAGCTGTAAATTGGATGCCGTACAACGGAACTACACTGTCACTGAGAAGGAGATGCTAGCCATAGTCTTTACCTAGATAAGTTCTGATCTTACATCATTGGATCAAAGGTGACTATCTTCACAGACCATACCACCATCAGGTACCTCATGGCAAAGAAGGATGCCAAAGCAAGACTGACTAGATGGATCCTTCTACTCCAGGAGTTTGATATTGAGATTAAGGATAAGCCTGGAGTCAAGAATGTGGTGGCGGATCATTTCTCCCGATTAGAGCATCTTTAGGAATCTGAGCAAACTGATACCATATCTGAGACCTTCCCAGATGAGGCAATCCTTGCTATCGCCTCGCTCCCGTGGTACACCGACATTTTGAACTATCTTGTTGCCATGAAAGTTCCACAAGGTTGGCCCAGGAAGTGACTTGAGACCTTCCTCGCGAAGGCCAAGTTCTACCAATGGGAATATCCCGTCCTTTATCATGAAGGAGGGGATAGCGCCTGGCGTCGGTGCATTCCTTAGGAGGAACACAATAGCATCCTCACTTACTGCCACAAACTTGAGGCAGTGGGCATCACTCTGGGAGGAGAATGACACAGAAAGTTCTCCAATCCGACCTATGGTGGCCTAACATCTTCGAGGATTCTGATGAATTCGTGAAGAGGTGTACTGACTGTCATAGGATGGGCACTTGTGGATAACGTGATATGATGCCGATGCGGCCCATTTACTTCTGTGAGGTTTTTGACGTACGAGGCATCAATTTCATGGGTCCATTCCCTAAGAGTCAGGGATATGAGTACATTCTGCTAGCTGTTGATTATGTTAGTCGTTCGGTTGAGGCCATCCCCACCCGAACCGCGGATGCTAAGACTGTATGCAAATTTTTGAGGAAGAATATCATTTCACGGTTTGGGGTGCCTAGAGTGTTGATATCTGACGGGGGGTCTTATTTCGTCAATGACAAGGTAAAGGCCCTTGCTAGCGAGTTCAGCATTGACCATCAAGTAGCCACTCCATATCATCCTGAGACCAATGGTCTTGCTGAAGTGTCGAACAGGGAGATCAAGACTATATTGCAGAAGGTAGTCCGCCCTAACCGAAAGGATTAGTAATAGCTTTTGGACTCGGTCTTATGGGCATACCAGACGTCCTTCAAGACTCCTTTGGGTACATCTCCCTTTCACCTCGTTTATGGCAAGCCCTTCCATTTACCTGTTGATATTAGGCATAAGTCACTTTGAGCTGTCACAGAAATACTATTGGATCCTTGAGTGCAGGAGACCAGAGGAGGGCAGAATTGGCAACCCTGGAGGAGCTTAGAGATGCAGCCTTTTCGAGCAGCCTACATTATAAGGAAAGAGTGAAGGAATGACATGATTCTCATATCAGCCACAAGTAGTTTGAGCCAGATCAGAGAGTATGGTTGTTCGATGCTATGCTTAGATTATTTCCAAGGAAGTTGCAGAGAAAATGGAAGGGACCATACCTGGTCCGAAAAGGTACATCACAATGGAAGTATTGACATATCTGAAATGTCATCTGATTCTATCTTTCGTTTTAACGGGCAGTGGCTCAAACCATATCTAGATCATGAGCAACTAGTCGTTGACGTCACCCCTATTAATTTTGCGTGAGATGTGGTCTTTGACTCACATCTGTTGCATCTCACATCTGATTATCACTATCTTCCACCCCGTATAGATCCAGATGTCCATATCATACCATTCTTAAGTCTAACACACCATTTGCTTCTTTGATTATGATATACTTAGGGCGCAATTTACCCTAAGTATAGAGGGAGTGTCAGACTTTTGATTTCTCTTTTGATTCTTTTTACGTCTGTTTTTTTGCCTATACTTAGGGATCTTTTACCATAAGTATAGGGGAGGTAGACCCTGTACATTCTCCCACTCAGATTTCCCTTCATGTAGAGTCTGCTATACTTAGGATTACTTGATCCTAAGTATAGGGGGAAACACCGAGATTCTTTTCCATTCTATTCTTTGATTCATCATTGTAGTATACCATTCCTTTTCACATCCCTATACTAAGCACAAGTTATGACTTCTTCATCGCTCTTGATTCACTCTGAGGAAATCGTTCGAGCTAAGTATAAGGAGGGTGTCATATATATTTCATATATACTTTAGCCATAACTCGTACTTTGTAGTGTGTTAATAAATAAAATGTCTAAAATCATCTATCTAAAAACCATAAAAAATTAAATTTTTTTCTTGTACATAAAATTCTTTCCTGCACATGCATAGCTATTTATAAAATTATTTTTGTACAAATGTTTCTAAAAATGTTATGAGTAAAGAGTATGTAAATATTTTCATATCAAAATTCTGTATATAGCACTAAATTTTTGTAAAATGTTTGAAAAACAAAAAGTTTGCAAAAACCCTTGTGTAAATGTGTGTAAATACTTTGCAAAATTTCTGCATCCATGCATTCATTCATTCAAACATTTTTCAAAAATTTTGCACATTTTCAAAACTTGCATTTTTCTATATACTTGTACAGTTTTCTTGAATCATAGTCGACATTTAAACTAGCCTGGAATTAAATTGGAAAATGGAGCTTGGTTAAGAACTTAATCCACCTAATTATAAGAGGAACCTTATAGGGCTTAGGGTTAAGACTTTTCAGGTCCATGGTGACTTAATTGTTTGAGTCCACTAGGCTATGATCATATGTCATCTTGATGAGCCTAAGTAGAACACTTAACAACGTACACATGACTCTCACAGACAATGGCTTTACTTGCACCAGCACCTTACACATAGCTCTCTACGGATGAGGTGGTGAGGAGGCAACCTTCTTTGGCTTGGGGTAGCATACGAGGTAAATACTTCTAGGCAGAACCTCTTGTCTTCTTTTAGTGAAGGAAGTGAGTCTCAACTTGGTCTGGTAGCATTGAGGTCTAAAGACAGGAGTTGTGGGTTGCAATAATGCTTCAAAAGAAGGATAGTCTACTGGCTCAAGAGGAAAAACTCCTTATGTATATATGCTGCACCATGTAGATATGTTGTCCATATGCACATCGAAAAAAATGTGCAAAAGAAAGAAAAACTCCAAAAAAGTGGTGGGTTTGATAGAAAATGAAATACCCACAAGAGTGTATATAGCCAAATAAAGCAAAGCTTATGTTACCCATTCCCATCTCATGAAGCTTGCAATAGGAGACTTAGCTACACTGGTTGGGCTCCCTAGGATACATGGCTAGACTGGCCATGGTCCATTCTCTTCTTCCTCCACTTCTTGAGTCGGTTGTACTTGAACTTAGAAGGGAATACCCCGCTCCTCGAGGAAAGAGCTTCCAGATTGGGGCATTAGAGTTACCTTGTTGAGGGGAGTTGTCACTTTGCCATTTGTGAGGTGGGGAGCTACATATCACTTACACAGTATAAGAAAAGATTCATAGTCATTAGAGTTTGTGTATGTAGACTTGTTCTGATCTGGATTGTTGAGGAGTCTTGACCATAGATTGGTGGAACTTAGAGGCTGTTAAGTTTTAAACCTAAGTCCAAATAAGGTTCCGACAAACTAATAATCCAAAGGTCTGACTGAGCTCCATACTTCAATTTAATGAAGGCAAGTTTAATAATCAACCGTGATTCTCCTTTTTTTCTTTTCCTTTCTCTTTTCACTTCTTTTTCAAATATGTATTTTCTAAGGGACTAGCAAAAGTAAAGTATAGGGGGTAATGAAGCCTCGTTCATTACTCTTTATTCTTTTATTTTAGCTAAATATCTTGGCAAAGCGTCATGTAAAATAGCAATAAGCATGCATTTGTTAATATTCCATAATTGGCATGTATATGTGCAAAAATAAAAGAATAAATAATAAAATAAAAAGAAGGAAATATTTAGAATAAAAATTGAGTGAGCTAAACCCAAGAGAGGGCCAAGCATTGGCCTAATCGCCATATAAAATAAGTAGAGAGAGATAGGGCCACTCTACCTTGTACATACCTACCCTCTATGTATATAATTTATTTTTACAAAAATTCAATATAAAAAGGTATTTTTAGTTCCTTGTATATATATTTCTAAAAACAAAATAAAAATTAGAAAAATAAAATAAAAATAAAATAAAATTCTCTCTAACCTTATATATAATACATGTATATAAGTATCTTGCCCTATTTAATTTATACTTGTAAATAAATAATAAAAATAAAACAAAAATATTTTTATACTCCAAAAATTAAGTTGTAAATAAATAAAATATAAAATTAGGGTATTTGTGTGAAAATGAGAAATTAAAAATAATTGTACAAAATACATAGGTTTTTTATACATGTATATATCATATCTTACTGCATATACCATAATTTATTTTTCATAAAAATAAATAAAAAGCATAGAAAATTGGTTGAAAAATAATAAATATTTTTCATGTTGTACACTTATTTATTTAAAAAAAATTACTATTTTTAATTGATTTTATAAATATTTTGTACATGCTATTTTCTGATTGGTCTAGGAGGAATGTTGACACTGATCAACTACCACTCCCGGACTCCCTTCACGTGGATCCAGTTTTTACTCGATGTTCACCGATTTACCCTGACCAGATCATGCACCCTCTTGCTCCGATTTTCTGCCCGCATCTACCCAATGGATATGTGCTCCCCGTGGATCCCTAGGGAGTCGCGGATCGTCCTTGGTTCGCGTGCTCTGACCCAACCTATCCGGCTAATAGGACACCCTATAAATCCATTCAATCACCTCCCTAGCTCACCAGCTCATGCCGCACCCCTTTCTGATACCCTAGAGACCTCTGCCTTAGTGACAGCAGCTGGAGACCACCTTTGGTCATCGGAGAGGTGCCGTGTAGTCGTAGCTCGCCTATCGTGGCTGGAGCACCTCCGCGAAGAGCCTCCTCCGCCAGCAACAACATAATCGAGGCAAAGACCCCACCGTCCAACCTCCATGGAGCTCAGGATCACGTTAGGACCTTCAGGTATTCATTCCATAGTTCCTAGCTCCTTTATCTATTCAATCTTTCATTTGTACCTCGTCGTCGCTCCACCAGCTCCGAACAGCCGATCGGAGCCTCGACCCCTTCATTCACCCGTTGAGATCGACATATCCATTCATCGTCCATCTTCCTATGCTGTCTGATCACCCTGATCTTGGCTTGATTTGTCAAGGTTAGTCCATAGTCTCATCTATCGCCTTCGCCGGAGACCCACCTCCCATCCATCGCCGCTTCTCTCTATCTTAGGCCCAATAACCCTGATTGGAGCATTGCTACGAGTCTGGGCTATCTCGTGCAGGACTTGACGTGCGCGAAGACTACCCAGATCACCCTCGTTCACCTTTGCCAGAGTGCCTCCAGGTCTCAACCGACACCATGCTTATCCGACCACCAGCCTCTCCATCGAAGCCGACCACCGGACGAGGAAGGGCCCTCCAGTCCTTTTGGCACTTCTTGATCCTTCATCAGAGCCACCGATCACCCGCGGTGCTCCAACAAAGTTCGCCCCAGCTCAGCTCATCCAGAGGGTCTCTCCGCCGTTGGATCGACCGCATCTCCCATACGCTATCTCAGCCATCCATCGCCTGGAGCTGTCAGGACGTTAGATGTCAGATCTAACGGCCCTATACCATCCACATCCCCGACATCTGACAGCCGTCAGATCTGACCTCTGACCTGTCAGAGCCGCACGATCGCGCCTCACTAGCGGCTGCCACCTATCTCGTCACGTGCCTTGTCACGTGCTTCATGGGTATATTGCTAATTCTCCCCAGCATTTACTTTCGTTTCTATTTTAGTCTGTAAAATAAAGTATACGGTTAGGCCATTTTGCACTTTGGTACCAGTAGTTTTCCATATTTGCATTTTAGTCCTGCCTGTGTGGACCCATGTGCTTCGTCATGTGTTTTCTTGGGATATTTGCATTATGTACCATGGATTTCTTTACTGTTATAATTTGAAGTTTTAGTTTTCAAAATTGCAAATATGCCCCTGTGAGTACGGATTTGTGACACATACGGATATTAGTGAAGAAATTGTAGTTTGGGCCCTAGACTTTTCTCGCGTATTATTATTTGGTTCCAGGACTTAAGTTATTTACATTGTGGTCCCTATGTGCTGTGCCTTTTGTTTTTAATTTAGTAAATAGCAAAAAGTGTCCAAAAATCGTGAAATTTTGATATGTGGCTCCTGCCATTGTGTAGGAATTTTGATGATTTTTGGGTCTTGTTTTGTTTTCATTTAGTATTTTCTAAAATTCAAAAATACTAAAAATATCTCCTGTTTGCTTTAGAAAATCCATTAAAATATTAAAAATTCTGGAAAAATTCACTATTTGCTTGTTTTAAACTCTGTGCAATTTTCATCTTGTTCTCATTTATAAAACCATAAAAATTAAAAAAGAGTGAAAATATTAGAAAAAACAGTAAAAATTCATAAAAAAAATAAAAAGTGTGTTTTCTTCTTCTTAGTTAGATTTTGTTTTGTAGTTTCTCATAAAAATATTGCTTGAATTTTATAGGCATTTTAATTAATTTTAATCTACCTTTAGATTCCAGCTGTATATTCCTTTCTATTTTTGACTTTGTTTGATTTTTAGGAAATTATTTAAAAATAAAAAAATCAAATAAAATTCACAAAAACATTTTAACATTTGAAAAACACAAAAATATTTTTTTTGGATTTTTGAGTATTTTTAGTGCTTTAAGTAATTGTTTGAGTGTTGATTTTTGCCTTGCTTTTATTCTTTTCTCATTTTAAAAAATCATTTTTTTTGAAAAATATAAAAACCACCATTTCTTTTCTTTTCATGGATTCTCGACTACTTCGTAGCTTCTGCATTACGTGCTCCTTGTGATCGACTCTGGTAGCTATACCAGGTAAAATAAATTAGCGAGACTGCTTGCTCTAATTGATTACTTGATTTCTCTATTGGTGGTCTGATTTTCTTGTTGAATGTGCTTTGTGGTTCGGGTCGCAACGACGATAATTATTCCTTAACCCGAGTTGCAAAAGTGTGTCATCAGTGCCGAAAGGACATGTGAAGGTGGTCTTTTCCCGATCTTTAGGAGCGATTGCTACTTGATTGTAACCTGAGTACTGTCAAGAAAATAGAAGAAATTTTTCCCATCTACATGAGATCAATAAAAGGCAAAGGAAAGTGATCTTTCTTTGTTGCAGCATCCTGGTGCCTGTAATCAACACAGACACACCACGACGTGGGTACTCATGTCACAGTCTCAACTCCTTGTTCATTGGTCACCATCTGAATTCCCGACTTCTTTGGGACAAGATGCAAAGGTGCCACCCATTTGGAGTCAGAGATAGGGTAAATAAAGCCCGCTCTACACCATTTCTCAATTTCTTTCTTAACTACTTCATGTAGATTTGGACTAAGCCTCCTTTAAAATTCACGGGAAGGTCTAGCATTTTCCTCAACAAAAATGTGGTGTGAACAGAGTACGGGATTTATACCCATGAGATCCGACACAGTCCAACCTATAGCCTTACGGTTCTTCTCTAATACTTCTAACAACTTAGTCTCCTGTTCTACTGTCAAAATAGAACTAATGACGGCAAGAAACTTATTCTTGGGTCCTCTAAGGAAGGTGTACTTGAGTATAGGAGGTAGTGGTTTTAACTCAGGCAAGGTTGAATCATCAGGTATATCAGGCTGAACCAACACAGAATCTAGATCTGAGCTGCATAACGGAGATGACTCAACTATAGTGCTGTCCACCAACTGTACTAAAGAATAGAGAGCCAGATCGCCGAAAATAAGGGTAATTCATCCAAAGCTACGCACATATTTATCTAATGCCCCTGATTGTTCCGAAGGAAGGGGAGCTGACAAGTTCAAAAGAACTTCTGTGACGTAAATGGAATAGGGAGATGCATAGCTAAAGAAATCTGGCAATGTATCAATTACTGTTATGTTTTGATTGTCCTCTTCAAATGAGAATATATCATTCTGTATTGTTGGGTTTTGTGCCCAAATCCTAACTGTGTCGACTACATTGTAGTTTGCCTCGGAGAATGAAGAGAAATCTGTGCTTGACTCGGAATCATGTCGCTGCCATTTCGTCTGCTTCATCTGTAGTTCCACTTCTCCACCTGGAGAATGGAACTTCATCATCCCTGTTTGATAATCAAATGATGCTCCAACAATCCCAAGAATAGGTCACCCAAGGATAATTTCATACTCTCTCCAATGATGGGGGATATCCATTTCGAGGACGATGAAGTCTACCTTATAATTTTGTCCCTTAATAGAAATAATGGCATTCTTGATCTCACCCTTAGCCTTTTTCATGGATTTATCTACGAACTGAAGTATTTCTCTAGATTTGTTTAAAGGTCCTAACTCCAGTTATTTATATAAGTCAAAGGGTAATAAATTGATCGAAGAACCATTATCGAGGAGAGTGCGTGCAAACACTATGCCATCGAGATGACTCACCACATAATGTGCTCCTAAATCTCTCTTCTTCTGTGGTAATTTCTAGTTCTTGATACAAAAAGTAGTGGCAATTGAAAGAATATGGATATTTATATAGCTATTTGGTTTTTTCCTGCTAACTCTTCATGGTGTGTGTCTCACGATCAGATATTTTTGAAATGTAGAGTGATTATCCACATACTCATCAAATGGAACTTTTACCATTATATTATCTCTACAAAATTGTGACATATCTGGATCGTCTTTTTGAATCTTATTAATGATGTGCTTTCCTACCGTAAGAGCACGGGGGAAAGGGATAGGTAGAGAATGAAGTAAAGACTCAGATCCATAAGCATAAACATGCTAATTATTATCATTAGAAACTGTGTTTTTCAGACATGATTCTTTTAGAATTGGAATAACAATAGGATAATCTACTTTAGGACATGGAATGTCTACTGAATGTGCATTCTCCTTGTCCGAAGGCACAAGGTCCTTCGTAGATTCTGAATCTGCTGTGTGCTGCTCTGCTCTTGTACTCCTTCTTAATCTTCTTTTGGAAGTGCTTGCTCTCTGGTTACGATGTCTGGCATTATCATCCTCTGAAGTCTCCTCAGGTTGAGCTTCAGAGTCAGTCATATCCATGCTCTTAGCCTGATCAGGTATGAACACGGTTCGTCCGCTCTTGAGAGACATATGATGAACATAATCAAACGGAGAGATCTCATGTTCAGATTTATGCAAATTTGAATAATATACCTGATCCATAGGAAGATGCTAACGTGTCTTGTTGAGGATATTGGGATTACCATGAACCTGGGTAGAGGTAATATTGCGTTCATCATTTAAATGAGAAAGACGATTGAGATCAACCGTCAAATCCTGTACTTAGTTCCTGTAGGAACGCAACTCATCCAATATTTGTCGTTCAAAATCCATTGAACTTGATGATGAATTTATTGTTGAGAAGAGGAAGGATAGGAAGAACGTGAAGACTAGCCCTGATGTTCATAAGGGTACTGCTACTGAGTATGATTCTGAACATGCGAACCCTGCTGGCTCGCTTGATACGTCTGTTGATGCCCAAATTGTTGTTGCTGCCTTGATGCTTGATAAGGGATGGCTCCGGAACTCGTGGGAGCTAGAAGAGGTGTAGGAGTAAATGATGTGTTGTAGAATGTCTGGAGGCATTGATAGGAGAATCGGTCCCCAGAACCTCCCTGCTTGGCATGGTCATTTGTATACCACACACCATTTACCTCCCATACCTGGGAAGGCTCCTCATTAATAGTCTCTACAGACTGTGGCTGCTGCTGATAAAGATGGGCTACAGGTTTCTCCTCAACCCATGGTTGTAATGTCCTTGACACTTGTTGCTCCTGGATGTGATGAACACGATATACGGGAGCAATAGATGCAGTTATGGCAGGTACCTTGATATTGGATACCTTCTCAGAAAGTTCTTCCATTTGTTTAGGTAGTTTAGACAAATTACTGTCCAACTCATCCATTTGTCTATCTATCCTTTTGACTACCGTAAATTTATATGCTATTAAACCCATGTCAAAAGGATCTACTGTAGCCTTTATTCCTCCACTGGATAAGAATGTATTGGTGGTCTCCAACTGAGTTCTACTAGTGGTATGTGCTCTACTTGTTTCAACCATTCGTTCGAACACTTTCCAGATGGTGTCCGCCCCTCGCGAAATGTAGTTGCCTCCACAAGCAGGACTAACTAAACCCTGTACCTCAGGGTGTATACCGCAATATACCGACTGAATTAGGATGGTAGGCTCTAAACCATGACAAGGACACTTCTATAAAAGGTCTTTGAATCTCTCCCATGAATAACAGAAATCTTGATTAGGAAGTTGGGAGAAACATGTGATGTGTGAACGCATCAATTTTATTCTACTTAAAGGGTAAAACTTCTTCAAGAATAAGTCCTTGAACTGGGCAAAAGTTGTGACATCTACCCCCAAGTTCTTCATCCAATAATTAGCCTTATCATTCAAGGCAAATGGAAGGGCTTTGAGCCTTATGTAGTATTGGTTAACCCTAGGATGCCTAAGGTTAGATCAGACCAACTCAAAGTCCCTAAGGAATGGGTAAGGTTCCTCATGAGCATTCTCATGAAAATTTGGTAGCAAACTAAGGAATTGCGTCTTCAACTCATATTCTACTTCTAGATCAGCTGGGCTCAACCAATTTCTCATTTGAAACTGTCAAGGATTATACGATGCATCCATAGGTCTATCATTACTCAGATGTAACTGGCCATATTATGCTCTCATAAGTGCTTGATTTTGTTCAGATTCAGCAAACCTAGAAAATACTGCAAGCAATGGGTCTTCTCGCTCTTCTTCCTTCCCACTATGTTTTTAGGAGGAATCTTTACTGAGTCTTTGATACCTTCATCAAATAGAGGGTTGGAATGAGATCTTGATGAAGATAACAAAATTACATCGATCTCACCAAGGCAATGATCTTCCTCAGTAAGAAATGAAGTAGGAAAAGGGTCGGTATAGAAAAGAAAGGGGATGGACCTATGAAGATGTAATATTTGGGCGATTCAGTGATAGGCTCGCAAAGTCTGAGCGAAAATCCGACCAATTATCCATCTAAATGTTCAAGAGATAAGGAAATTGAGCACGCTAGTTTCCAAAAGAACCTACTTTTTACTAGGCACTTGAATGTGCATAGTGTACAAAACAATAAAAACGTACCCTGATTAATTCACCAACTCAACACTAAAGGTCGAGATGATGGCCTTATTATCTTGTCAAATTTTAATTGGCGATCAATACAAATCTTTTTAGAGTTATGAGCTATTAGAAACCTAAATTTTCCTATAAATTGTCTTGATTGATATGACTAGTTGCATCGACTCTCAACCAGTATAGAAGTAAGTCGGACCGTTTAAATACGGCTACCCATTTACTTAAGGACCCATTTACTTAAGGGTGTCCTCTAAACCCTCCACTCCGCTAAGGAAATCTGTGCTGTTTACTGGCTACTTGTAGATCCTCACTGAGAAGCGGCTACTCATTTTTATAGAATTTGTAGTTCATATGAATATTCATGGCATGGATCTATCCTAATGCCGTCCCTCTCTCATAGAAATGTACCTCCAAATAAATGAGTGTTTTACTGCCCAAAAACAAGGTTGATTTTATTCCAATTAATTTAAGTCAACTTGCATCAATTCAGTTTTGATTTTAAGAGATTAGGTTATCGCTTGAAATTAAGTGACCACAACGATCACCTAACATTTAGACCCTTTTCCTTTATTCCTTAAGTTGGTAAAAACTGAGGGAGAAATCGGAAAACGGAATGCAATGAAAATCAATGATGCATGCAGTCATTAGAGATACTTACAACGCTTCCCAGCACTCTCCATGTGGATGCAGAACATAATTTTTAAATCTAACTATATGATGCAAATCGAGAAATCACACCTAAACAACAATTCTATTAGCGATGAAATTTGACTATGTAGAACATAGTTATGTGCGTCTATGAATCTCCTAAGATTTCTTGCAATTGTAAACCTTATGAGATTTGTGTAGTGTGTCCTAAGTTACGAAATGGATCAAGCAAAGAAATGACCTACGATCTTTCTATTTGGCATAGACTTGGATCTAAACATCACTCAAGTCGAGAACCACTCTCGAAACAACCACACATAGGAATAAATAAAGTTTGAAGAGGTCTTTGTTTACATATGTGAGATCTCAATCGAGAACCACTGTAAATGGCAATGGAATATAAATTAACTAAACTACTAATCTCGCAACTTAATTATATGTCTCATGGCTCTCCAACAAATTGTTCCAATCTCCTTGCCTCCTCGGTCCTTCAGAAATAGTCGGCTCCACGGGCCTGTCACGAAACAATATAAATTAGAACGACTAATTAAATAAAAAACACGATATAATAAAACAAGCTAAAAAATAATTAAACCAGAAATTTACTGAATAAATCAAAATTAAAATTTGCTCTTAAAAATAATCACAAGATATGTTGCATCCCCAACAATGGCACAATCTGATGAAGATCTAAAAGCATGTAATAAAATAAATCCGTTGTAACACGTACATTTAGCTCTCATACAGAACTGAGAGGAATCTCAGGGACGAGTTACTTGGCTTAAATTTATAACCTGGGAAGTCTAGGGTCGAACACAAGGATGCGAGCACTTTAATGATTAAATTTAGAGGAAAAGTAATTTAGACAGTAATTTAGAGATTTATTACTTCAAGCTGATGCACACTACACAATTAATGAATCCATGATTCTCACTCCTTATTATTTTATTTTAGCTATTTATCTCGGCAGGTGTAAATACAATAAGTTAGCATTTGGCATGTATATTTTAACAGTATATATTTAGCAAGTATTTGTGCAACAATAAAAGAATAAAGATTAAGAAAAAAGGAGGTATTTAGAATAAATACAGAGTGACCCGAACCCCAAGAGAAGTCCAAGCCTTGACCTTATTGCCAAACAAAATAAGTAGAGAGAGATAGGGACTACTCTATACTATATATACTACTTGTATCTATAAATAATTATTTTTGACATAATAAAAATAAAAATTTTCTTTTTACCACCTTGTATATTTTCCTAAAAATAAAACAAAAATAAGAAAATAAAATAAAATAAAATAAAATAAAATTATCTCTCACTTGTACAAAACACATGTATATATGTCTCACTACCTATAAATGAAGAATAAAAATAAAATAAAAATTATTTTATACTCTAAAAATAATGTATAAATAAATAAATTATAAAAATCGGGGTATTTATGTAAAAAACAAAATAAAAATAATTGTACAAAATACATAGTTATATTATACCTGTATATAATACATTATACTGCATAAAGATTAATTTATTTTCATAAAAATAAATAAAAATCACTGAAAAATAGTTAAAAAATAGTAAATATTTTTCGTTTACACTTTTTATTTTAATTCCATTTACTATTTTTTTATTGAATTTGTAAGTATTATGTAAATTCGTATTTTTTGATTGGTCCAGGTCACTTTGTTGGCTCGGGTCAACGCCCTTTTCCTGGCTTGACCCAACCCGACCCTATTCGCCGGACCAACTACTCCAAATTTTCCCAGTTGGGTCATGCCACCCCTCACCCCGATTCTTCGCCCGTGGTCTCTCCTTGGATCCAAGACCTTCGCAGATCTCAAGGAATGCGCTTATCTTTCTAGGGTTGTGCGCCTTCACCCGAGTCTTCCAGCCTCCTGGGAATCATATAAATAATCACTTCTGCCTCCACTACAGCTTATCTCATTCCTCGCCTCTTTTACCACCCCCAACGACCTCAGGTTGAGTGACACCTACAAAGGCTCCCCTTGGACTGGAGTTTGGTGGCTAGGAGACGCAGCTCAGCTACGTGGCCAGCGAGCCGTCGCGTTCAGCCTCCCCGTCTTCCGCAGCGTGATTGAGGCCACTTTCTCACTGACCACCGCTGCCTGGAGCTCAGGAACACGTTCCCTCCTCCAAGTATCCTTCATTCCCAGTTCATTTCCCCATTTGAATTCATTCATTCCAATTTGCTCTGCCGCACATCCACCTGCTCCGACTTATTGGTCGGAGCTTCGATATCCAAGCTCACCCATTCCGATTGAGTCACCACATCACAATATATTTTCTCCCGTAGTCTGATCATCCTTAGGTTCGACCATCGGGTCGAGATTAAGGCCGGGATCTCCTCCCTCATCTTCGTCGGAGATCGAACCCTGCCCCACCGTTGCTTCTTTCTGTTTTGCTCAAATAACCCCGACCGGAGCTTCACCCCGAGTCGAGCTCGCCTCTGCAAGTGTTTGCGCACGCAGGGACTCCAGATCTTGCCTCCAGAGGGTCTGCTGGAGTAGCTCCAGGTCCATCTTCATCGTCATGCATATCCGGCTAGTAGCTTCCCCATCGGACCCATCCATTCGACGGGGGTGACTTCCACGATCGTGCTGGATCCTTTCAATCGCACATCGGAGTTGCGGAGCACATCTGAGACTCGGGTGAAGTTTGCCAGGGTCCTGTTCTTCCAGACCCCTCTACTTCATTGAATCGGACCGCCTCTGCTAGATCTGATCATAGCCGCTTCTGCACGTGCCCGTCGAGGGTATTTTACATTTGCTTTCCTACATGTTTATGTTTTAAAAGTTGCAGTTCAAACTTTTTGCATATCAATCCTTTACATTTCTAGTATTTGCACTTTAGTACTTTGAGTATGGATACACGTGATTGCTCACGTGCTTTCGTTGGTGATTTGCATCTTATTCCATGCATCTTTTGATTGTTATATTTTGAATGGAAGGTTTATGTTAATTGCAAAAATACCCCTGTGCGTGATTTAATAAGCATGTGCGCGAATGTTGTGGATTTTTTACACTATGGCCCCTAGACTTTTTAAAAGCGTTAATGTTGGTCTGGAAACTTTAGGATAATTGCGATTAGGTCCCAACAACCTATCTGTTTGATTTTGAATTAAATAAATATCATTTTCATTCCAAAAATTACGCAAAAATTCCTATGAGCTCCTACTAGCTCCTAGCGATTATTGTGATTTTTTGGAATTATTTTTGTTTGGTATATTATTTTCAAAAAAAATCCTTAAAAATGTGTCTGTCTATTTTATAAAATACCAGAAAAATATTAAATTGGTTCCAAAAATTCTAAAAAAAATAGGGCCTAGTAGTTTTTGTGTGTTTTACTTCCATACTAATTTTATTTCAAAAGTCATTAGAAAACCCCTAAAAAGCTAAAAACTCTAAAAACCTTCTAAAAATCATTAAAAACTCTACAAAAAATAAAAAAAATGGAATTTCAATTTTTGTAATTATACTTTTTTATTTCCTTTATCACAAAAACTGCAACCAGGACATGTAGGAACATTTGACATTTTAAATTTGCCCTACAGTCCAGGATGTACATTGCCTTGTTGTTTTGTGCTTGTTTCCTTTTTAGAAAATCATATAAAAATCAGAGAAATACAATAAAATAACCAAAAACATCTGCATATTTGAAAAATATAAAAATATTTTTGTTTCTTATTGTGGAGTATTTTTAGGCCTAATAAAAATGGCTAGAACTTATTTTTGCCTTGTTCTCCTTATTTGTTTTCCTACTAGAAATTATAAAAAAAATTGCAAATTAAAATCTACAAAAAATATTCCTTTTATTTTCTGATTGCCGACTACTTCGTAAATTTCTGTGCTTCTTGTGTTCGACCCTCGTCTCTATACCTGGTTAAATAATTAGCGGAGACCACTACATTGGTTTTTGTGCTTGTAATTGTCTTAATTGTGGTCTTTATTTTCTTGATTGATTGGGCCTCGCGATTCAGGTCGCAACAACTCTTACATATTACTTAACCCGAGTTGCCTTGGCACGTCATCAGAATGGCACTGTTGCCGGGGAGCACGGCTTAGTAGTCATTTCAGATTTCTTTTTGTTTTCGTTTTATTTCTCTATTTTATATAACTGGTTTTCTGACACTCTTCTGCTTGGCTTTTTGTGTGAGGGACAACCCGAGGACTCTGCGGCTTTCAATTGGAGTAACTGCACCCAAGGAGGAGCACAAGGATAGGAGGAGATCAGTTATATAGGATAGAGTAGCTTTTTCTTTCGGCAGACTATTTGTTATTGTAATAATACATGGACTTCAGACTTGCTTGGACTTGGCATATATCGGGGTCTGTTTTGCCGAGCACCGGTGTGATCGGGGGACCTCACTGCGGTTTTTCACCTATTTTTATTTTCTTCGCCTTTTATTTTTCTTTGATTCTCTATGAGTTTGGCCCCAAGATCTAGGAATTTCTCTGATTGCGACATAACTGATTATGGCCCAATTCCTAATATTATGCCTGCACATATAGCTTCGTAATTGGACCTTATTAATAAATCATAATAAAGAGTTAACTTTATAACTTGAGAGGTCACGTGCTGCTAGAGGCCATATACAGCACGTGCAGGATCCGTTGTGGTGGACACCGATCGACATCAGAGACCGGACCCCGACCTCTCTCTCTGACCAATTAGCTACAGTTCTTCGCGATTAGAAATTGCTCAACTAAGGTCATTTTCTTCTTGCATCATTTAAGTTAGTTTTCTTCCAATCTTTAAATTTATGTGCAGATCACCCTGCAAGTAGAGTGCTGGACATGGGTGCACATCTCTTACTTTGCATGCATCATCGTGTTTACCGTGCATTGGTTTTTTCGACTTCTCCCCCCTTGTTTTTGTACTATAAATAATCATGAGATCGAAAATTTGGTTAGGCATTTGTTTGATTATTGAAAAATACCTATGAACAAGTGTTAACTGAAAAATTGGGACTGCTGAACAAGCTTGATCCTAAAAGACACCTCACCTAAAAATTTGTCGTGGGAGATTAATCCCCTCATTGTTTGGTTTGCTTGCACGAGAGAGTGACCCGCACAATAGGCTAGAGCCAAACCTGAACTCTCGTTAGACTTCTGGTCTTGGGGTTAGTCGTTCTCTAGTGAGGATTGCTCCAGTATCCGGTCTCCGGTAAAGCGGGACGTGATATCCTTAATAGAGCAAGTTGATCGGGTAGCCGGTAAACGGTCCGCAACTTATACTTGCTGGGAAAGATCAAGCTTTGGTATTGGGCCAGTCTCTTGGGAGCATCGGGTTCCTACCAGCTTGATTAATCGACCTGCTAGACTGAATTATCACCAAAAAATTGACAAGATAAAAGACCGAACGTTTACTGTCATCAGCTCCGTGTTGCGTAGGTGAATTGGGGGTTTGATTACTGATCTCATTTGTTTCCAGATCCCATCTACTTGTTCTTCTAGATCACGATGATGGGATGGAGGTTCCTTAGGCATCCTTTGGTTGCACTGCTTTCGAGCAATCCACCCCACTCATCTAGGTAGGTTCGAGAGAGCCTAGACCCACTCTCCGAACCCAAGTTCGATTCCACACTGTTCCCCCTCGATCACCCTTCTTCCAGTCCCAAGGTTCCAGAGAAGAGACCAGTACATATATTCATTCATTTGACGACACCTTAGTTTGGGTCTTTTGCCTTTACAGAGACCCAAGAGATGGCTAACAGCGAGGAGCGCATCGATGGACAGCCCTAGAGTATCACATATGTTCTAGATTAGGGCGCCACAACAACACACTGTTAGCCTCCCTAGAGATGATGCAGAGGTAGATTAGAGACCAGGGAGCCTTCATGGCAGAAGTGCGCCGAGAGATGGCACATATGCGAGCAGATAGAGGAGAGACAAACCGAGCAGGCGGTGGAGAGATACCAGAGTTTGGAGGAGGAGACAAAGGACATCTAGAGGAGCCATAGGAGCCAGTCTGACTAGCTAGGCCGATGAGAGAGTTGCACAACCCTGGTGCGACTCTTACCCACCGCTGGATTTAGCTTCCGACGATTCTGGGAGATTTCAAGCTCCCCCCTCAGACTATCCAGCTGTTGCTCAAGTTCCATGGGATTGCCAACGAGAAGCCGCATCTTCACTTACATGAATTTGAGATGATCTGCAACACTGTCCACGACAGATACATGGACGAGGAAACCATCAAGATGATGGCTTTTCCATTCTCATTGGTCTTTAGAGCCGCCTATTGGCAGAAGCATTAAAGGAGATATGTCACTTTGTGGGAGCAGCTCCGGACCGAGTACTTGAACAAGTACTATCCACTCGGCTGAACGAATGCAGCATGGGCTCTGATCAACAACTTCTTCATGATCCCCAACGAGCAATTCCAAGAGGCATGGGATTGTTTCCGTGAGCTCATTGACCGATGTCCAAATCATGATACTTTCAAGCACAACTTAGCACAAAGTTTCTTTTGTGGGCTGACACCGGTGGTGTAGGGGCTTGTGAATGCTTCTTTTGGGGGGCTCCTATTTTGCCAAAGACGAAGACCAGGTCTGGGACATCTATGAGGAGATGGCCGAGAACTACACAATGATGTCTCAGACCAGGCTCTACACTCAGGGGAAGCCTCCACCCGAATCCGTGACTTATTACATGACATCACGGGTTGATGCGGGTCCATCTACCTCTTCTTCAGCAGCCGCAACACATGCAGAGTCATCGGTCGCTGATATGGGCATCATCAACGAGAAGGTGGATCGCATCGAGAACATTGAGAAGAAGCAATGCCAGGGCATGACTCAGATCAATCAGTTGGCATAGACTTTGAGTGACCTGAAGACCTTGATCATGTGTCTCTAGGAGGCACAGATGGCTTTTTAGCCCCATCTCAGGTCACAGGCTGATCCTAGCAGCAACGGCTCATACCAACAATCTGCCCAGTACAGACAGGTCCACCACATATATGCGGAGCCATACGAGCAGATGTAGCACCAGTACACTCAGCCGCCACCATCCTAGGACACTTAGATGGTGGTGTATCAGCAGGATCAGCCACTAGCAGTTCTTCCTCCATCCCCCTATGAGTAGGAGCTTTGATGGAAGTCAACGAGATTTGGTATGACCGATAGCAGCCCGAGATCCACCAAGATCATCCCGGATTCAGGTGGTCAACTGGAGGTGCCTCATCCCATTAGCAGCCTCCAGCGCAGGGTGGACAGTTCGGCCAACAGTCACAGCAGCAACCCCAGTTCCCTTACCAGCCACGACAACAGCATTACCAGTCGAGTGCTCGTCCCTACCAGCAGGGACATCAGTGGAGGCAGCACCAACAACAACCTCAACAGTGTTCTCAGCCTCACCCTCATCAGTTCCAGCATCAACCTCACTTTCAGAGAGGCAACCCATCTCGTTCTCATGGGCTTGTCTATGAGAACCCTGCTCTTGATGATCTAAGACACATACTCTCTGACCAACAGGCCACATTCAGGAGGGAGATGGACGAGTTCTGCCAGGAGATGAGGGAGATCACAAAAGGAAAGGCCACCATACCTGCTCAGATCGAGCCCATCCCGAATAATCTAAAAAGAAAATCTGAGCAGGTACAGTTTACAGAGACTACCACTCCTAGTGACGTATTGGATGGCATTGCTTCATACACATTTGATGCTGACTTTGTTACACTTAGGAGTGGTAGGATGCTAGCCGGCAGTGCCTCGTCTGAGCGACGACACCACGAGGATGCAGGAGCACTAAACGAGGAGGATAGTGGTACTGATGCCGCTAAGGATGACGATGATGACAGTGGTGCTGACGCCACCAAGGACGTTGATCCAGTCGATGGTACTGAGACATTCGCTTCTCCAAATGCAGAGGGTGGCACTGATGCCACCAGATTCCATGACGTTGAGCTAGAGTGCGTTGCTGTGCCACAACACCGGATGCCGTGGTTGGTAGTGAGGTCACCCCTTCTATTCAAGTAGTGTTTTCTCCCATTTCTATACCCGAGACTATATGAAAAACACCCAAAAAACTAATAAAGGAAAGGTTACTTCATCTTAGAGTCCATATGTAATGCTTGATGATACTTGTATGGTGTCCATGCCTTTGCAACAACAGGAACCTATTCCTAGCCCTCTATCTGAGGAGGGTCCAGCCATCCCCTTCCCCCAAGCACTCCGCTTGGCTAAGGTAAATAATAAAGAAAATCCAAAAAGGATCAGCAGCTAGAGTTCAGCAAGAAGATGATTGATAGGTTCCATATCTAGCTGACTCTACAGGAGGCACTTGAGCATATTCTTCCAGAAGAACTTGAGAGACAAGACCACCATCCATAGGAAGAAGAGGAATCATAATGCAGAAATCCATGTGCTCACTCGTGCCACCTGCTTCGCCATCCAGAATCGTCTGCCAACCAAGAGGCCAGATGCAGGAGCTCCCTATGTCAGATGCCATATTCATGAGCTGAGATTTGATCAGACTCTATTAGACAATGACTCTTCTATGAACCTCCTTCTGACAGCCTTACTCGACCGATTCGAGTTTGACCCTCTTCGACAGAGTAGGACAGTCCTCCAGTTCGCTGATAGATCTATCAAGAGGCCGAAAAGGTTGTTAAAGGACATGGTCATCACAATTCATGGCCTGAAATTCCCTGTGGACTTTGTTGTGATGGACATGGAGATCCCTGAATCTGTGACCGATACCCCCATCATTCTAGGACATCCATTCTTGGTCACAGCCAAGGCGGTGTCCGCCCATGATAGTGGGAAGGTGTATTTTCACGTCGAGGGCAAGCATATACAAATAGAGATGATCGATGAGACCAGAGCGTGAGACTCAGCTTGCCTAGAGCAGTTTAGTGATGTAGAGCATACGATAAAGGCAGAGAAAGACGTCCACAAGAAGTGCGGCTTTGTGATCACTGATGATGAATCCGCTTGGTCCGATCCCATTTCACGAGCCCTTCTCTCACCTTCAGATGCTACAGATCCACAGTTTCCAGCAGAGGAGAGTTCAGAGAGCACACTCTTGGCTGAGGACACTTTTGAGACTGACGACCGCACTCAGGACAACGAGGAAGATTTTGTATCTTGTGATTCTAATTCAGATCCCTCGGAGTCAGACATAGATTGGGCAGAGTTTGATGATTTATTACCTTATCTGATTTCCACAGAGCCAACATCTAGGGTGGAGGTCGTGCCAACACCGAGTACAGATATACCAGTATGGCATCCTTCACCAGTTTTGTATGATCAGCGAGAGTTTTCTCGTTCAGACCTGGTTGCATTTACTCAGACCTTTCAGAGGCCATATTTGCCTGCTCTCAGTTGCTCAGAATTGAAGCCTTTTCCACATTCACTGAAGTATAGATTCGTTGCGGGTGTGCATGAGATGTACCCAGTCATTATATCGGCAGATTTGACTGGAGAGCAATAATCTTGTTTGATGGAGGTTCTTGAAAAGAACCGCAAGGCAATAGGATGGAGCGTAGCTGATCTCCAGGGGATAAGTCCAACCCTGTGCTCTCATCATATCTATCTCAAAGAGGATGCGAAGCCGTCACATGAGTTCTAGTGACGGTTGAATCCAAATATTCGAGAAGTTATCATGAAGGAAATACCAAAATGGTGGAGCATTGATTTTATCTACCCCATCTCCGACTCCAAATGGGTTAGTCCATTATATGTGGTGCCCAAGAAGATGGGTATCCCTACAGTTGTGAGTGAGTCTGGAGAGGAGATAGCTACCCAGGAACCCACTTCTTGGATGGTATGTGTGGACTATAGACTATTGAATCAGCCACTAAGAAGGATCATTTCCAGTTGCCTTTTATTGTCTGATTATAGAGAGGCTAGTTGTGAAGAGTCATTACTGCTTTCTTGGCGGGTACTCCGGATATAATCAGGTGGCCATAGTGCCCAAAGACCAGGATAAAACGACATTCACGTGTCCGTTTGGGACTTATGCTTTCAGACGGATGCCCTTTGGTTTATGTAACTCCGCAACGACATTCCAAAGGTGCATGTTGTCCATATTCTCGGACATGGTGGGTGACTGTTTAGAGGTCTTCATGGATGACTTCTTGGTCTACGGTGACGGGTTTGATGCTTGTCTTGACTGCCTAGATCGCGTTCTTCAACGCTGCATAGAGGTTCATCTTGTCTTATCTTTGGAGAAGAGTTACTTCATGGTGACTCAGGGGACGGTGCTTGGTCATATCATCTCCAACAGGAGCATGGAGCTTGATCCGGCCAAGGTGGATAAAATCAGGAAACTCAATCCATCATCCAATCTGCGACAGTTACAGTCTTTTCTAGGGCATGTTGGTCTCTACCGATGTTTCATTCATGACTTCAACAACATTGCCTAGCCGTTGACTGATTTGATGACAAAGGATACCAAGTTCATTGTAGATGATAAGTCTCTTGCGTCATTTAAGACTCTCAAGAGATTAGTTTTTGAGGCTCTTATCCTTCAGCCGCATGAATGGTCTCTCCTATTTGAGATCATGACGGATGCCTCTGATTTTGTCATGTGGGTCGTGCTGGGATAGAGGAGGGATGGAGTGTCGTTTTCCATTCACTACGCTAGCCGTACATTGGATGCCGCTTAGAGGAACTATACTGTCATGGAGAAATAAATGCTAGTTGTAGTCTTTGCCCTTGGAAAATTCAGATCGTATATTCTTGGATCAAAAGTGATTATCTTTACTGATCATACTACCATCAGGTACCTTATGGCTAAGAAGGATGCCAAAACGATATTGACTAGATGGATCCTTCTGCTCCAGGAGTTTGATATTGAGATTAGGGATAAACCTAGAGTCAAGAATGTGGTGGCAGATCATTTCTCCCTATTAGAGAATCGTGACGAATCTGAGCAGATAGATCTCATTATAGAGACCTTCTCAGATGAGGCGATACTTGCTATCACCTCTCTCCCGTAGTACGTCGACATTATGAACTATCTTGTTGCCAAGAAAGTTCTACAAGGTTGGCCCATGTAGTGACTTGAGACTTTCCTGGAGAAGGACAAGTCCTACCATTAGGAGGATCCCTTCCTTTATCATGAAGGAGGGGATAACATCTGGCGTAGGTGCATTCCACAGGAGGAGCACCACATCATCCTCACATACTGCCACAAGCTTGAGGCATGAGGACATCATTCTGGGAGGAGAACAACATAGAAAGTGCTCCAATCCAGCCTACGGTGGCCTACCCTCTTCAAGGATTCAGATGAATTCATGAAGAGGTGTACTGATTGTCAGATGATGGGCACTTATGGACATCGTGATATGATACCAATGCAACCCATTCACTTCTGTGAGATTTTTGATGCATGGGGCATTGACTTCATGGGTCCATTCCCTAAGAGTCAGGGATTCGAGTACATTCTTTTGGCTGTGGACTATGTGAGTCGTTGGGATGAGGCCATACCCGCCCGAACTGCAGATGCTAAGACTTCTTGCAAATTTTTGAGGAAGAATATCATTTCACGGTTCAGGATGCCTAGAGTATTGATATCTGATGGGGGGTCTCATTTTATCAATGATAAGGTAAAGTCTCTTGCTAACGAGTTCACATAGACCGTCCAGTTGCCACTCCATATCACCCTCAGACCAATGGTCTTGCTGAAGTATCGAACAGGGAGATCAAGATGACATTGCAGAAGGTAGTCCACCCAGACCGAAAGGATTGGTCATAGCTTTCGGAATCGATCTTGTGGGAATATCAAACTTCCTTCAAGAATCCTTTGGGTACGTCTCTCTTTTGTCTCGTTTATGGCAAGCCCTGCCATTTACTTGTTGACATTAAACACAAGTCACTACGGGTTGTCACTGATATATTGTTGGATCCAGAGAGTATAGGAGATCAAAGGAAGGCAGAATTGGCAGCCCTGGAGGAGCTTAGAGATACAACCTTTTAAAGTAGACTACAGTATAAGGAGCGAGTAAAGATATGGCATGATTCTCATATCAGCCATAAGCAGTTTGAGCCAGATCAGAGAGTTGCTTTTTTGATGCCAGGCTTAGATTATTTCCAGGGAAATTGCAAAGTAAGTGGAAAGGACCATACCCGGTCTGAAAGGTGCATGACAATGGTAGTATCGACATTTCTAAGATGTCATCTGAGTCCACCTTTCGTGTTAATGGTCAGCACCTCAAACAATATCTAAATCATGAGCCGTTGATCGTTGACGTTACCCCGATTCATTTTGCATGAGATGTAGTTTTTGACTCACATCAGTTGCATCCCGTGCCTGATTATCACTGTATTCCCCTTGTATAGATCCAGATGTCCATATCATCTCATTCTTTAGTCTAACACACTATCTGCATCTTGTGATTATGCTATACTTAGGGTATGCTTTACCCTAAGTATAGGGGGTGTCAGTTCTTTGATCATTCTTTTGATTCTTCTTACCTCTGTTTTGATGCCTGTACTTGGGGATATTTTACCCTAAGTATAGGGGAGGTAGACTTTGTACATCCTTTCACTCAGTTTCGCCTTTATGTACAGTCTGATATACATAGGATTAGTTGATCCTAAGTATAGGGGGAATCACCGAGCCTTCTTCTTTCTATTTAGTCGTTGTAGTATAACATGCCTTTTCTCTTCCCTATACTAAGCACGAGTTTTGCCGTCTTCATCGCTCTTTGTTCACTCTAAGGACATCATTCGAGATAAGTATAGGGGGTGTCGTATATATTACATATATAATTTAGCCATAACTTGTACTTTGTGTGAGTGTGTTAATAAATAAAATGGATAAAACACTTTATCTAAAAATCGCAAAATTTTTAAATTTTTCTTGTACATAAAAGCCTTTCTTGCATATACATAGCTATTTCTAAAAATTATTTTTACAAATGTTTGTAAAAATGTTTTGTTTGTAAAAAGTTTGTAAATACGTTTGTATCAAAACTATGTACATAGTACACAAATTTTTGCAAAATGTTTGAAAAATAAAAGTTTGCAAAAACCCATTTGTATATGTCTGTAAAAAGTTGCAAAACTTCTGCATCCATGCTTGCATTCAAACATTTTCAAAAATTTTGCATAAAAAGATTTTTGTATATACTTATATATTCTTCTGAATAATAGTTGACATTTAAACTAAATTTAAATTAAACTGGAAAATGGAACTTGGTTAAGACCTTAATCCACCTAATTCTAAGAGGAACCATATAGGATTTTGGGTTAAGACTTTTCAGGTCCATTAGTGACTTAATTCTTTGAGTCCACTAGGCTATGATTACATGTCATCTTGATGTGCCTAAGCAGAACACTTAACAAAGAACGCATGACTCTCAAAGACAATGGCTTTACTTGCACCAACACCTTACACTCTACGGATGAGGTGGTGACGAGGCAGTTTCCTTTGGCTTGGGGTAGCATACGGGGGTAGAACTTCTAGGTAGAACCTCTCGTCTTCCTTTAGGGAAGGAAGTGCGCCTCAACATGGTTCGACGGTGTTGAGGTCTAAAGGCAGGGGTTGTGGGTTGCAATAATGCTTCAAAAGAGGGATAGTCTACTGGCTCAGGAAGAAAAAGTCCTTATGTATATATGTTGCACCATGTAGATATGTTGTACATATGTACATCAAAAAATGTGCAAAAGAAAGAAAAACTCCAACAACAAAAATGGTGGTTCTGATAGAAAATGAAATACCTGCCGGAGTGTATATATCCAAATAAAGCAAAGCTTATGGTACCCAGTCTCATCTCATGAATCTTGCAGTGGGAGACTTAGCTACACTGTTTAGGCTCCCAGGGATATGTGGCTACACTGGCCATGATCCATTCTCTTATTTCCCCCTCTTCTTGAGTCGGTTGAACTTGAAGCTAGAAGGGAATACCCCGCTCCTCGAGGAAAGAGCTGCTAGACTAGGGCCTTAGAGTTACCTTGTTGAGGGAGGTTGTTGCATTGTCATTTCTAAGGTGGGGAGCTACATATCACTTACACCGTACAAGAAAAGATTCATGGTCATTAGAGTTTGTGTATGCAGACTTGTCCTAATCTGGATTATGGAGTCTTGACCATAGATTGGTGGAACTTAGAGGTTGTTGAGTCTTAAACATAGGTCCAAATAAGGTTCCGACAAATTAATAATCCTAAGGCCTGACTAAGCTCCATACTTCAATTTAATGAAGACAAGCTTAATAATCAACCTTGATTCTTCTTCTTCTTCTTTTCTTTTCTTTTTCACTTCTTTTTCAAATAAGTGCTTGCTAAGGGACTAGCAAAGGTAAAGTATAGGGGGGTGATGAATCCCTGATATCACTCTTTATTCTTTTATTTTAGCTATTTATCTTGGCAAAGCATCATGTAAATAGGTGTAAATACAATAAGTTACCATTTGGCATGTATATGTTAACATTATATATTTAGCTTGTATTTGTGCAAAAATACAAGAATAAAGAAGAATAAAATAGACGGAGGTATTTAGAATAAATACATAGTGACCCGAACCACAACAGAAGGTCAAGCTTTGACTTGATCGCCAAACAAAATAAATAGAGAGAGATAGGGCCTACTCTATACTATATATATTACTTGTATCTATAAATAATTATTTTTGACAAAATAAAAATAAAACATTCTCTTTACCTCCTTGTATATAGTTCTGATAATGATATAAAAATTAGAAAAAATAAAATAAAATAAAAATAAAATTATCTCTCACTTGTACAAAACACATGTATATATGTCTCACTCCTTATTTATTATATACCTATAAATGAAGAATAAAAATAAAATAAAAATTATTTTATACTCCAAAAATTATACGTAAATAAATAAAATATAAAATTGGGATATTTGTGTAAAAAACAAAATAAAATATTTGTACAAAATACATAGGTATATTATACCTATATATAATACATTATACTGTATAAAGACTAATTTATTTTTCATAAAAATAAATAAAAATCACATAAAAATGGTTTGAAAAATAATAAATAATTTTCATTTTATACACTTTTTATTTTAAAGCGAATTACTATTTTTTATTGAATTTGTAAGTATTATGTAAGTTCCTATTTTCTGATTGGTCCAGGTTACTTTGTTGACTCGAGTCAATGCCCTCTTCCAGGCTTGACCCAACCAGACCCTGTTTGCCGGACCAACTTCTCCCAATTTTCTGAGTCGGGTCATGCCACCCCTCACCCTGATTCTTCGCCCGTGGCCTCTCCTTGCATCCAAGACCTTCGTGGATCCTTAGGAAGGCACGGATCTTCCTAAGGTTGTGGGCCTTCACCTGAGTCTTCCAGCCACCTGGGAATCCAATAAATCGTCTCTTTCTTCTCCACTACAGCTTAGCTTGTTCCTCACCTCTTCTTCCACCCCCCAGTGACCTCATGTTGAGTGACAGCTACTAGAGGCACCCCTTGGATTGGAGTTTGGTGGCCAGGAAACGCAGCTCAGCTACGTGGCTTGCGACTGCCACCGCGTTTAGCCTCCCCATCTTCCGCAACGTGGTTGAGGCCACTACCTCGCCGACCAACTCCGCCTGGAGCTCAGGAACACGTTTCCTCCTCCAAGTATCCTTCATTCCCAGTTCATTTCCCAATATGTATTCATTCATTCCATTTCGCTCCGCCGCATATCCAATCTCATCCGTTCCAATTAAGTCGCCACATCACCCTTCTCATGCAGTCTAATCATCCTTAGGTTTGACCATCGGGTCGAGATTATGGATGGGATATCCTCCCTCATCTTCGTTGGAGATCAAACCCCGCCCCACCGACGCTTCTTTCCTTTTTGCTCAAATAGCCCCGACCGGAGCTTCGCCCCAAGTCGAGCTTGCATCTGTAGGTGTTTGCGCGCGTAGGGACTCCAGTTCTAGCCTCCAGAGGGTCCACCGGAGTACCTCTAGGTCCATCTTCACCGCCACGCATATTCGGCTAATAGCTTCCCCATCAGATCCGTCCATTCGATGGGGGTGCCTTCCACGCTCGTGTTGGACCCTTCCGATCGCTCATTAGAGTCGCGAAGCACATTTGAGACTCGGGTGAAGTTCGCCAAGGTCCTGTGCTTCCATACCCCCTCTGCTCCATTGGATCGGCCTGCCTCTGCCAGATCTGATCCTAGACGCCAATCGGAGCAGCCTTTGGGCCTTTGGATCTGACTCCTGAAGCATATGCGCCCCACGACCTGGACATTCTCTAGGGCGTCGGATCTGACACAACAGAAGATCTGAACCGCACATCCTTGATCCACCAAAGCACACCACGTGTCACCACGCGCACCACACATGCCCATCAAGGGTATTTTACATTTGCTTCCCCGCATGTACTTTTTAGTCTGTTAAATAAAGATTTAGTTCAATCTTTTTGCATACCAGTCCTGTAGATTTCCAGTATCAAGTCTGTACACACGTGACTGCACGCGTGCTAACGTGGGTGATTTGCATCTTATGCCCTACATCTTCTGATTGTTATATTTTGAATGAAAGGTTTATGTTAATTGCAAAAATACCCCTTACGTGATTTAATGAGCACGTGTCTGTCTTTTTTTATAAAATACTAGGAAAATATTAAATTGGTTCCAAAAATACTAAAAGAATTAGGGCCTGTTAGTTTTTGTGTGCTTTACTTCCAGTACCAATTTTATTTCAAAAGTCATTGGAAAACCCTTAAAAATCTAAAAACTCTAAAAATCTTATAAAATTCATTAAAAATTCTACAAAACTAAAAAAATGGAATTTCATTTTTTGTAATTAGACCTTTTTATTTCCATTATCACAAAAATTGCAACCAGGATGTATAGGCACTTTTAATTTTTTAAATTTGCCCTACAGTCCATGTTGTACATTGCCTTGTTGTTTTGTGTTTGTTTCCTTTTTAGAAAATCATATAAAAATCAGAAAAATTGCATAAAATCACCAAAAAAACTGCATATTTGAAAAATATATAAATATTTTTGTTTCTAATTTGGAGTATTTTTAGGCCTATTAAAAATGGTTAGAACTTGTTTTTGCCTTTTTCTCCTTATTTGTTTTACTATTAGAAATTATTAAAAAAAATTCAAATTAAAAGCCACAAAAATATGCCTTCTATTTTCTGATTACCGACTACTTCGTACATTTCTGTGCTCCTTGTGTTCGACCCTGGTCTCTATACAAAGTTAAATAAATAGCGGGGGCCTCTACATTGATTTTTGTGCTTGTGATTGTCTTAGCTGTGGTCTTTATTTTCTTGATTGGCTGAGCCTCGTGATTCGGATCGCAACAACCCTTAGATATTACTTAACCCGAGTTGCCTTGGCGCGTCATCAATAATCAACAAAGAATTTTAACACATTTTTTATTCCACTAAATTAAATGCAAACATAAATACATAAATAATACATATAGATAAACACCACTTAAAAACTCACAACAAGTAACTTGGATGAATAATAAAAATACCCTGAATTAATTCCTTAGGAAATCACTTCAGTAAGAAAAAGTCAGAACAAAAAGCCCATCTCATCTCCACTCTACTGATTTAATCAACAAGTACATTTTTAACGATCCAAAGATGATTCACATTCAAAAATAGTAGATTCTTTAAGACAAAAATGATTAAATGATCTAAGTGTTCACGTAGAGTATTTAATATTCAACTTAAATACATCAATCAAGCAAGGCCTTTAAATACAACTGATGCTTGAATTTTCAATCAAAATCAACCACACAACTTGCTACAGACAGAGTGTTAAATAAGATTTCAAACAAGACAAAAATCGCATTATTTAGATTCAAGAAGAAAAGATATTCAATATAAAAACTTCCAAGTTTTGTTACATATGAGGACAGACAGAGACTAATATGTAGATAACAAAATCCGTAAGGGCTAACATGCAAGTGTTAAATAGGTGGGAGGACTTATTTGTAATATATATAATTGGTTGGATTTTTACTGCAAATTTTCCACCCGTGTAAAACACGTGATGTAGTAGGCTTGGTTGAGGAGGCTCAGGCCACGCGTCAGTGTTTGATGCTTCCCTGGTGGTAGGGAAGTAGGTCTGGATTCTAGATCTGGTCCAACCCCGAGGTTTGAACCATTGCTTCTGATAGGCAACGTGGCTCAATATTGGCTGTCAGATATTGCCTAATTCGGCAAGATCGACAGCATCTTCTATGTGAGTTCTCCTTCGGATAGGCAACGTGGCTCAATATTGGCCATCAGATCTTGCCTAATCAGGTTGCTCCTCCGTATTCCCCCTGGCGGTCTGAAAGTCCAATCACCTCCGTTGGACGTTAGCGAAGATGATGGTTGCTCGGAGAAGACGTAATGGTCCAGAGCAAGCTCGATTGATGAAGTGTCATCAGAGGATGAATAGGCGATCGGAGCTCGCTCTATTTTAGGATCATTGAAGCCGATTTGATGTACAGTGTTAGTCCAAATGAAAGATAAATACCTAGCAAACAGATCGAAGTTTTTATGGGATGAAATGGAGGGCTACTCGAAGGTGATGAACTTAGCCCTAAGGGATGTCACCTCTATGGAGAAGACGACGATGGATTCGGGTGGTCACAATGATGGAAAAATGATCGATAATTAGAGACATTATGCACGAATGAATGATCAAAGGTGCATGCAAACAACTTCTAAGATGAGTCTAAGAGTGCTTAACAACAGGAGAATAAATCTAAGAAGTTAACACCATAAAAACACTGAGATCTGACCTGAAAGTTGAAATGTTGAAGAAGATATAGAAGCAGTTGAATCTAAAGCCACTTGACAAAGCGAGGAGCTTCGTCTTCTTCTCTTGAAGTTCTTGGAAAAAGAACTAAGCTCAAACAACCGTAGATCTAGGCGGTGACTTGGTTGAGAAACCAAGGTTATCATCGGAGCCCATGGTCTATCGTAACTTAATCTTAGACTCTCTCTGTGTCATTGTGGAGAATAGAAAGCTAAGGGGAACTCGTGCAAGGGTGTACAACTGGAGCAAGGGGTGGCGAAGGGTTATTTAAAGGTGAAATGGTGGAGGTTGCAAGGAGTTTTTTAGCTGGTTTCAACCAATACGCCAAAGAAATACGGTGACTTCCGACGGTTCTGGTGGTTGACGTGAAAGAGAGAGAAGTTAGGGGAAGAGGTTGCTAATGAAGGTTTGGTCGGGAGACAACTGGAGATGGGTGGTGAAATTGGTAGAAGTTGCCATGGAACAAACAGTCGCGTCTCATGGAAGATGTGGCTGGAGGTTGAAGTTAAACCTTAATCGTCCGATCATCAGATCAAACGGTAGGGTTTGAGGCGATTGAGAACCACTTGATCAAACCCAATCAAGCGGTCATGATCTAGGCACTAAAGAACGGGTTGGATGCACCTGATCAAAAAAATCCAATGGTCAAATATTGAGGCAATGAAGTACGGCGCAGATGGAGTTGATCAAGAGATCAGACGGTGGAAATGAGTGTGCGAGTGGCGACATAGGAGTCGGCGACATGGCAGATGTGATAAATAGAAATTTGAAGAAATTCAATAAATCCAAAATAATCAAGAAATAATTGGTTAGAAGTTGAATTATGAAAAAGTGTAAACATGAAAGTTGTAGATCTTGATGAGATCTACAACTTTTAGGTAGAAGTCAAGGAGATCAGAGGTCATCTATACATAGATAAAAATTAAAAACTAAATAAAACAATTTTCTTTATTGTCCTTTTGCTTATTTTTTTGGATTTTTTTGTTTTTATATTACTATATTTATACACAATTTTATTCTAATTTTTATTTTATCTAATAATAAAAAAATACATAAAGTAATATACTATAATAGACTTATATTAATATATAATAATTAGTGTCAACTATAAACACCACAATAGTTAGTAATTAGTGTTAATAAGTCAATGAATCTTGTTATCAACTTAGGTAAAGGAGATAACTATAATCAATTAAGCTGATAAATCTGAGATTTATCACTTTGTTATCTCATCCAGCTTATCCAAGTTCTTCGTCCTCTATTCGATCACTTGAAGCTTCTCAAGCTCCTTGGATCATTTCTCAATAATGTCCACTTTGGATAGGTGGTTTCCAATGATGGTCAGGTCAGAGTTGTTTGCCCTATCCACTTCATGTGATGCCATCATATTGACAGCCTTGTGGGGTACTGTAGGGGAGGTGACGGGGTGCTTATGAAAACCACGTGAAGAAGAAAGAGCTGTTGAACTCTCCGCCATCTCCTCAAAAATTTGATAAAAGACATCCTTGTTCTTGTTAAAGTGTCTCCCCCACAAGCGGTATCTACCAACTTATGATTCTATATGCATAAACCACCAAAGAAATTTTACACAAGGCTTGTCTTTGGAATATCATGATGGGGGGTACTTCTCGTCAGATCTTTGAATCTTTCCCATGCCTCGTGAATAGACTCCTAGGGCATCTGGGATAAGCAATCAAGGATCACATTTGGATGAGTCATCCAAGCAGGTAATATTTGATCAGAAATGCGGATATCAACTCTTCCCAAGTAGTGAAGTGATTTAACCAATATGAAGCTTTGTCCATCAGACTAAATGGGAAGGCGATCATCTTAACTACCATTAATGGGACATTTGGGAAGTATACTGTTCCGCGAATGCGATGGAAATGCTGGAGGTGTACATAAGGTTCTTCATTAATATTTCCATGGAATATTGGGATAAGAGGTAAAATAGTGGGCTTAAGCTCGAAATGCCCATGAATCGCAGGGATTTGTATCCAAGAATTTGTCTGTCATGCCTTTGGATTGTAAGTATCCTTTAATGTAAGCTTAGCCAAATGTTGTATGTTAGGGTCTTCTCCCGCATTCCCACCTCCACCATTGTTTCTATCCTCCTCTCCCATATTTTGTCACAGCTCGAGAATCATGTCTCTCAATGTGGTCTAAAAATTAGCCTGCTCTGGTAATTGGGTTTGAATTGACTGAATGGAGGCTCACATGGTGCTGTTGATCTCGCTCGGTTCCAACATGGTTCCCTTTCCCCTTGGTGGCATCAAGTGTCCGGTGTTTGACTCTGAAAATGTGCATGACACTCGATTAGTCCTAAAAAATGATGGAGTCTCAGATATAGTTCGAGACTAGAGCCAATCTCAAACATCTGGTTGACTTTGAAGGGTGGTGTGGAGAATGTGGAATATTCAGGGAGTGAGTCTCCCCGAATAGAAGGTGAACATATCAGAGTATCGAATGAGTTTGCAAAGTTCGAATGAGAAATACTCCGGTCCAACCTCTTCGAAATCAATAGGTAGGATGTGAGAGCACGAAGGTCAATGTAAGAGTGAAAAATGAGTGAATACACAAGTGCATGGAAGGATCTCTAGCTTTAGCAATCAAACACAATACAAACCCCCAGTTCACCAACTCAACGCAATTTGAAGACCATCAAGGTTCGATCAATTATCTTGTCAATTTTTAGAGTTTGCTGAGAAATCTCTATCATAGCGGCTTAGGGAGCTGTTAGGAACCCAATGCTCCGAGGAAACTGTCCCAATCTCACAACTAGTTTTTCCCAGCCAGTATGGGTGCGTACCGTTTACCGGCTACCGGATCTACCCACTCTGCTAAGGAAGTCCCCGACCGAGGCTACCCGCTGAAGTCCTCACCGGAGAATAACTAATCACAAGACTAGTAGTCTGAAGAGAGTACGGGCGTGGCTCGATCCTAGTGTGCGGGTCGCTCTCTCGCTGCTGGTAAATCAAAAAAGGAGGAGGTGACTCTCCCAAAAATAATGATTTTTCCTTACATTTATTTTAGGGTCGAGTTTTCTTTAGCAGTCCGGAATTTTAGGAAGTTGTCACTTGGTTTGAATATTTTCAATGAATCACCTACCGAGTGTCAAATTTCCATTTTAGCTTTTGTGAGTGAAAGCAAGGAAGGAGATCGGAAATGCCAATGCGCGATTAAACACAATGATGAATGCATGTGTTAGAGTTGCGTACCTTGTCATCATCACTCTACATGCAAAATGATCCATGTAAAATTTGAATATAGAAAAAAAATAAATTAACCTATATTATGCAAGTGAACCGTCCTAGCAATATCTTCTATTAGCAGGCGAGAACAAGTTAATTTGACTAAATCCAATATGCTCTACTCTATAGGTACAAAAATTCTTGTTAAGGGCTTTGGACCTAGTTAATTACCTGGATCAAGCAAGTTAATAAATAAATCAATAGGTGGCTCATGAAATCCGTGTGAAACAAATAAAAAAATGGTGAAAACAAAACCGGTGAGGTCCCCAAAGCGCACCAGCACTTGGCGAAACACACCCCACAAAAAGGTATATAGTATCTTTTTACAAGAGTTCAAATTAATAAATGCTTAAATAATAAAAAAACTATCTATGCTTCTAATGATGGTCTCTCTCAAAATCTTCTTCTCCTCCTCTCATGTTCTCCTATGGCTTCAAGATGAATTAAGCCGCCTCCACGTCGCTTGGGTGCTTCGACTCTCTAAGGATCGTCTCCTTCGCTCCACGTGCCCTCGCAAGAAAAAAAAGAAAGAATGTGTAAGAAACACAATTATAAAATAGGAGAAGGAAAATGAAATAAAAACAGTTAATATGAACAATGGAATAAATGTGAAAAAAATATAAAATAAATATGCAAAAATATAAACAAATATTTCAACCAAGAATAGCAGGTCAAATAAGAAACTAACTACCCTCGCCGTGCCTCCCCGGCAGCGACGCCATTTTGTTGAGGAGGTAAGAGGAGCCTATTCTCAGATAGCCATCTTATCGCAGAACGATGCCTAGCCTTCGAGCCATCCGGTGACAGCGAGTCAGCCTTCGTCAAGGTCATCACGACGTTCAACTGCTCCCAATTGGTGAGATCTACATCCATTTCTCTCTTTCATTTAGATTAATTTTAGGTGTAATTTGTAGTTTAAATTCGTTGTCAATTTTGTATGTTAGATCGTAGTGTTTAATCGTAGCTAACTACTCATCATGATTCTATCCATTTCTGACCCGACTTTTTCATCTCACAATTTCCGATCTCATCACATTCAATTCTATCTCTCATGCACTCCCACCTCCGACCACGCATGGTGGTCGGAGATCCGGATATATCCATCACCATTCACCGGATCCGCAACACATTCACACATCCATTTTATTTTTTTTTGCATTTCGAATAATTGAAATTGAGCCATCGTGCTCCGTCCTCATTTGTTTATGTAGATTTTTTAAAAAAAATAAAAAATATATATTGAGAGAGATCTTCCTAACATGACACCCGTTCCTTCGACATCCTCGCACGACCACCATCATCCCTCCTCCATTACTCCCTCGCCATCAAACCTCCTTTAAATACCCCCCGCCACCACATAACCGTCGTCAACCTCCACCTATAAAACAACCTTTTCCAGCCCCCGATACCATCGTCCACCATTCTACGGTCTAAAACCTAGCCCCTCTCCTCCTCTCTGTGACAGACGGAGGTAGACGAGGGGCCATCTGTTAGCCATGTGAGCCCGAGGCAAACCATTCCAACAATAAATGTTATTGTAATGTTTGATTTTTCAATAAAAGTTATTGGTTTGTTTTCACTCCCTTTTTGAGATTAACTAAATTAATGCACTATAAGGTCCCTCTATATAATTAGGGTTATGTACCAGGACCATCTTAATAATCATACAACTGTTGATTCAGTAATAGAATCATAGAGGCTGGTGTTTGGATGAATATCTAAGGTGTTAGATTGAGGACTCATCAAGCACCGTTAAATGATTGTTAAGAGATGATCTCCATCCCGAGTAGGAGATGTCAATCCTTTTTCATATAGGCTGATATCTGACCGACCTCTTGATGTAGGTCCTCTGCATGGGAATAGAGATTCGGAGGTGTCAGATTAGGTAGGCCAAAAAGTTGACTTAACGAGATCAAATTAACCAAAGTCCTATATTGTATACTGTCGCTATATAGGCACACATCCTCTAACCAGATACAGATGTGTTACTATATGTTTGAGTGTGTACATTTGGTAGAACAATAGGTTGATGACCTAACCAAGGTCTATACAGGGGCGAGCTGGTGTGCATATAAGGGCATATGAGTAGTACGATCTCTCAAAGCGATCATACAGGTTCAATTCTGAACTGGAAGATATGAGATCACTCATGAGGTATTGGGACCGATCAAATTCCATGCATGGTCGTCGTGATTTTAAAGAATGACAAGAATTTGAAAGTATGATATATGCTTTTGGAAAGAATATGATCGATACCAAATCCCAATGACCAAGATTGAGAAACATGATGATAAAACCCAGAAGATGACAGTGTAAAATTGATCTATATCTTCAGGTTCATCATAGGTCTTCCAGTATGCAGGATGTACATGTATAGGAATACTTGAGGGTGATCATAAACGTTTGTATAACCATGACACTTCCATTCCGATGGAGTGATGAAAGATGTCTGGATTTTAGTGACTCCTCTCAGTAGAGAAGTAATCTGATCTTTATCCAAGTGTTGAACATTGATCTGAATGAGATTCAGATGCAATGATTAGATTTGTGGCCTTGATTAAATCAAGCATCTATGAGAGGTCCATGAGATCTGGATTTGAGATGAGATCTCAATATCCAAGTCACTATACATGGAACAATTCAATCGCCCTGTCCTTATCTCCAAGTATTTGTGGAGAAAGCATATTATTCTTGAAAGAGTTCAAGAATAATTCCAAAGTTGAATTATATCTAAGCATTGAGAAATGGATAATTAAATGTGATTTAATTATAATGAATATTGTGAATTTTATTCACATTATCTGAATGCATGAGAATGATTATCCAATGTAGTTAAATGTGATTTTGTTATTGTGGATATGGATAATGTGGATAACACCATCCAATTATCCATGTATATTATAAATACGATTTATAATACATATTAGAGAGAGACTTATGTGATTTATATTTGTTGATTAATTGTTAAAGTTAATTGGATTCACATTGAATAATTAGTTGAAAATATAATTACATTTTGTTTTGGGTTGTGAATGAGATTCACATAATTTCAATGGATTGGTTGATATTTTCCACAAGATAATTTGGATTTATTTTTTATGAAAAATTATTTACAACAAAAGTCATAGGAGATATCATGAGATAACGAGATCTCATGATAATTAGAGGAGATAGATCCATTCCTCTCAAGAGTAGTGGATGGTTGCAACTCTCCGTGTGGAGAAGAGTAGCTGTCCCCCCACTTTTAGGGATGGAGGTAAGTCTCCTCATTATCTTATCTCTAGTCAAAGGTGATTTAATTTGAGGTTAATTATATCGATTTATCAATATAAATTAATTTAAATTAAATCATTTGATGATGTGTTTTTACAACAATATCTTAGCCGTTCAAAGAAACACATATCAATCTCATCCATTGATTGTGTGTTCTCCATGGATTGGGATCCATGGACTCTCAAAACCCTATATAAGAAGAGGCATCCCTTGCTCTTCGAGTTACGCAATCTCGACGTCTCTCTCTCCCTCTCATTCTCACGCCTACGTCCTCCCTTCCCTCTTGGAGTGGCCGCCCACACTATTAAAAGAGAAAGTCACTTTCGTCGTCGTACCTGCTTTAACGACTCTTGGATCTCTGTCTTCTCTGGTGTGTGGCACTCGTGAAGAAGGCATACGATCATGTGAGAAGAGATCAGGAGATTCATTATCTTGGATTAACTTCTTGGATTGCGAGAACCACGCGACTCATCCCCGTGCTCGCAAGCGTCTCCTCTGACGGATCGGACTTGAGACAGGAGGTCTTTTCGCTTAGAGGCTTGATCGCAACCATGCTCCTAGAGGTATTCCAATATCTTGTATGTGGTTAGATGAAACAATCCAAGAAATATCCGTGGATCATGTGGTTTCATCGTAGAAAATTTTAAATTCCACTGCACCGAGCAACTAGTATGACTAGTCGCTCTTCATTGTATACGATACGATGCACACGCTTCCGTGATGCACTTGAGGATAATCCCATATCCTTAAAGTGGTATCAGAGACAGGTTGAAGGTTTGGATTCGATCCATAAACTGAAGAAGATTTGTGAAATAAGGGTTCGTGAAAATTTTTATCGCATTTTATTTTTCACAGCCATGTTTGTGAAATATTTCGTCCCTAGTTAAAATATTTAAACATGATTATACCATATGGATAATGTTCCACATTAAATAAGGAAAACATGGAATTTATGTTTGCGTAATTTGGATTCTATTTGCTCAAGTTATGATCCAATGACCATATGTCCACTGTTTCGGGGATGACGAATAATGACGTAATTAAGGAGTTAATTACTGTTTTAAAATGCCTGAAAATGTATTCTAATCACATGGTTTCTATTTTAAATCAAATTATCAAACTCTGGAAATTGATTTTGCTTAATTTGGATTTAAAATGAATGACATATGCTAATTTTAGTTAGTGAGGGTCATTGCTGGAAATTACATGTTTTACTAGAAACCTTGTGATTGTCATTTAAGAATCTTGTAAAATTAGTGGTTAATTTCCTGTAATAATTATGAATAATATTTGAGAAATATTTGAATAATAATTGTTCCCTTAAATGACATTTCCTCAACCAATATATGATTAAGTTTGATCTATATCACCAATTGGTTACTTGATACACTTTCAACAAACATGTTACTTGAATAGGTTTGAGAATTTGTCTAGGAAATTTTCTTATATTTAAAATGGTTTTGATTATTACTATATGTTATAATTTCGATTGAAAAACCAATGAACATCTCAATTAGACAATGATCTATTTGGAATTATCCTTTTCTGATGTGGATATGGAGTCCAGTCGGGGAGCGTTGGGTAGCAGGTTGCATTGTGTGTGGTCTGTCCCACTCCCATCGGTACTGGTCATGACAGTGGGTAGGGACTCGATAATGTCGGAGGAATCATAATGTATTTTTCTAATTATTAAAATTCTAATTAATACGTACTTTGAGATAATATCATATTTTCAAGTAACAATCAAGTTTGACTGATTGAATTGGAATGATGATTGATTTAATACGATTAAATCAATTTATATCCAATTAAAAACACTCTATTATGAAAAGATGTGTATTTCCCTGGGGACAATTAATATATGAATATGATTCATGATAATTAATTGAAATTTGAATATGAGGTGGAGGATCACATAAGTGATATCTATGGTCTCCCATCAAGGCGAAGGGTTCTATCGCCAGGAATTGAATGTAAGCGATGCATGTCCGAAGTGACAACTCCTACATACAAGCGCATCTGGATCGGGTTCTTTGCTTTTCAAAAGAGTAAGGTCGTATGCGTTTTGACGCCAATAGTGGTTCCTCATATTATTGGGGCGATATTGGATTGCGCATAGCGATTTCTAATCCTGTTGATGGTTGGTTCAATTAACAACGGGTGAACATCACCTTCGGGGTGGAGTGTTCGAGTGTTAAAGACCGAATTGGGAAATGCAAGTTGGACTTGAAAGGCAGAATATGTCCCCGCTTCTCTTTATTGGAGTTATAGTTTCTCATATTATTAGGATGTGACAAAGGTAAAGAGGAGATCCCAGTTCTTGCTTGAGATGTAGCGGTAAGTATATCTCTTACTTTGAGAGTGATTAAGGGAATGAGTTTTCAAAGTTAAAAAGCAAGACTAATTTGATTAAAAACACCTTAATCAAAGATTTCTAATGGAATATATAACTATTTATATATTCTAATATAGTGCATTCTTAATTTCAGAAAATGAAGTCCATGAACCCACTTAGCAGGCTTCTGGAGGTCAATACACTGATCAGACCAAATTATTCGGATTGGATCCAAAATTTGGAATTTCTCCTTTCTGCTAAGCGCATCTCCTATGTGCTGTCTAAGGACAACCACACATACCCTAAAACTCGGGAAGATATTTCCTTTAATGAGAAATATGATGAAGATCATAATCTGGCAAGATGTTATATTCTGGGTTCATTATCCAATGTGCTTCAGAAGCATCATGTGGAAATGAACACTTGCCAAGAGATCATGCTGAATATATAAGATATGTTCGGTGACGTAAACCACACACAACGATACAATATAATGAAAGAACTTATTTGCTACAAGATGCATGAGGGGACATCTGTCAGAGAATATGTGCTCAAAATGTTTGGGTACCTCTCTGAACTGGAAACCCTGAGAGCCTTTATGGATTTTTACATGCAGAATGATTTCATTCTGATGTCAGTCCCTAAGTCTTTCAATAACTTTGTGGTCATGTCTCACATGAGGAAAGTTGATTTTACTAATGCTGGGCTATTAGCTGAATTAAAGTCTGTTAAGGATGTATTAAAGAAGGATAGCCCCTCTGGTAGTGCAATGGTTGCACAGGTCAAAGGAAAGCGTGGTCGGAAGCATGGTTCTCAGAAGGTTCCGGTGCAGAAGAGAAAGAAGAAGAGTCAAGAAGTTGGCTCATATACCAACGCATCCACTCTGATAGCATCGAAGAAAAACAATTTCTATCATCACTACAAGAAGCCTTGGCACTGGAAGCGCAATTGTCCGGATTAACTGAAGTCGATTGACAAAGTTAAATCCCCAGCAGGTATGAAATCTACGTTCATCATTGAAACTAGTTTTCTCCTTGGACGAGAAGGAAGTTGGATTATAGATTTTGGTGCTTCTATTCATGTATGTAATTTGTTGCATTTATTTCAAGAAACTAAGAGTCATGATGAAGGGGAGATAGTCATCCATATGGGATCTGATGCAAGAGTTGTAGCAGTCGCCACTGGGACCTGCCGACTATCGTTATCTAGTGGAAGAGTCCTAGTACTTAGAGAGTGTCTTTATGTACCTGAAGTTAGAAGGAATTTAATATCTGTATCTAAGCTTGTTAGAAGCGGATATTCATTCCTTTTCTGTAATAAACTAGTAATAAGTCGTTATGATAAGCATAATGCAGATGGTGTTTTGACTTCTGGTGGACCCTATGAATAGTGCATTGATGAACATGCCATGAGTGTTACTTCAACTAATAAAAACCCTAAAAGATCTAGGGAGGATGGTAATCATTTTAATATGATTTAGCATCACATGCTTGGTCATTTATCTGTTGATAGGATCAATAGATTGATAAAGGATGGACCCTTCGATTTTCTACAGATTCAAACTTTGCCTACCTGCGAGCATTGTATTGGAGGTAAAATGACTGGGACGCCTTTTCGTAACAAGGTTACAAGATGCGAAGGTATTCTTGACCTTATACATACTGTTGTATGTGGTCCTTTCAGCACCGCAACTCGAAATAGATATCGATATTACTTGACGTTTATTCATGACCATTCACGATAGTGTTTTATCTTCCTGCTACGTCATAAATCTGAAACCTTTGAAATGTTCAAAGAGTTCAAGGCTTTGGTTGAGAACCAAATCGATAGGAAGATTAAACGGATTCGATCTGATCGAGGTGGTGAGTACATCTCAGAGGAATTCAAGGAATACCTTAAAGAGAATGGAATTGTCTCCAATCTCACTCCTCATGGAACACCCCAACTTAATGATGTTGCTGAAAGATGCAATTGAACTATCATCGATATGGTCCGCTCAATGATGAGGAAAGCACATTTACCACTTAGTTTCTGGGGATATGTAGTAGAGACTGCAATATATATCCTAAACAAGATTCTTAGCAAATCTGTGCCTAAGATTCCTCATGAGCTTTGGAATGGAACCAAACCAAGTGTTAATCACTTGAGGGTTTTGGATTGCTTAGTCCATGTGAAGAACGTGGACGCAAGTAAGCTAGAATCTCGCTCTCATGAGTGTTACTTAGTTGGGTATGTTAAAGATGGTATTCGATACAAGCTTTATGATCCTGAGACCCATAAGGTTTTCGTCTCTAGAGATGTGAAATTTCTAGAGAATGACTTCCTTAAACGTCAAGATAAAATTGAAGTAGAGGAACTCATTGAGTCCAATGAGGATTCTGAGCCAGAAACTGAAGAGATAAATAAAGATGAAACACTCTTACCTCTTTGAAGGAGTTTGAGGGTGGTTGCACCACCTGAAAGGTATGGATTCCATGTGTCAGGAGAGACTGACAGTGATCCTACTTCATTTGATGAAGCACTCGCAGATCATGACATGGATAGATGGATGCTAGCAATGAAGTCAGAGATTGACTCCATGCATAAGAATGGTTTGTGGACCCTAAAGGATCCACCTGAAGGGGTGAAACCTATAGGGTGTAAATAGATCTTCAATAGAAAGAAGGGACCTGATGGGAAAGTGGAGACTTTCAAGGCATGGCTCGTTGAAGGGACCTGATGGGAAAGTGGAGACTTTCAAGGCATGGCTCGTCGATTACGTGAGTCGTTGGGTTGAAGCTATCTCTGCTCGAGCCGCTGACAGCCGAACAGTATGCCAGTTCCTGAAGAAGAACATCATTTCGCGGTTTGGGACACCGAAAATTCTCATATCAGACAGGGGTAGCCACTTCATTAACAAAGAGGTCAAGAAGTTAACGAAGGAGTACGGCATCGATCATCGTGTCACGTCTCCTTACCATCCTCAGACCAATGGCATGGCGGAGCTATCAAATAGAGAAATCAAGACTATCCTGCAGAAACTTGTTAGGCCAAACAGAAAGGATTGGTCTCAACTCTTGGACTCGGTCCTATTGGCTTACCGAACCGCCTACAAGTCTCCCTTGGGCATGTCGCCCTATCGTCTTGTATATGGAAAACCGTGCCATCTGCACGTGGAATTAATTCACAAGTCTTTATGGGAAATCAACAGTTGTAATTTGGACTCACGCAAAAGTGGTCAGAAGAGAAAAGATGATATGAACAGGCTCTTGGAATTCCGAGACTATGCATACGATAACACATTGATGTACAAGGAGAAGGTGAAACGCTGGCATGACCGGCACATCAGACGAAAGACCTTCGATGTTGGACAGAAAGTGTGGTTATTTGATGCAAAGTTGCGGATATTCCCGGGTAAATTAAAGAGTAAGTGGACAGGGCCATTTCGAGTTTGTGAAGTGCGTGACAATGGAAGTATTGTAATATCAGAATTGTCCCCTGACGCATAGCCCTTCGTCATCAACGGCCAACTCCTGAAGCCTTACTTAGAATCAGATGCATTCTTGGTCGTTGTTGACTCTATCCAGCTCGTGCAACGTGCTGACATCTCCACAACTGCTGTAGAATCAGAAGATTCAGACGATGTACTCCAACCACTGTTTATCTGATTGTCCTCTTTTCTTCTTTTCTTCATTTCCTTTTCTATTTTCTCTTTGTATCAAAAAGGTGTCGCCCTTGTAGACAGTTTTCTATACTAAGGATGTACTTTGTCCTAAGTATGGGGGGGATGTGCAGCCCAAGTTTTCACTTCATTCCAATCCTCTCCATTGTCTCCTCTTCTTGTCTATACTTAGGAGTTTCTTACCCTAAGTATAGGGGGAGACAATCTGGGTACGATCTGTGTATTCCCACCCTTGACCCTCCCTGCTTTTTGTACAGTCTGCTATACTTAGGATTACTTGATCCTAACTATAGGGGGGACGATCAACTTCTCATTCATTCATTTCATTCATCTAGATTCTTTAGATCTGTCTATACTCAGTATGAGTTATGTCTTTGCTTTTCCTTTCGACCTATGAGGACATAGCTCAAGCTAAGTATAGGGGGGTCGTATATACAATGTATATACTAGAAGCCATAACTCATACTGAAAAATAAATATATCACCTCAATATAAAATGTAAAAAGTAGTCCTATAATAATAAAAGATGATTGTGAGCTCCTCAGACTCTTTGTACTTGTACCGATTATTAAATCAGAAAAAGCTTTTTGTGCAAAAAGTTTTCTTTGAAAAATCTTGTGAAAATTGTTTGAAAATAGTGTGTACAAGTATTCAACCTTTGAGAAAATTAGTTTTGTGTGTAAATTTATTTTCTTTGAGTGAAATCAAAATGTGTGAAAAATAGTGTGCAAATGATTGTAAAAATTTGATTGTCAAAATTGTTTTGAAAAACCTATCTATGTTGTGTAAAACCTTTGTAAAATCATTTTCAAAGATGTGTACGTGTTTGCAAAATTATTTTGGACTAGAGTTCTCAAAAATCTTTTGAAAAGGATTCTCGAATAAGTCTGAGAAGTCTACACAAAAATCTCCCATTTGTAAATAAGGAATAATCACAAATAAAACTTATAAAAACCATATTGTATAACAAATACAGTTTTTCTTCTTTTGTATATACTGCTTAATAAATCAGGGTAGATACCTATACAGTATGATTTGGAAAATAGTGTGACTTGTTTTGAAAAATTTGCTGTGAAATGTTTTCAACCTGTGTGAAACTGTTTTGTTTGCAAAAACTTTTCTTTGTGTGAAAGAAAGGATTTAAAAAACCTATGTGCAAATGTTTTGAAAATTGTTTGTCAAAATTATTGTGAAAAATGTATATATAGTGTGAAAAAGCTTTGCAAAAATAGTTTTCAAATGTGTGTAAATGATTGCAAAAATGATCGTGTATTATAGTTTGCAATAATTATTTTCAAACTAGATCTGAGAAATAAAAGCATTATTACAATACTTGTAACTGGTAAATAAAACACATAAAATTCTTTCTGGACAACCTAAATAAACTACTTCATTGAAACATGTATAAAGCCAGACGTCTTGTAAATAAAGCGGCCCACCCGTGTAAATAATTGTATGTACCTTTTTGTATATGTCAAGCTTTTTATTTGCAAAAATTCTTTGTGTAAAAAGATTCTTTGATTCTTTTAAATTCTTTGTGAAAAACTGCATCATTCATCGTGCATAGCATAAGCACACCATGCATACGTTTTTTGAGTGAGCTTGATGATTGAATCAGTCCAATAAAGTCTCAAATTGGAGCTTGGTTAGACCTTACCGCACCTAACTGCACTGGAACCTTATGGGAACTAGGTCTAAGGTACTTCAGGTCTATACAGACTTAATTCTTTGAGAAATCAGGGTTGGGTTCAAGTCACCTCAGTGGACTAACTAGAACTTTTCGAGACACACGTATGACTCTTGTCGACCGTGACCTAACTTGGACACTTGCACCTTTCACTTGGCTCAACTCAGTTGGAGTGGTGAGGGGGTTGGATTTGCCAGTCTGAGACGCACTCGGGTGGAAACATTCATCCTCGTCTAGGGAGGGAAGTGCACCCCAACCAGGTCCAATAGCCATGAGGTCTAAAGACAGGAGATTGTGGGTTGCGATAAAGCTTCAAAAGAGGGATAGTCTACTGGCTCAAGAGGAAAAACTCCTTATGTAAATGCTGCTGTGAATAGTATGTTGAAAAAAAATGGTCAGGCCTGTACAAAAAAAAAATTCCTGCAAAGTATGTACATATGTTGTAAAGCCAATAAGCAAGCTTGAGTTCCAAAGTCAAATATGTGAGCCTGCAGCTGGATGACTTATATACACTGGTCTTGCATCCTAGGATAGGTAGCTACACTGGCTACCGTCCATTCTTCTCTTCACCCCCTCCTCTTGAGCTGGTTGCCACTTGAACTTAGAAGGGAATACCCTGCTTCTCGAGGAAAGAGTTGTTGGACTGGGGAATCATTGGGTTGTCATTTTGGAGAAGTCTGTTCCTTTATCATTTCAGTTGGGGAGAGCCACTATCACTTACACTGTACAAGTCAGCTTCATAGTTATAAGGGTTTGCGTATGATGTAGACCAGTTCTGACCAGGCTATTGAGGTGGGTTGAACCGAGTTCTGTGACTATCGAAGGCTGTTGTATTTTAGAGCTGGTTCCCGACTAGGTTCCACACACATTCACACCCAAGGTCTGACAGGAGCTCCAAGTTCAGATTTTATAAAGACATGCATTGCACTGAAAGCACCCCTATTCACTCTATCATTCGTTAATTCTCCTTTTTATTTTCTTTATTCTTTTTGTACTTATTGCATAAGTGTTTGCTAGGGACTAGCAAAGGCAAGTATAGGGGGTGATGAATCTCCATTTCATCACTTTTATTCTATCATTTTGGCCTCAAAAACCCCAGCAAATGCATGCAAATAGCATCAAATTGTACATAATAGCATTCATGATTCATTGTATTAATTACACATTAAATAAGGTGTTTAATGCCAAAATTATAGAATAAAGAGAAGAAAAGAAAAAGGATTAAAATATTGCAAATATTTTATGACCCTAACCCCAAGACCAAGGCTAGCATGGAATTGGTCGACAAGGAATAAAGTAGGGGGAGATAAGGGCCAGTGTACAATAAACACCTCATTTATTCATGCATTTATTTATGCATTTTTTACACCTATTTTGTGCATAATTATTTATTCATCAAATAAAGAAACTTTGTTCATGAAAGTTGTAGATAATAATGTAAATAAAAATACAAAATTGAGTTTGTGTAAAAATAATACTCAGTGTACATTTTATACACAGAATAAAAAGCCAAAATCTCAACTTCACAGACCCATATCTTGCAAATAAAAACTCCAAATCACCCAAACTCACCTTTAATTGTATATAGCTTCCTAAGAACTATTTAATAAAATTGGTTTCATAATTTTTGGAGTCCATCTACAAAAGTTAGGTTTTTGGCCTTCATTGTGCAGCCTGTCTGATTAAAATATTCCATATATTCATTGTCCATTATTTTTAGCAAATTATATTTTTAGAATTTTGTAAATAATGTATATAATACATTTATATACTGAAATTAGAATAAAACTAAAAAGGATTAATAAAATAAAATAAGCCTATGCAAGTTAATAGGAAAAATACCTATGATCAAGTATGTACATAAATAAAAGGGGAAACATTCTTTAATTATTTTCTTCTTTTATATTTCTGCAATAATGTAAATACTACATAATCTTTATTAAAAAGGTAAATCCAAAATAAAAATCAAGAAAATACATTAAAATAAATAAAGTATACATAATATATAGGTAAAATACCTATAAGTATAACTATATATACATATACCTATTTATTTAAAAATGTAAATAGACTCATAAAAATTAAATAAAAATATACTTATACTCTTAAAAACAAGTTATAAATTTATAAAATAATAAAATAGAATAATAAAATAAAAATAAACAAAATAAAAATAAATACAAAAAAAATACTTATAAATACATTATTAAAATAAACCCGTAATAAAACACTTCAAAAAATTAAATAAAAATCGTGAATAAATACTACATTAGTTAATAAACATTTTTTTATTTTATAAATAAATTTAATTAATTCATTTTCTATGTGTAATAAATGGGTCAAGTTTGGTCTGACGTGGGCCAATAAGAGGCCAGGGACTGTTGACCTCTGGTCAACTCCCCCTTGCAGCTCTGACTCCCGTCAGAACCATCAAGTCCCCTGTTTTCCTCCCTTTTTCCCGCTCGACTCGTCCATCGTTGGCCATCGACGTCTTCTGACAAAATGATCTCCGATCATTGTACATCGTCGCCACCAACCCAGATCGGCCATCTAACCTTCCGATTTTTTGTGATGCCACGGTCAATAAGGGTCCATACCCATGTCTATAAATAAATCCTTCGACCTCCTATCCCATTTTGGTCTCCCTTCGGTCGCTTTCTACCCTCAATTCCAGCCCTTGGAGGATCCTCGTGACAGGGGGGTGCTCCTGGCAGTCCCAGATGGTCGGAGGAGTCGAAGGAAGTGCCCACGGCCGCCGCTCGCCGGAGGTCCTGCTCCCTGGTCGACCACCAAGTATAAGAGTTGTTTTATCCCGTTTAGTAGCTTAGTTTTAGTTTTTAATCTTTAATCTAGCCTTTAGAGTAATTAGTAGGACCTTAGGTGCTCGATTAGAACCAGATCAAAGTTCGCCGGAGTTCAGCTCCGGCGAACCTCTCTACCCTGATCGACACACGAATCGACCCCCTGCTTCATCTCATTTCATTTCCCGACGCGTTCCTCGCTTAACCCACTCATCAGATCAACCAGAGTCTCACCGGCTCTGCGAATCGAGGTCCACCTCCTCTGCTTCGCCGGACCTCGCCACCCCCAGTCATTCTCTAGCTTTTTAACCTTAACCCATGGTCGAGGAAGACCCCCTCGAGCCCTTCATTCTTTTGGTGCAAGCCTGAAGCTGAACGGAGCCCCCTGGGGCTCGATTCAATCCCTGCGAGGTTACAGGACCCCCCTTTCTTCTCCGAGCTCGTTCGACCGATCTAAGGGGTCCTGGGCCTTCTGGAGTACCTCGGACGGTGCGCGCCACCTCGTCGGACGTTTGGAACCCATCGTCAGCAACCTGGAGCGCTTGGAGGCGGAGAAATCAACGATCGAAGCCAGGGAAGCCACCTTTTCTTACCTGTTCTTCGCGAGCAGCAGTCACCGTCGGATGAAGGAGACGGCCCCAGATCTAATCAGGGTCATCCGTGTAGCAGATGCCTTGGCTGTGTGTTCAGACTTCAGATGCAATCTCGGCCGCAGATCGTCGAAGGGGTATCGGGCTTCGAGGGCTCGACAAGTGGATAAGTGGAGTGCCCAACACCGTTGGATCACGCGCCTTTGGGGGTAAATTTCAGACCTAACACCCCGTCTTTTTGTATTTATAGTTTAATTCCAAAAATAAAATACCATGTTGTAAATAAATTGTATAATTTGCAGTACGCCCCTTGTAGTTTATGCATTTACATATTAGTCCCTCGGCGCCTCACGTGCAGCACCCACGTGAGGCGCGTGATTTTTGCACTTAAACCCCGCCGGGTTTTATTAATTGTAAAATGGCCCCGAAAATAAAAGTAAATGTTTATTTCTGTTGTATTTTTTGCATGGATGTCCCTGATAAATATTTTAATTGCAAAAATGCCCCTGTCAGGCCATATATTGTTGTATGCTTTGTCTATTTATTTTGTGCCTCATATTAACTTGAAAAATTTTGCAAAAATGGATATAAGCTCCTGTTAGTGTCCCCTTGCACGCCATATTTTTGGATTTTAATTTTGTTGTATTTTCGCATTTATTAAAAATCAAAAACAAGCCTTTTATTTACTGTCTAGCTTATAAAATACCAAAAAAATATTAAACGACCTCGAAAAATTCCAAAAAAAATCCCTAGTGTGTATTTTGACCTATTTTAGTGTCAGTCCAAAAATCCCTAAAAATCTCAAAAGGAAAACCTTAAAAATTCAAAAATACACAAAAACTTAAAAAAAAATATAAAATCAAAGAAAAATCAGAAAAATATAAATTCAGTTCCTATTTCTTATATATTTTATTATCTCTATGAGAAAAATAGTGTGAAGAATTTTGTGGTTATTTGCTATTTTTTATTCCTATTTTACTTACAGCCAGTCCCTATTTCACTATTTTCCTTTATTTCAGCTTTTAAAAATACCAAAAACAATTTGCAAAATACCCAAAAATCACCAAAAAAGTAAAAAATTATGAAAATCCCAAAAAGATTTTATTTCTATATTTTTGAGTGTTTTTATATATTTTTATAAATATTGTATCACTCCTCTCTCCCCTTTATATATATATATATATCTCCCTATTCTAAAAGAAAATTTAAAAAAATTATATTTATTTGTATATCTAATGTATGTATTATATGCTATGTACTCACCCTCTATGGGTATACATATATACTTATATTTTTATATTCTATAAATTATATATATTACCTAATTATATTATTAAAATAAAAATTAAAAAAATATAAAAGATAAAAACCCACAACAATAGGCTTCACACATAGATGACTCTGTGGTATATGTATATCATAGGCTATTGCATTTTGTATTGCTCTATGTGGTTCGACCTCTACATGCTTAGTCACTGTACATTTTGTAATAGAGTAATAAACATTAATTCACATTTTTGGGACTCAATTGTTTTATTCTTTTATTGTGGGTTAATTGCTGATCAACATGGGTATTCTGCGAGCGGTCGCCTCAGCGACACCTTATACTTATTATTCATGGTGACCCTCGTATGAATTTATCCGCGTTATCAGTTGGGTTCGATCTGAGCGGGTATGGCGGCCTTTCCTTTGATGATTTCCATCATCTCCTAGCAGAACTCGTCCATCTCCCGCCTGAATGTGTCCTACTGGTCAGAGAGTAGGAGGGCTAGATCATCAAGAGCAGGGTTCTCATAGGCTGACCCATGAGAACCGGACGGGTTTCCTCACTAAAAGGGAGGCCGATGCTTGAACTGGTGACGGGAGGATGAGAATACTAATGAGGCTGTTGCTGGTGCTGCCTCGACTGTTGTCCATGATGGTAGGGATGAGGACCTGTCTAGAAATGCTACCGTGGCTGATGGGAGAATTGGAGTTGTTGTTGTGACTGCTGGCCGAACTGTCCACCCTGGGCTGGAGGTTGCTGCTGGGATGAGGCACCTCTAGTTGACCACCTGAATCCAAGATGATCTCAGCGGATCCTGATGATTCCCCGATTCTCACTCTTTATTCTTTTATTTTAGCTATTTATCTTGGCAAAGCATCGTGTAAATAGGTGTAAAAACAATAAGTTAACATTATGCATGCATTTTTTAATATTGCATAATTAGCATGTATTTGTGCAAAAATAAAAAATAAATGAAAAGAAAAAGGATGTATTTAGAATAAATACAGAGTGACCCAAAGCCAAGAGAAGGTCAAGCATTGGCCAGATCGCTAAATAAAACAAGTAGAGAGAGATAGGGCCTACTCTATATTGTATATATCATTTTTATCTGTAAATAATTATTTCTAAAAATATCAAAATAAAATTTTATTTTTATCGCCTTGTATATAGTCCTAAAAATAAAACAAAAATTAGATAAATAAAATAAAAATGAAAATGAAATCCTTCTTACTTTTGCAAAACACATGTATATATCCTTCACTCTCTATTTAATAGATACCTATAATTAATAATAAAAATAAAATAAAAATAATTTTTTACTCCTAAAAATATGTTGTAAATAAATAAAATACAAAATTTGGGTATTTATATAAAAATAAAATAAAAATTATTGTATAAAATACATAGGTATATTATACATATATATATAATACACTATATTGTGTAAAGATTAATTTATTTTTCATAAAAATAAATAAAAATCACAGAAAAATAGTTTGAAAAATAATAAATATTTTCATTTTATACACTTTTTATTTTAAAGCCATTTACTATTTTTTATTGAATTTATAATTATTATGTAAAATCTTATTTTCTGATTGTCCGGCTGGGAAGTTGACCGTTGGTCAATGGCTCCTCCTTCCTGGGTCAGACCCGGATACTGTTCGTCGGAGCCCCTTCTTGAAATTTTCTAGCTCGACTCCATGCTCCTTTGGACTAGAGATTTGGACCCGATAATCCTTGTACCTCTGACATCCTTGCGGGTCCTTTGGCCGATCAGGTTCGCCCTAGGGTTTCACGCTTCAATCCAATCTTTCTGGACACCCGGGTGACCTACAAAGCATCTTCTTCCGGCACCACAGTGCAGCAACTCGTGCCTCGCGCCTCCATCTGCCTTAGCCACCTCCGATTGAGTGACATCTTTTAGAGGGACCCTTCGGATCAGATATTGGTGGAGCATCCACGTTGCTCAGCCTTGTAGCCGACGTGCGCCGTCGCGATATGCCTCCCAACCTTCTACAGCTTGGTCGAGGCCACTACCTCACCGACCACCTCCCTCTGAAGCTCTAGAGTTTGTCTAGAACCTCAGGTACCCTTTATTTATCGTCCACTTCTTTCTTCAATTCATCCACTTCATCTACCTCTGTTGCACCTTCATCTACTCTGACCAGCTGGTCGAAGCCTCGTCCTTCACATCCACCCATTCCGATCAACTTTACACTTCGCCATTCACCTCGCACCTCATCTTGATCACCCTTAGGTTCATCCCTTAGGTCGGGATTAAGGACTGGATCTCCTCCCTCATCTTCGCTAGAGATCGAACCACGCTCCCCCTTTCGCTTCTTTCCATTTTGTCTCAAATAACCCCCACCAAAGCTTCGCTCCGAGTCGAGCTTATCTTCGCAGGTGTTCACGCACGTTGGGACTCCAGTTCCAACCTCCAGATGGTCCGTCGGAGTAGCTCCAGGTCCACCTTTACCGCCACGCATATCCGGCCAGCATCTCACCCATCGGACCTATCCATTCGACACGGGAGACCTCCACGATTGTCTCGGACCCTTCCGATCGATCATCGGAGCCGAGGATACCATCCTAGGCTCTGGTGAAGTTTGTCGGGGCCTTGTTCTGAGTCTGAGTTGGAAGAATCCCAAGTTGCTTTAAAAGTATTCCTCTTTGAATACTTGCGATGATGTCTGTGAAATTTTCTTCACTTATCTTTGATGACCTTCTTCCCTTTGTTGGAATCATGACTTTGGTTTCTTGAGAGTTGCTTTTCTTAAGTAAAGGACTCTCCTTCTTGAAGTGTACCTTTTTCTTGCAGTCGAAGCATTTATTATCACCTCTTTATTTTGCAGCTTTCCTTTTGAAGAATTTCTTGAACTTTTTTGTGAACATGGCTAGATCATCCTCTAAGTTGTCTTTGGAGGTTTATTCGGTTACCTGAAGTACTAACCATTTGTTCTTGTTTACATGTACATCTATTGCGATTGTCTGAGTCTTTTTGACTTCGTAGGCTAGAAATTTACCTATTAGCTCATCAACCTGGGGAGTTTTGACATATTGGCTTCTTTTATGACAGTCGCAGTAGTACTCCAAATTGGTGTGAGGGATTGAAGCAACTTCTTTACTTTATCGGAATCAGTAAGTTCAACTTTGAGATTTTCATATGGTTGACAGTAGATGAGAATCTTGTGTACATATCCCTGATAGATTCTCCATTTTCCATCTTGAATTGTTCGTACCTTTGTTGATGTTAGACTGATCTGAAATTCCTGGAGCTTGGTTGTACATTCGTATATGATGCTAAGCTTATTCCAGTTGAAGTTTATGGAGAGAACCTAAAGCGCATAATCAAAGCGATAAGATGGCATCATATGTAATCGGAATGACTAGTCACACTAGTGGCTCAGTGCATCGGAATTTAAAAAAAATTAAAAGCGATGAAACCACATGATCCATAAACACTTCTCAGATTGTTTCATCCAAAGCACAAAGTATATATCGTAATACCTCTTGAAGTGTGGTTGCGATCCTGTCTCAAAAGTAAGAGCCCTCGTGTCTCAATTCTTATCCAACAGAGGAGACGCTTCTGAGTGTGTTGATGAAATGCATGCTCCTCGCAATCCAAGTTGATAATCCAAGTGGCAAATCTCCTGATCTCATCACATGAGGTCTGACGTCTTCTTCATGAGTAGGGTGCACCTAAGGAAATGGAGAACCACATGCGGTCAAAGGGATGGCACAACAGTGTGGTGATGATGGCGATCTTCTCTAAGGTTTAGAGTGGATGGCCACTCTAAGGAGAGAGGGAGATGGGGCGTGTAATATGATGAGAAGGAGAGAGAGAGAGAGAGAGAGAGAGAGCATGTGAATTATATGTTGTAGAAAAGAAGAGATAGGGATACATGTTCTTTTATAATATTTTGAGAGTCCATGGATCTCAATCCATGGACAACACAAATCCAATGGTGGAGATCAATTTGTCTTTCTTTCAGCGGCCATAATTTTGTTGTAGAAACACAACAACAATCAATTTAATTAAATTAAAATTATATCAAATAATTATCAATATAAATTAATTCAATTAAATCAATAAAGAAGGAATAGGAATGAGGTAAAGCTCCTTCCTAATGAAGAGTGGACGGGCATACTTGAATTAGGACTTAAGGGTGGTCGTCCACGCTCCTTACAAGGAAGATACTTTCCTTTTCCAATTATGTGAGATATGGTATCTCACATAATCCTTCAATATTTATAACAACTTTTGTTGTAAATTATTTCACAAAAATAATTCCAAATTAACTTGTAAAATATCAATCATGCCATTGGAAATTTGTGAATCACATTCACAACCCAAAATAAAATATAAATTACATTTTAAATTATATATCCAGAGTGAATCCAATTCACATCAACGTTTAAATTATAAATGTTATTTACAAATAGCTCTCTCTAATATATTATAAATCAAATTTATAATATATATGATTAATATGGATAATGCTATCGATACGATTCATGTCCATGATAAGTAAATCACATTAAATTATATTGGATCATCATTATCATGCATCTAAATAATATGAATTAAATTCACTTATTTATGATAACTAAATCATATTTAATTATCTATTTCTCAATGCTTGGATACATATTTATCAATGGAATTATTCTTGAATTCATTCAAGAATAACGTGCTTTCTCCAGATACTTGGAGATAAGAACATGACGATTGTATGTTCCACATATAGTGACTTAGATATTAATATCACATATCAAATTCAGATCTCGGAGATCTCTCACAGATGCTTGATTAAACAAGATCGTAGATCTAATCTTCTCATTGCATTTGAATCACATTCAGATCAATCTTCTCATTGCATCTGAATCACATTCAGATCAATGTCCAACATTTGGACCAAGATCAGATCACTTCTCTAATAAGAGGAGTGACTAAAATCCATACATGTTTCATTACTCCCTCAGAATGGAAGTGTCATGGTTATACAATCGTTTATGATCACATAACCCTTAGATATTCTAATATCTATACATCATGTATATTGGAAAACCTAGAATGAACTCAAAGAAATAAATCTATTTTACACTATCTTCTTCAGGATTTGATCATCAAGATTCTCATTCTTCATTGGAAGTTGGTATCAATCATATGCTTTACAAAAGCATATATCATACCTACAAATTCTTGTTGTGCTTCCAAAGCAAGATGACCATTCATGGAATTTGATCGGTCCCAATGCCTTATGAGTGAGCTCATGTCTTCCTATTCACAAGTGAACCTATATGATCTCTTTGAGAGATCATATTACTTAAATACCCTTATATGCACACCATCTCATCGATGTATAGACCTTGATTAGGCCATCAACCTATCGGTATGCCAAATTTACATACTCGGATATATAGCAACACATTTGTCTCCGGTTAGTGGATGCATGCCTATATCATGACAGCATACGACATAGGTCTTGGTTATCTCGATCTCGTTAAGTCAACTCTTTGACCTAACTTATCCGATGCCTCTGAATCTCTAGTCCCATGCAGAGGACCTGCATCAAGAGGTTGGTCAGATACCAACCTATAGAGAAACGGATTGCCATCTCCTTCTCAGGCTGGATATCATCTCTTAGTAGTCATCTGACGATGCTTGATGAGTCCTCAAATAACTCCCTAGATATTCATCCAAGAACCAGCCTCTATGATTCAACAATTGAATAAACAGTTGTATGATCATTAAGATGACTATTGTACATAACCCTAATTATACTAAGGGACCTTATAGTATATTCATTCATTTAATCTCAAATAGAGAGTGAAATAAATCAATAAATTTTATTGATATATAAAATATTATAATAACATTTATTGTAGGAATGGTTTGGCTCGGGCTCACATGGCTAATACAAATCTCGTAAGATGCCTTGCAAATTTATGTCATATTGAACTCATCTACTATGATAGCATAGAAGATATCATTTGTTTCCTTTAAGTTGTATGATGCTTTCTTTTTGTCAGCATCTATTAGAACTGTTCTCGCAACTGGTCTACTGAGCTTAGTTTCTATCATATTCCATACATCAATATCTATATATTCTAATAATATTTGTGTTTGTACCTTCCAGTTGTTATAATTGTTTATGTTGAAGTGTGGTGGCCTGGAAGTTGATTGGCTTTCAAAGTCCTTACTTGCTATGGATGCCATAGTATCTGCGAGTAGTTACTTTGATATATTGATCCAAGATTTGATACATGTGAGTTTGTGGATCGCGACATCACTAGGGGTTGAATAGTGGCTTGAGGTGCTTTTGAAAATCTTTGTGAAATAGCAATCAAGCAAAGATAGAATACTCAAGTAGACCAATCAGCACACTTGTACAATATTTTTACGTGGAAACCCACTTGGGTAAAAACCACGACCTGAGTCTTTCTGAATCGGGACTCCATGATTAGACGAGCTAATCGACTGCCTCACTAAAGCTCGAGATATTTATACGGATATCTCAACTGCTTACAAAGCTGACGCTTTAAAATCTTGGATTAAACACCAAGATCAACACTACAAATCAAACAATGTAGCTCAAGTAGAATAATATGTGAAATTTCGACTTTCTTCATGCCTCCTTAGAGGTCTTACGTCCAAGAGATTTCTCTACACACTTAGGATCAGACACATAACGTCTTGTAGAAAGATGTTAACTAGAAGATATGTGATAGTAATAATATCCAAAAGGGTTATCCCGGCATACAGAATAACTCTCCAAGCAATAATAGAAGATATCTAGAGATAAACATTAGTATTCTAATTGCACATGTAATTCACCAAGAATAGAACAAGGAATTATGTCACAAATATCAGAAGAGGGTAAGCAATATCAAACAATAGTAAATATCACTGCACTGAGATGAAGCTTCCAGAAGAACTATGACTGATGCAGGTCAACTTGAGAAAAGGCTAGTAGATCGAGCACTGTTGAACGAACAAAGTTTATTCACAACTTTTTAGTACTACGAATATTCTTCTTAGAATATCGAACGAGATGAAGAACATGAGAGATAATATTGAGAGAATCAATCAAAAATAGCTTCTAGCTTTTCTAATGAAAATATGAGTGAATACTCAAGTGGTGTCTATTCCAACAATGGGTATGGGGTCCTTTATATAAGAGTTCAAGAAAAATGACCGTTGGAAACAAAAATGGTATGAAATCAAATGGTGATTTCCTGATATGATCGACTAAGTTAGCAAGTATGATCGATCGACTGTCGATCAGCTAAAAGGCTATGATCGATCAGTTGATGACCATTTGAATGGTATACAAATGATGATCAATAAAGTTCAAATTGACATGATCAACACGGCATGATCGATCAGTGGAAATAGATGATCGACTAGGAATGATCGACCAGTGTGAGAAAAATGATCAATCAGTTCATCAAGAACTAACATTCCTGAAAAGGAAACTTGTGATTTGAAGCTCGTTGGAGTTACAACTTCCAAACTAAATGCATATAAGTTGATTACAAATCTTTTGAGATAAAGAAACAACCAGACTGAGCAACTGCAACTTGCTTCTTAGCAGAGTCAGGTTTAGTCGAGATCCTTAGCAGTCCTGCAATCATAAAAGAATAAACAAGAGACTATGATATCATCATGTGTGTATGTCATTTTATAGTCATAGAGAACTAAAGTACTAATACATGATGCAAAAGGGCTTCATTTTTATTTCCCATATTCGTTCAACAACACACACACACACAACAGATGTATCACTTAAGCACTTGTCAAGAGACTATTCCAGAAGTGCTAACTCAAGTTGAGCATGATAGATATCTATGCTCCAACTTGAGTGGAGTGCTATAATAATTATGCTTTTATAATAATATGTAATATGCGCACCGTCTATTTTCTTTTCAGTGCGAAGTTCAGTGGGACAACCGCCTTTTGTCTCGAGGGTTCCCTCTCTACATAAAGAGAACTTTAGGGCACATAATAAACAACTATCTTATTTCCCTCTGCACTCTTGGCTTTTACTTACTATTTTATTTTTGTAGGATGAGTTTTTAGCATTCTATTTTGTGTTTTAGCACATTACTTATTATTTTATCATGGCATTGTTTGAATTAGCATGTCGGTTTTCGTTTTAATTTAGCATCTTATTTTTCATTTTAATATGCCACTTTTTGTCTCAACGTGCTACCTTTTCCAGCATTCTACCTTTCGTTTTAGCGTGCTACTTTTCACCTTAGCATGTTGCTTTTCGTCTCAGTATGCTACTTTCCATTTTAGAATGTCACTTTTTCATAATTACCATGAAATATTTTCCCACTCCCTTGCTACTTTTTCCACCTTGCCATGCTATTATTCACTCTCTTGTTAGTCATGATATATCTTCCACCTATCCTACTATAGCATGGAGTTGAACATGAAATAAAAGAGATGATGTCAATGATAGCGAAGAAAAAAAAGTCGTAAATCATAAAAGACAACAATTTTCAAGAAGATCAGGGTTAATAGTCTGAAAAGAGATGGTATTGGTAGGGTGTAGCTCATTTCTGGACGTTTAAATTAAGATCAACATATCCAAATAGATTGGCTACAGCTACTTAGTTGTACGTTGATTTGACCACGTCTCTATATGTGTGTGTATGTATGTATGTGTGTGTGCGTACGTGGGTGTGTGTGGGATGGGAGGTCTTATAAGCAATTAGTTTATTCGAATTGTGATAAGTACACTCATTTTTATAAGTGTTTACTATCATTTTCAACAAGATATTTATAATTTTACAAGTATCATGTCATACTATTACCATTAACGATCACTTTTACCAAAAAAAATCATAAATTAGTATGAAATGATTGTGTCTTTATCCGTATTAATCATGTCTTTTTTTCTTTTTATAAATGATCATTTCCTATTAATATAAGGTTTACTTTTTGTAAAAATGGTCAGTAACACTAGTAAAAGGATGAATATTTTGCTTAAACATATTTTAAATACTTGTAAAAATAAGTGTGCTCGTTACAAACTCTATGAACTAGATGCTCATTGAAAATTTTCCATGTATATAATATCCGCAGTTATGTGTGCCTATATACATATATGTTATAATATATAAATATAGTTGTAGATCCACTATAATTGTATGTAACACTATCTCTGTGTTCTCCATAATTTATATAATTATCATGAATAAGTAACGAGAGCTTGTTATAATATATAAAAAAACTGAAACGTTCTCAGATTAAGTTCTCGAACCATTACCAAGAAAACTGGTCCTTAGAGCTTGTTAGATGATGGCACAATGGAACTTGTTGACAACCACTCAAAAAGCTTAAAACAAAGTTGCCAAGTGTAGTCTTACCCTCTTATAACCCAATCTCGCACTTTGTAAGTTTTTTATGGGGAACTGTTTTTTGGGTTAGGGTGTTATACCTTTACTCTTTCTTACATGTAAATTAAGCTTATTTATAAAAATAATTCTTTACTATGTGGAATTTTTATCCCGTAAATTTTATAAACTTTAAAAATTATCTTCTCGGCATTTGAAACATTAATATTCCTCCCCCGACACTATAAATTGCTGACCCTTAACCCAGAGACTCTGTAGTTAATAGACATCATTTTGTTCGTCAAAGGTAAATAGAATCCGCAAAAAATATGACTCGTTTACCCTGCATATTTATATAATTTACACCCATATCCTTCTTCCTCCTCCCCTAACACCACCCTACTTTTGTCCCCCAACCCCAGCATTTCCGCCCGCACCCATACCCTTCATGCTCCGTGGTGGCCTCTCCCGACTCAACTTCCCCAATCGTTGTTCGAAGATGCAAAGCACCGGCCCCCTCGCCAGCTTCAACACCAAGCTAGCTGCAGACCAGAGAGCTGCTAGGGTGTAGCCTGAGCTGTGTGGGGTCGATGTGCGGCAGCGCGGACTGGAGAGCTTGCAGCTTCATGTGCTGGAGAGCTTGTCAAAAACATGGGTATCTTCTGGATTTGTACTGTTTGCAGCTTCATAGGCACATTCCGGGTTGGGGAGCTCATCAGGAGAGGCTACATACCACTTAAAAGTCTACACAATCTGAATACTCTCTCCCACTTTGTAAGGATCACTAGTGAGAACGATGTGGGTCTCAACCTGGAGAAGGAAGAAGCAGAGATTGGATATGGGTCATGTGCCGCCACACCTCGTTGTTGCATTGCTGCACCAACCCAACTGCAGCTCCGCATCAGGCAAAACATCAAGCTTGGAGACCTTGTTAAAGCCATGGCTTTGTTCATGGACTCCTAAATGCGAACCCTTTTCCCCTGCGTCGTCCTTGAATCCATGTTCGTCAACGCCATCATGAAATCCGACCGCTCCAGCGATGCCCTCCAGGTGTTCGTTGACGCCCTCATGAACCCAAGGAATCAGAGGAGGAAGGACAACTAACCTGTTAAACCACAGGCTCCCCCCCCCCCCCAACATACTTGGCTGTGTATTTATTTAGGAATCTCACTATTCCATCAATCAATTCGAGAAATCATCTAAAAATGTAGGAAAATCATTTTCATTGTGGAAGATATGGTTTATATGTGAAAATAGGAAACTTTTTGTGATTCAGTGGATGGATGGAGATGAGGTGAAGAGAGAGAGAGAGAGAATAAAGAGGAGGAGGAAGAAGAAGATGAATGGAAGAAGAAAAAGAGGAAGGAGATGAGGAGGTGGAAGATCCACCATGGAATGATCCTCTGGTTAGATTAACTCAATGCATTGACTCAAGTAAAAATAAAATTAACGGCATGGTCTGTGCAGTAAGACAGAGCAAGTTTACGAGGTCGAGGGAGTGATATTGATGTTATACCGATCAAGAAGGTAATTTACAAAGTTTATAAGATTCGTGGGGTAAAAATCTCTTAATATATATAAGATCTACATTTGGTATTAAGGATGTGATATTACATTTTTCATATCCATCTAATCGTATTTGCATCCTACCATAGAAAGCACGATATTGAGTATTAGGAGTATAATCATTATCTCAATGTATGTTCTCTCAAGATCTTCCCTCACTAAAACAGGCTCATTGCGATGGTAAGATTGGCTACAACAGAGTGATAAGACTATCAGGACGATTACATAAAAAATAGAGAAACATGATCCTTAGGAACCATGTATTACCTTTGTAACTTGTGGAGGAAGAAGATCTCAACTTCCTATAAAAGAAGAGTGGCTTCGAATAATGTATTTTTTTTATGAACTATGACGATGCTTGGACAATTACCTGGCTAGAGCTACAGTGAGGGTAGGTGGATGGCCAAGGTCGGGGTACAAGATGAGAGATTAGGCAAACTAATCCTTTATAATATAAATGCTTAGACTTTACTCAAATTTTAAATATAAGTCGTCTCATTTACAATCAACTGTCGACATCTTGAGGTAGACAGGAACTCCTTCCAAAGGTTTTGACGTAACACTTCTTATTAAGACCATATTGGAAATGGTTTGATCCAAGCACTTGCTCGAGGAGAGAACGATTTTTCATAGACGTGGGCTCAAACTCGTAGAGAAGGAAGGTTGTGGCACCGGGAAGGAGCTCAATGACAATATAGAGATGAGATGAAGGATGCCAATGAGGGAGTAGACTGGCGTGAGCAACGAGGTCAGCATTTGTAGAGATGGAAATACGTAGAGGCTCACAGCCAAAGGATGTTAGTGGTGTATGAATACAAGTTAAGCCCAGGATTTAAGCGTAAGAGTTAATAAGTTTATAGAGATCACCATGTATTTATGATGATGATCAAGAATTAATTTTGATATATTATAGTATAATGCATCTAGTATTCACGTCTAATTGTAAAGCTTCCCTCTTTTCTTATGATGAATTGTGGTCTCTTGATTGCAGGAGGCAGTAACACAGGAATAAACCTTAGCAAAACGAAGATGTGCGACAAAAATCTACATATGGCAAAGAGAATGATTTCTACATATGTAATAAGGTTGAGAAGCGCTACATAATCCAGCATACACATGAAATAATCTAATTTGCGCTAGAACAAAATAAGAAAATTTAATCGTGAGATGCACAATGGTCTCCTGTAATAAGGTAATACTAGCATGTAACCCGTGTTTCATCGCTAAAAGATTGAAATTTTAAAAAATTATTTAAAAAATCTATTGGTGATATTATTGAAATTTGATCTTAACTAAGTGTGGATTGAGTTATTAATGATTTTATTGCATTTCTATATCAATTAATAATAGAAAAAAATATTTTGAAATATTAAATTTATGGAATTATTTTTTTCAATGATTACCAAATCATATTTGAATATCATTCTTAAGATTTTTTAAATATAACATAAGAAGATGTAGGAACAAATACTCAAAGTTGAAGATAATTTCATTATAACTTAAAATGAAATCTTTTGGAAAAATTGAGCCAATTCTATATTTTAAATGAAGCGAACTCCTAGAATACCAAATAGGTAGTCCCATTTTGGCAACTGGATTCCAATTATTACAGCATGACAAAGTCACTAATAATAAATATCTTGCTATAAATGGCTCTCATGTGCGGACCTTCATCTTACAAACTGTCACAATATTAATTTTATATATTTCTTACATAATACATAATTATCACAAAACATGTATCTTTAATTATTTATAAACCATGTATCTTTAATTATTAGATATTTAAATGTTCACGCTCAATGATTTTGTACACAAAAAATGTATTTATCCGATCGTATTAATTCTCTTTAATTCAATATCTTAGATAATGCTTTTAAAATACATATTAAAAATTAATAAAGGTAAAAAGATGTCGAAGACATAGGTATGTACTACTTTTTAGTTCCCACTTTTCATCGTTGATTAAAGATTAAAAATACGCATCTATTTATAGAATGTAAAAATGAATTGTATAAAAAAAGTATTTCTATAATTTAACAATCAGAATATTAAGAATTCAATCGATAACAATTTCATAATTATATTTTTTTAAAATATAAAACTTAAAAAGTATTTAATAAAACAATTTCTTCACTGATATATAAGATTTTCAATATTAGATTATAAAAAAATCAGTTGATAATATGACCTTGGATGATATAGATAAGTTTTTTTTTAAACTACAGCATTAAATAGGTGATATCTTTAATGCTAAATATAGAAATATAATCACATGAAAGAGAAAGAAAGAAGAGACAATTTTTATTACTTTAATATTATGGAAATATTTTTTTATCTTTCATACACAAATACTTAATAAAAATTATTTTGATATATAAGTTTTATTCTATGCCTTCTTACCTTATTATCCATAGTTGTTTGCCTATTTAGAAAATCAAGCATGTATTGCATTAATAATATTGATTGATCGTCAGTTCCAACTAAATATGACTTCTTATTGAATTGAAATTTTGTGTAAGTAATTATTTACTCCATTAAGATTAAATTCGTAAAGTTAGATGCCATTTAAAAAATTGATATTTATATGACATGCATGTATATCATATATACTGTTTTCTTCAATTAACAATTATCCCTATAATACTATGTTTATTACATTAATAAAATATAGTATGGAATAATATTTAAACATAAAATAAAGGTAATAAATATATGTTATCTTTGTTGTAAAATAGTAGGGATAATTATATGGTTGTACTTATACCCATAATTTATTCTCTATTATGAGTTTTCAAATAAATTTTATAAGATCCATCCTTATGAAATGAACATCATATTTCAGATAATACTTTGTGAAAATCATTTTGATAGAATGTATATATAAATATTTCCTTTAAATTTGTTATTGGATGAATTTTATGTAAGTTATTGTTTATATCATAATTACGCTATCTATTAAAAAAGATTGTTAATATAGAGAAAAGTTTGTTAAATATTATTACACCGGATGGGGAAGAGAGATTGCCGGGGGGAAGTTTAAGCATGGTCGTTAACATTATTTACTAAATATTTAGAAGAGAGAGGAGAGAAACGTTAGATCTTATATTAAATGGAGTTGTCTTTATTAAAAGGGAAAAATGAGGCTGCCCCCATCCCATTTTTCACAAATTTTTTTTATTTTATTGGAAAAATATCACCATGTATATTCATCTCTATATCCCTCATATATGCCATTCGAATTTCGTCAGAAACAGAGACTCCTACGGCCTCCATCCAGACGTCATTTTTTTAACGGTCGTTGGCTTTTTTAAATCGACCCTATTTGCATGGAGGTCGTAGGAATCTCTGTTTCTGACGAAATTTGAATGGCATATAGGAGGGATATAGGGATGAACATACATGATGATATTTTTCAAGAAAATAAAAAAAATGCCAAAAAAATGAAGCGGGGCAGCTATGTTGGCTGCCCCAAGGGGGCAACCCCATCAACCCCTTATTAAAAAGGTATAGTAGTCATATAATGGTTTGATAATTAATGCATGTTAGAGAGAGAGAGAAGGGAGAGAAGAGTTTCCATAGAGGCGTGAGAGGGAGAGAGCGGGAGAACCACGTGTAGGTTATTGGAACGAAGGAAGAGAAGAAAACCCTATGTGCATAGAGGAAGGAAACATGGAGCATATGATCTAATTGTTGAGAAGAAATCCCAGCTTTATTTTTTACTTTTTTGAAAAATGAAACTATGTATATTCATCGCTATATCCTCTAACATGGCATTCCAATTTCATCAGAAATAGAGACTCTTATGCCCTCCATCTGAAGAGGGTCAATTTCAGCAATTCTGAGACCGTTAAAATTTGATAGTCTTGATGGAAGGGATAGAAGTCTCGAATTAAGTCGATTTTTAATGGCACTATGGTGACATATTGTGAACTAAATTCCAATAGATTTCATTTCAGAAAAATAAAAAAATACAGGAGAAAAGGGGTGGGAGCATATAAGTTAGCTACACCCAGATATATATATATATATGGGAAAAAGGAGCATATAACCAGGGGTGTAGGTAACTACCTACACCCGGCTCATTTTTTATAGATTTTTTATTTTTTTGAAATGAAACCTTGGGAGAATCAGATCACTATATATCACCATGGTGTCATTAAAAATTCAACTTAATTCGAAACTTCTATCATCTTCATCAAGACTATCGAATTTTAACGGTCTCATAATTATTGAAATTAACCCCTTCTATATGAACGTGTTAGGGATGCTTGTTTTGCATGAAACTTGAAACACATATTTCCCACAATGTATTGAGAAAATCCCCCTAAGATCTCCTTCAAAAAAACTCAAAAATCATGAAAAAAGGCTGGGTGTAGGTAGTTACCTACACCCCTGGGTGTTGGCTCTGATAACGCGGTATTCCACGAGGGTCACCATGATATAAAAATGTTGTCGCTGAGGCGACCACTCACAGAAGACCGGTGCTAATCAGCAATTAACCCACAATAAAAGAATGTATCAATTAAGCTCAAAAAGAAGTGTGAATTAATCTTTATTACTCTACCACAAGATGTATAGTGTCTAAGTATGTAGAGGTCGAACCACAGAGAGCAATACAAAAATGCATAAGCCTACAATGTGCATCTATCATAGAGTCATCCAAGTGTGAAGCCTATTTTTGTGGGTTTTTGAATTTTATATTTTTTTTATTTTATTTTATTTTTATTTTTTTAAATATAATTAAGTAATATATGTATATATTTATATATATAATTACTAACATATAAATATATATATATATGCATATATATACACCCATAGAGGGTAAGTATACAGGATATAATACATTCATGAGATATAGATATGTATAGTTATAAGTAATAACCCCTTTTTTATTTTATACATTAATAAATATGTATATATAAGGATATATAGATATATTTTTTTCTTTTCTTCTTCTTTTTTTTTATCGAGGAATATGTATATTCCAAGGGGAGAAGGGAATGATAAAATATTTATAAAAATATATAAAAATACTCAAAATATGGGAATAAAATCTTTTTGGGATTTTCATGATTTTTTTACTGTTTTTATGATTTGGGCCATTTTTCAAAACATTTTTAGTATTTCTAAATAGCAGAATAAGAGAAAATAGGGAAATTGGGTATGGCTGTAAGAAAAATAGGCATTAAAAATAGCAAACAGCCTCAAAAAGTTTCCACACTATTTTTCTAATAAAGATAATAAAATATAGCATAAATAGGAACTGAGCTCACATTTTTCTGATTTTTCTTTAATTTTATATATTTTTTTGAAGTTTTTGTGGACTGACACTAAAATAGGTCAAAATACACACTAGAGAATTTTTTTTGAAGTTTTGGAGGTCTTTTAATATTTTTTTGGTATTTTATAGGTTAGACAGTGAATAAAAGACATGTTTTTGATTTTTAATAAATGCAAAAATGCAACAAAGTTAAAAACTAAAAATATAGCATGTAATGGTACACTAACAGGAGCTTATGTCTATTTTTGTAAAATTTTTCAAAGAAATATGAAGCACAAAATACATAGACAAAGCATACCAAAAATAAATGGCCTGGCATGGGTATTTTTGCAAATAAAATAATTGACAGGGGATACATGCAAAAATCACAATAAAAATGAACGTGTACTTCTATTTTCAGGGCCATTTTACAATTACAAAAACCCCGTAGGGTTTAAATGCAAATATCGCGCGCCTCACGTGGGTGATGCACGTGAGGCGTAGAGGGACTAAAACGTAAATATAAAAACAATAAGGGTCCTTCTGCAATTTATACAACTTATTTACAACTTAATCCTTTATTTTGGGTATTAAACTATAAATACAAAAAGCGAGGGGTTAGGTGTGAAATTTACCCCTAATAAGCGTGCGATCCGACGGTTGGACCGCTTCCACTTGCCACGCGTCGTGCTCCTGTCGGTCGATGACGATTCGCAGATGACGACGGAGATTAGATCAGCCTCGCTGATCGGACGGACGATGCGGCGCTTCATCTGATGGCTCTGGTTCGATCTGGGCCGACTCCTTTGATCTGACGGTGCTGGAGGTGCTTGGAGGAACAGGGAAGAAGCTTCCCTCCGGCGAGCTGTGATCGTGCAGCATCGGCTCCTCTGGGCATCTCCATCGCCTCTGACGCGCTCTGCTCGTAGCTGGCGACCTTCCGCATCTCCTGAAGGTCCCATCATGGCTCCTGGAGGTCCGAGTCGCTCGGACGAGGTCGCAGAAGTAGGGGACCTCCAGGAACCTCTTCCTGGTTCGATTCGAGCCCATATGGGCTCTATTCTTTGTTTGACCTGCAGAGGAAGAACCGGGGGCGAGAGGGCTACCTCCTCGACCCGGGGTTTTGAAGCTTCGCAGCAAACTGGAGTGGGGCGGAGGGGCTCCGACGAACGGCGGAGGTGGAGCCCCGATTCGCGAAGACCAGAGGTTCTCGGTTGGTCAAAGGCGATGGATAGATGGAGAATGCGATGGGGATTGAAATGGAGTGTACGTGGCGGTCGAAGACCGTTGATTTCACAGTGAAGAAGTCGTCGGAGCGGAGCTCCGGCAAACTTCGAATTTGGGATTTTAAGCTACAGGAATAAACTAAAGACTAATCTAACAACGGGAATTAAAAACTAACATTAGAACCTAACTAAAAAGCATGAAAAGGACAACTCTTATACCTGGGGGCCACCAGGGAGCAGGGCGGACGCCGGAGCTCCGCCGCGACAAAATTCTCCTTCCTCCGGCCGATCCGAGGCACTGGAGCACTCCCCCTGTCATGAGGAACGGTCCAGGAACAAGATCAAGGCTTTTGGTTGGAATGAAATTGGCCAAATTCGAAGAAGGAGGCGGAGCTACTTATTTATAGACATTGACATGAAGCCTTATTGACCGGCGATTATTTCTTAATCCAATGAGTATCTGATTGATCTAAGAGTTTGGCGGGCATCATGGATGATCAGAGATCAATTCTTGTGAAGGAAGCGAGCTCGATCGATGGACGAGATGGCCGTAAAAAAGGGATGAAAATCGGGAAAAGACGGTTCAGACGCGCCAGAGCTTGGATGGGACAGTTGACCGGGGGGTCAACGAAGGCCGGCGCCCCATTGGTCCACGTCAGCCGCTACAAGACAAAACAGGAAATTTGAGCCTAAATTGATTTATTTACCATAGTAAATGATTTTATTAGAATTTTCTTAAAACATAAAAAATGTGTATTTTTCATTTAGTATTTATTTGTGATTTTTATTGAATTTTTCGAAGTGTTTTATTATGGTTTTAATTTAATAATGTGTATATGTATGTATTTACATGTATTTTTGTGTATTTTATTTTTAATTTGTTTATTTTCTTTTATTATTTTATTGGCTTATTTTATAAATTTATAATTTATTTCTGTGAGTATAAAAGCAATTTTATTTAATTTTTAGGAGTTTATTTACATTTTTAAATAAATAGGTATATGCATATGTAAATATACTTATAGGTATTTTACCTATATATTATATACATTTTATTTATTTAATGAATTTTATTTGTTTTTATTTTGGATTTATATTTTTAATAAGTTATATATATTATATACATTATTATAAAAATATAGATGAATAAAGAATAAAAGAATTAAAATCCCTTTTTATTTATATACATTCTTAACATAGGTATTTTGCCTATGTATTACATAGGCTTATTTTATTTTACAAATTATTTTTAGTTTTCTTTTAATTTTAATATGTACATGTATTCTATATATTATTTGTAAAATTCTAAAATATAATTTTGTACAAATAATGCATATTGAATAAAATGAATATTTTAATCAGCCCTATATACAAGGAGGGTCAAAAACCTAACTTCTACAGATGAACTCCAAAAATTATGAAACCAATTTTATTAAATAGTTCTTGGAATGATATATACAATTAAAGTGAGTTTGGTTATTTGGAGTTTTTATTTGCAAGATATGGGTCTGTGAAGTTGAGATTTTGGCTTTTTATTCTGTGTATAAAATGTACTCTGAGTATTATTTTTACACAAACTGAATTTTGTAATTTTATTTACATTATTATCTACAACTTTTGTGTACAAAGTTTCTTTATTTAATGAATAAATAATTATGTACAAAATAGATTTCAAAAAATACATAAATAAATGAATTAATAAATGAGGTATTTATTGTATACTGGCCCTTATCTCCCCCTACTTTATTCCTTGTCGACCAATTCCATGCTGGCATTGGTCTCAAGGTTTGGGTCATAAAATATCTTCAATATTTTATTCCTTTTTCTTTTCTTCTCTTTATTCTATAATTTTGGCATTAAACACAGTATTTAATGTATAATTAATACAATGAATCATGAATGCTATTATGTACAATTTGATGCTATTTACATGCATTTGCTGGGGTTTTTGAGGCCAAAATGATAGAATAAAGGTGATGAAATGGAGATTCATCACCCCCCTATACTTGCCTTTGTTAGTCCCTAGCAAACACTTATGCAATAAGTACAAAAAGAATAAGGAAAAGAAAAAGGAAAATGAAAGAAGGATAGAGTGAATAGGGGTGCTTTCAGTGCAATGCATGTCTTTATAAAATCTGAATTTGGAGCTCCTGTCAGACCCTGGGTGTGGATGTGTGTGGAACCTAGTCGGGAACCAACTCTAAAATACAACAGCCTTCGATAGTCACAGAACTCGGTTCAACCCACCTCAATAGCCTGGTTAGAACCAGTCTACATCATACGCAAACCCTTATAACTATGAAGCTGACTTGTACAGTGTAAGTGATAGCGGCTCTCCCCAACTGAAATGATAAAGGAACTGACTTCTCCAGAATGACAACCCAATGATTCCCCAATCCAACAGCTCTTTCCTCGAGGAGCAGGGTATTCTCTTCTAAGTTCAAGTGGCAACCAGCTCAAGAGGAGGGGGTGAAGAGAAGAATGGACGGTAACCAGTGTAGCTACCTATCCTGGGATGCAAGACCAGTGTAGTCAAGTCATCCAGCTGCAGGCTCACATATTTGTCTTTGGAACTCAAGCTTGCTTATTGACTTTGCAGGCATTTTATTTTTGTACAGGCCTGACCATTTTTTTTGTTTTTTTTGTTTTTTTTTCAACATACTATTCACAGCAGCATTTACATAAGGAGTTTTACCTTTTGAGCCAGTAGACTATCCCTCTTTTGAAGCTTTATCGCAACCCACAATCTCCTGTCTTTAGACCTCATGGCTATTGAACCAGGTTGGGGTGCACTTCCCTCCCTAGACGAGGACGAATGTTTCCACCCGTGTGCGTCTCAGACTGGCGAATCTGACCCCCTCACCACTCCAACTGAGTTGAGCCAAGTGAAAGGTGCAAGTGTCCAAGTTAGGTCACGGTCGGCAAGAGTCGTACGTGTGTCTCGAAAAGTTTTGGTTAGTCCACTGAAGTGACTTGAACCCAGCCCTGATTTCTCAAAGAATTAAGTCTGCATAGACCTGAAGTACCTTAAACCTAGTTCCCGTAAGGTTCCAGTGCAGTTAGGTGCGGTAAGGTCTAACCAAGCTCCAATTTGAGACTTTATTGGACTGATTCAATCATCAAGCTCACTCAAAAAGAATATGAATGGTATGCTTATGCTATGCACAATGAATGATGCAATTTTTCACAAAAAATTTAAAAGAATCAAATAATCTTTTTACACAAAGAAATTTTTGCAAATAAAAACTTGACACATACATACAATTATTTACACGGGCGTACCGCTTTATTTACAAACTGTATGGATTTTCAAAAACTTTACAGGTTTTATTGGCGTACAGAATGAATTTTATGCATTTTATTTCTGATTTACATGTCTCTGTATCAATGCTCTTTATGCTTCAGCTCTATTTTTGAAAATAATTTGCAGACTATAGTACACGATAATTTTTGCAATCATTTACACACATTTGAAGACTATTTTTCAAAGATTTTTCACATCATATATACATTTTCACAATAGTTTTGACAAGCAGTTTTCAAAACATTTGCACATAGGTTTTTTTCAAATCCTTTCTTTCACACAAAGAAAAGTTTTACAATCCAAACAGTTTCACGCCAGTTGAAAACATTTCACAGCAAATTTTTCAAACAATTCACACTATTTTTCAAATCATATGGTATACGTATCTACCTTGATTTATTAATCTGTATATACAAAAGAAGAAAAATTGTATTTGTTATATAATATGGTTTTTATCAGTTTTATTTGTGATTATTCCTTATTTACAAATGAGAGATTTTTGTGTAGACTCCTCAGACTTATTCAAGAATCATTTTTCACAAGAGTTTTGAAAGCTCTAGTCCAAAATAATTTTGCAAACATGTACACGTATTTGAAAAGGATTTTACAAAGGTTTTACACATCATAGATAGGTTTTCCAAAACAATTTTGACCATCAAAATTTTACAATCATTTGCACGCTATTTTCCACACATTTTGATTTCACTCAAAGAAAATAAATTTTACACACAAAACTGATTTTTCAAAGGTTGAATACTTGTACACACTATTTTCACACAGTTTTCACAAGACTTTTCAAAGAACACTTTTTGCATCCAAAGCTTTTTCTGATCTAATAATCAGTACAAGTACAACGAGTCTGAGGAGCTCACAATCATCTTTTATTATTATAGGACTACTTTTTACATTTTAATTTATATTGGGATGATATATTTTATTTTTCAATATGAGTTATGGATTATAGTATTTACATGGTGTATACAACCCCCCTATACTTAGCTTGAGCTATGTCCTCATAGATCAAAGAGAAAAGCAGAGACATAACTCGTACTGAGTATAGACAAGTCTAAAGAATAAATATGAATGAAATGAATGAATGAGAAGTTGATCGTCCCCCCTATACTTAGGATCAAATAATCCTAAGTATAGCAGACTGTACAAAAAGCAGGGAGGGTCAAGGGTGGGAATACACTGATCGTACTCAGATTGTCTCCCCCTATACTTAGGGTAAGATACTCCTAAGTATAGACAAGAAGAGGGGACAATGGAGAGGATCGGAATGAAATGAAAAACTCGGGGTGCACATCCCCCCTATACTTAGGACCAAGTACGTCCTACGTATAGAAAACTGTCTACAAGGGTGGCACCTTTTAGATACAAAGAGAAAATAGAAAAGGAAAAGAAGAAAAGAAGAAAAGCAAAGAAGAAAATCAGATAAACAGTTCTTGGAGTACATCGTCTGAATCTTCTGATGCTGCAGCGGTTGTGGAAGTGTCATCATGTTGTACGAGCTGGATTGAGTCAACAACGGCCAAGAATGCATCTGGTTCTAAGTAAGGCTTCAGGAGTTGGCCGTTGACAACGAAGGGTTGTGCGTCAGGGGACAATTCTGATATAGCAATGCTTCCATGTCACGCACTTCACAAACTCGAAATGGCCCTGTCCACTTACTCTTTAATTTGCCTGGAAATATCTGCAACTTTTCATCAAATAGCCACACTTTCTGTCCAACGTCAAAGGTCTTTCGTCTGATGTGCCGGTCATGCCAGTGTTTCACCTTCTCCTTGTACATCAAGGTGTTATCGTATGCATAGTCCCGGAATTCCAAGAGCCTGTTCAGATCGTCTTTTCTCTTCTGACCACTTTTGGGTGAGTCCAAATTGCAACTGTTGATTGCCCAAAGAGACTTGTGAATTAATTCCATGGGCAGATGGCATGGTTTTCCATATACAAGACGATAGGGCGACATGCCCAAAGGAGACTTGTAGGCGGTTCGGTAAGCCCATAGGACCGAGTCCAAGAGTTAAGACCAGTCCTTCCTGTTTGGCCTAATAAGTTTCTGCAGGATAGTCTTGATTTCTCTGTTTGATAGCTCCGTCATGCCATTGGTCTGAGGATGATAAGGAGATGCGACACGATGGTCGATGCCGTACTCCTTCGTTAACTTCTTGACTTCTTTGTTAATGAAGTGGCTACCCCCGTTTGATATGAGAATTTTCGGTATCCCGAACCGCGAAATGATGTTCTTCTTTAGAAACTGGCATACTGTTCGATTGTCAGCGGCTCGAGCGGGGATAGCTTCAACCCAACGACTCACGTAATCGACGGCGAGAAGGATGTGCTCAAATCCTTGACTGTTGGGGAAAGGTCCCATGAAGTCAATGCCCCATGCGTCTAAAACATCTGCTATCTGGATGATTTTTAGGGGCATTGAATCTTTGGCAGTAAGTGTACCTTTCAGTCTCTGACAGTCAATACATCGTTTGACAAATTCCGCTGCATCCTTGAATAAAGTGGGCCACCAGAAGCCACACTGAAGAACTTTTGCTGCCGTACGATCTCCAGAGTGGTGTCCACCAGATTCGAGCGAGTGACAATGCTCGAGGACACTAAATTGCTCCGTCTAAGGGATGCACATGCGCCAAATGCAATCCGCTCCTTCTCTGAATAAAAGAGGATCTTCCCATTGGTAGAAGCGGATGGTCGACATGAATTTATTCTTTTGGTTCTTCGTCCAATACGAAGGTATTACCCCAGATGCGAGGTAATTGACTATATCAGCATACCAAGGAAGAGAATCCACTGCTAAGATGGCTTCGTCAGGGAAGGTTTCTGTGATAGGTGCATTGCTCAGAGGGGGTTCATGCTGCTCTATTCTGGAGAGATGATCTGCTACCACATTCTGAACTCCAGGCTTGTCCTTTATTTCCAAATCAAATTCCTGGAGGAGAAGGATCCAACGAATCAGTCTTGGCATGGCATCCTTCTTCTGTTGTAGGTAACGGATAGCAGAGTGGTCTGTAAAGATGGTGACTTTTGATCCCAACAAATAGGATCTGAACTTCTCTAAGGCGAAAACCACATCCAGCAATTCTTTTTCTGTCACTGTATAATTTCTCTATGCTTCGTCTAATGTTCTGCTGGCATAGTGAATGGCATAGGGCGCTTTGTCTTTTTTCTGCCCAAGAGCAGCTCCGACTGCAAAGTCTGACGCATCGGTCATTATCTCAAAGGGAAGAGTCCAGTCGGGCGGCTGTAAGATTGGAGCCTGGGTAATAAGCTCCTTCAACTGATTGAAAGCAAGGAGAACTGGCTGATCAATAATGAACTTTGTTTCCTTGCATAAAACTTCTGTCAGAGGTCGGGCAATGCGGCTGAAATCCTAGATAAATCGTCTGTAAAACCCCACATGCCCCAGGAATGACCTCACATTCTTCACTGACTGAGGTGGCTGAAGATTTGAAATGACATCCACCTTTGCCGGGTCGACTTCCATGCCACGTTTGGAAACGACGTGGCCCAGCACAATGCCTTCAGTGACCATAAAGTGGCTCTTTTCCCATGAAAGCACTAAATTGACTTCTCGGCACTTCTGAAGCACTCTGTCTAGATGCTCAAGACAAGAATCGAAACTATCACCATAGACAAAGAAATCGTCCATGAACACCTCGAGAAAACTGCCTACCATCTCGGCGAAAACTGCTAACATGCATCTTTGGAAGGTTGCAGGTGCATTGCACAAACCAAAGGGCATTCTTTTGAAGGCGTAGGTGCCGAACGGGCAAGTGAAGGTAGTCTTCTCTTGGTCTTCAGGGGCGATCGCCACTTGGTTGTACCCGGAATACCCATCCAGAAAGCAGAAGAACTCCTTGCCTGCTAATCTTTCCAAAACCTGATCAATGAATGGCAAGGGAAAGTGGTCCTTCTTGGTTGCTGCATTGAGACGGCGGTAGTTGACACACACCCGCCAAGATGTTGGTACCCGAGTTGAAATTTCCTCTCCTTTGTCATTTGTAACCACGGTAAGCCCTGATTTCTTGGGAACTACATGCAGTGGGCTTACGCATTTCGAATCGGAGATGGGATAGATGAAGCCTGCATCACACCATTTGGTGATTTCTTTCATGACGACGTCCCGAAGGTTAGGATTCGGCCTTCTCTGAAATTCACGAGACGGCTTGGCATCTTCTTCCAAATAAATGTGGTGTGAACACAAGGCTGGATTTATCCCTCGGAGATCTGATACACTCCAACCAAGTGCCTTGCGGTTCTTTTCTAGAACCTCGAGAAGACGAGATTCCTGATCCGGTGTCAGCCTGCTGCTGAGGATGACCGGATACATTTGTTCTTCACCCGCAAGGAAAGCATAATTCAGGCCTGCAGGAAGTGGCTTGAGTTCTGGTTTTGACTTGTCCACTTTATCTGTCACTTCAGATACCATGCTGGTGGTGGGATGTACTTCTTTGAGATATTTACCATCCTCATCATCCTGTTGAGATCCCGGTGATGCACCGAACGGTTCTGCGCTACGCTGATCATGTTCGGTCTGGAGTGAATGCTCAAGAAGATGTGCCTGCATCTGAGAATTGTCTCCCAAGAATCATCGGAGCATATGCCGACTGCGCTTTCCAAGTCCTCCTCAAGAGTGAGGATTTCTCGGGTCCATGAATCATCCAATGATAAAGCTGAGTCTCTGATCTCTGCAATAAAATCACAGTCTGCTTCTGATACTGCCTGGCTCTCATCAGTTGCGGCATTCGGCTCTCTGTTCATGTTCATCATCATCTGCTGGGTGTTCGAGCTGAAAGTGATCTTGCCAGACCCGTAATCAACCATGGCACCGGAAGTACGAAGGAATGGTCTGCCAAGGATGATTGGGGTCTGAAGCAGGGGTGCAGGCGAGTCCATATCAAGGACTACAAAGTCAGTGGGGAATTTCATCTCCTGCACTGTAACTATCACGTCTTCCAACAGACCTCGGGGCCGCTTAATGGACCGGTCAGCGAACTGAAGGATCATGCGTGTCTGCTTGAGCGGTCCCAGCCCGAATTCTTGCATTATGGACGAGGGCAGAAGGTTGATGGAAGAACCACTGTCAAGAAGAGTGCGCTCGAAGACCTGGTCAAAAATCTCACAACTGATCAGAGGCGCTCCTGTGTCTTGCTTCTTCTGGGGGAGATTGCTGATAGCTGCTACCGTGGCCAAGGTGAGGACATGTCTCTCGACTTGCTGGCGTCTGTTTTCTTGCGCTGGGCGACGCCTGTTAGTACATGCCTCTTTCAGTCCTTTCTTTACGGTTGGCATGTATTTCACGGCCTTTAACAAGGGAATCTCAGCAGTAAATTTATCCAAAATATCCACAACACCTGGATCAGACAATGCCTTTTTTCGTTTTGTAATTTTTTTGGATTTTTGTATTGCGTGAGGAAAAGGAATATGTACATCACTAGCAGGAAAATCAGAGTTCTTATTTACATCAAAATCATCGCCCACAGAATGTTGTACATCCGAACTACAAAAAGGAGTACAATCTGGATCTTGGCATGCTGGTGCTGTTGGGCGATCAAAAAGGGTAGTGTTTGCTCCATCGGCTGGCGAGGGATCAGTTGCTGCTAGCGGCTCCTCCAATGCTGGCACGGCTTTGCTTCGGCTACAAGCTTCTTTTTGTTGTTTTTGTTTTTGCTGATTTTTTTATATTTTCTGCTGAGGTTGCTGATGACATGGCATGACGGCTGGACTGGCTTCTCCTTCTTCTTCCTCCTCACCCGCCCCTAGAGCTGGCACGACTGATGCGGAAGATGACGATCCACCTGTTTCTTTATTCACCCCACTTTTGCTAGCAGGCGGAGGCAAGGCCCTACCGCTCCTGAGAGTAACAGCATTAGAATAAGCAGTAATATCATTACCAGACACGGACGGGACATCACATTCTACCTGCTCTTTCTTTTTGAAATTATTGGGGTTGGCTTCGACCTGCGCCGGAATGGTAGTTCTGGTGGCGGTCAGGTCGTCAAGCCACTTTGTCATTTCCGCTAGCCCTTTGATGAGTTGGGCCAGACAGTCCATGGTGGGGTTTGCAGGGGGCACTTCAGAATATTCAGCGTGCAGACCACGCTGCTGTTGGGTAGATGGGTGGGGAGGCTGTTGCTGGTGGTTCTGAGGTGGTGCAGGAAGTTGAAGTTGTTGGTATGAGGGAGGAGGATACTGCTGGTATTGTTGAGAGGGGGCAGCCGCGTACTGGTGATACGGTTGTGGGTGGCGGTACTGCGGCTGATGCTGGTAAGGAAAATTCTGCCTCCATTGATGTGCAAACTGGGGAGGCTGCTGGTGTTGTTGGTGAGGCTGAGAGACTTGCCCAAAACGACCACCCTGAGGTTGGTGGGACTGCCGATTGGCGAATGGTTGACCCTGGGGTTGTCCCTGAGGATGGGTCGGTTGTGCATCATTAGTCCATACCCCATTCACTTCTTGAATCAGGGGTGGTGGAGGGAAGACTGGATCAGATACAGAAAGAAACTCTAGTCGGTACACGACCATCTGCGGCTGCGGCGGGCCCTGGTCGGGTGCATGCACATAGTACACGTGTTGGACTACCGGTGGTTGCTGGCTCGGCTGAGGCTGATGCTGCGGTTGCTGCTCGTCCTTCTTCTCAGCGGGATCGTCCGATGATGTAGCCAACTGGACAGAGTTGATAGTGCCGACCAACAGTTCAAGGTACTTGTTGATCTGATCTAGCTTGTCCAAGTTCTGGGTTCTCTTCTCGATCACAGCGACTTTCTCGAGGTCCTGTGATCGCTTCTCAATGATATCTACCTTAGAGAGATGGCCCCGATGATGCTGAGGTTGGAGCTCTCATCTCTCTCTGCTTCCTTGGATGCAGCCATGTGCACTTGCTTCTGGAGGATCTGAGGCTGTTTCTGATACGCCTTGGATGAAGAGAGGGCAGCCTCTCCTTCGGCCATTTCTTCAAATATCTGCCAAACTATATCTTCATCCTTGTTAAAATGTGAGCCCCCACATGTTGCGTCCACAAGCCGTTGGCTTTCAATGTTCAGTCCCCCAAAGAAATGATGGACCAAGCTGGTCTTAGGAATCTCATGGTGGGGACATTTCTCCTGCAGGTCAGTAAATCTCTCCTAAGCTTCGTGTACTGACTCATGGGCTCCTTGGAAGAAATTACTGATACGGGCTCGCATCTGGTTGAGTCGGCCTAGAGGGTAATATTTGTGCAGGAATGCGGACTTTAACTCCTCCCAGGTCGTCACGACCTTCTCCAGATGGTTGACCCAATAAAGGGCCTTGTCCTGTAAGCTGAATGGGAATGCCATCATCTTGACAATGTCCAGAGGGACATTGGGATAGTGAGTAGTACGGCAGATGCGGGAGAATTGCTGCAGGTGAATATACGGCTCCTCGCTGGTGTTTCCATGGAATGCAGGGAGAAGGGCTATGAACTGGGGCTTCAGCTCAAAGTGAGCGTGTACCGGTGGAATGAGGATCCACTCGGTCATCTGGTTGTCTCCCGGATTATATGTTTCTTTAAGGGTAGGCTTTGGTGGTGGTAATTCAAGGTCATCATCAGGAGGACCACCACCTCCACCTCCACCTCCTCCTCCCCTGCCTCCTCTGCCTCTGCCTCCTCCTCCATCGTCACGGTTCATCATATCATTCAACATGTCCTGGAAAGCTGTCTGTGTGAGGGCCTGCTCGGTCAGCTGCTGCTGGATGGCCTGGATAAATGCCAGTAATTGTGCATTGACTTGGTTCTGGTATGGCAACTGTCCCTCTGGTTGTGGTGGCTGCTGACCCTTGCCCTTTCCTCCTGGAGCCATGTCAGGGTCTGAGTCAGACGAGATGAATTCCGAAGTAGTCTCCAGGGCTCGCACTATCTTCTATCTGCATAATGAGATAATCCTGATCAGACCGCTTGCAATTAATGTTCAGCTGCCGTGATGAAGCTGGAATCCAGGTCAACCCCAGCATGTTGTGGACGGAAAAGGATGTAGACTGTAATCAACTTCCATTCACAACGACGAAAGTGGGACAAAAGTGATCCCAGTTTATTGGGTGGCCAAGAGAAAGGTGGAAAACGAGGAGTCTGGAGATCGATCCGCAAAGTCCGGATCGGGTTCTCGTGAATCGCCTCGAACTTATTGGCGGAGTTGAGTCCATGGAATCGATGTGGGTGCCGGCATGGTCCCGACGGAAACCATCCATGGATCAACTTCGCGGAGTACAAGAGAAGATCGGATGTTGGATGAAAGATACGATGGTCAACGAGGAATAAAAGGAGTGTAAAATAGTAGAGAGGCTTGGTTGAGCGGGGTGGTCAAAGGGAGAAACAACAAAATGTGCGCAAAGGCGCGGGACTTGATCTTTGAACCTTAATCTAGATCCATACAAACACAATACAAAATCGGGTTCACCAACTCACGCCATGTGAAGCCGTGAAAGCTCGGCTATTTATTATCTTTTCATTTTTAGAGTTGTGATTTTCAGGCATATCTTATAACAAGTCCTTAGTACGCTACCCTATAGAAGAGAGAGTACTGCTAGAAGAGTATCCCGTACTTGTCATCCTCCTGTGTAACCTGTAGTATGTACTTTTTGGAGTCCTTGTAACCCTTCCTGGATCCCTACTCAGCCAAAGAAAAGAGAGAGGAAGCCGATAGGCGAAACCAATACTTCGGTTCTTGCTCGCAACGGAATCACCCGTGAGCGTGCAAGAACCTACTCGGACGTAGGACGATGAGACAGACACCCCCGTGAAGGCGTGGCCTATGCTCAATACTTCGGACAGGGTCGATGCTCCACACAATAGGGAGTCATCATTGGTGACCAAGCCCTACTCGCCTACGTACGATAGAAGCGTCATTACTTCGGAAATCCAGGCGATACACAAGGCAGTTGCTGACTGGGTTTTTGACTTTAATCCTTAGGGGGTCGCACTCGCTCAAGGGAGTAGGGTTTTGGTCCCCCTCCAAGGTACCTGAAAACAATGAGGGCTTTATGAACCCGGTACAATGATAGTCCATTACAGATTTTAATTAAGGTCAAAGTTTATTTAGCAGTCCCCTTGTTTTATTTTTGGGTTCGCTTTTTTGAGTCTGTTTCATACCAGCGCCTAACGTTTTTGTAGATTTTCATTTAAGTCCTAGGTGCTCAAAATCAGAGGGAGATAGCGGAAAAGCCGTGCAAGTGGTTCCATGATGGAAATCTCACCATTGAACCGAATGATGCATGCTGAGTTAGAAGACTTACAGTGCATCCCAGCTCTCTCCATGAGGTATGTAAAATAGAATTTTTAAACCTATCTACATGTCGGTATGCAAGGCACAAAATCGCCCTAATCATTAGCTGCTATTAGCGTGAAGAACCATAAGTCGCTCATTCATCTCTAGCCCGAAGAGTCCGGTCTTGGCTCACCCCTCCTCTGCTCAACACACTTGAGGGTAGGAGAAAGCGCTTTACAGGGCTCGCTGCGGCACAAGGGATAAGAGACAAATGAGCGGCTTGTTTAAATTTGACTAGATCCATACGAAGTAGACTATAGGAACATGCATTCTTATTAATGTGTGGACCTAGCTATCGAGTCAAGCAACCTACATCTAGGGGCTCCAAGCACACAAAACAAAATAAAAGAAAGGCGGAAAGCTCAAATCCTCGGAAAATAAAGAAAAGAAGGCGATGAAAACTCGAAAAGCCGCGATGAGGCCCCCAGGTGAACAATCACCCGAGCACTGGACCTCATTGTAAAGAGTAGAGTCATGTTTAATTACATGCCAAAATTATCTCTCTCTCGCCATAAATTACAAAAATAATCCTAAAATTCTACACCTATCCAATCCACATCTATTTGCTTCCTTGATACTCTCTCCAGATGGTCATGAGAAGAGAAGATCATCCTCCTCCAAGCTCGGCTGCCTTGGCCTCCTAGGAAGGCATCCTCGCGTGGTGGGCCCTCGCATCAAAGTCACAAAAAGATTGCATTAGAATAGCTTAATCAATCAAAATAGAGCAGATAAAATAATCACAATAAATGAATCAATAAAGCGTGGTGATTAATGACAATAGAAATAGCTGCTCATGAAATAAATAAATCAAACATATACACAAGAATGACAAAAATAAAGTAGGCTATGCTCATTGCTCTCCGGCAACGGCGCCATCTGATAACGTGGTATTCCACGAGGGTCACCATGATATAAAAATGTTGTCGCTGAGGCGACCACTCACAGAAGATCGGTGTTAATCAGCAATTAACCCACAATAAAAGAATGTATCAATTAAGCTCAAAAAGAAGTGTGAATTAATCTTTATTACTCTACCACAAGATGTATAGTGTCTAAGTATGTAGAGGTCGAACCACAGAGAGCAATACAAAAATGCATAAGCCTACAATGTGCATCTATCACAGAGTCATCCAAGTGTGAAGCCTATTTTTGTGGGTTTTTGAATTTTATATTTTATTTTATTTTATTTTATTTTATTTTTTTTAATATAATTAAGTAATATATGTATATATTTATATATATAATTACTAACATATAAATATATATATGTATATATATATACCTATAGAGGGTAAGTATACAGGATATAATACATTCATGAGATATAGATATGTATAGCTATAAGTAATAACCCCCTTTTTTTTATTTTATACATTAATAAATATGTATATGTAAGGATATATAGATATATATATATTTTTTCTTCTTCTTCTTCTTTTTATCGAGGAATATGTATATTCCAAGGGGAGAAGGGAATGATAAAATATTTATAAAAATATATAAAAATACTCAAAAATATGGAAATAAAATCTTTTTGGGATTTTCATGATTTTTTTTACTGTTTTTGTGATTTTTGGGCATTTTTCAAAACATTTTTAGTATTTCTAAATAGCAGAATAAGAGAAAATAGGGAAATTGGGTCTGGCTGTAAGAAAAAATAGGCATTAAAATAGCAAACAGCCTCAAAAAGTTTCCACACTATTTTTTTAATAAAGATAATAAAATATAGCATAAATTGGAACTGAGCTCACATTTTTCTGATTTTTCTTTAATTTTATATATTTTTTTGAAGTTTTTGTGTATTTTTTAATTTTTAAGGTTTTCCTTTTGAGATTTTTAGGGATTTTTGGACTGACACTAAAATAGGTCAAAATACACACTAGAGAATGTTTTTTGAATTTTTGGAGGTCTTTTAATATTTTTTTGGTATTTTATAGTTTAGACAATGAATGAAAGACATGTTTTTGATTTTTAATAAATGCAAAAATGCAACAAAATTAAAAACAAAAAATATAACGTGCAATAGTACACTAACAGGAGCTTATGTCTATTTTTGCAAAATTTTTCAAAGAAATATGAAGCACAAAATAAATAGACAAAGCATACCAAAAATAAATGGCCTGGCAGGGTTATTTTTGCAAATAAAATAATTGACAGGGGCATAAATGCAAAAATCACAATAAAAATAACGTGTACTTTTATTTTCAGGGCCATTTTACAATTACAAAAACCCGGCGGGGTTTAAATGCAAATATCATGCGTCTCACGTAGGTGCTGCACGTGAGGCGCGGAGGGACTAAAACGTAAATATAAAAACATTAAGGGTCCTTCTGCAATTTATACAACTTATTTACAACTTAATCCTTTATTTTGGGTATTAAACTATAAATACAAAAAGCGGGGGGTTAGGTGTGAAATTTACCCCTAATAAGCGTGCGATCCGATGGTTGGACCGCTTCCACTTGCCACGCGTCGTGCTCCTGTCGGCCGATGACGATTCGCAGATGACGGTGGAGATTAGATCTGACGGACGGACGATGTGGCGCTTCATCTGACGGCTCTGGTTCGATCTGGGTTGACTCCTTTGATCTGACGGTGCTGGAGGTGCTTGGAGGAACAGGGAAGAAGCTTCCCTCCGACGAGCTTTGATCGTGCAGCATCGGCTCCTCCGGACATCTCCCTCGCCTCTGACGCGCTCTGCTCGTAGCTGGCGACCTTCTGCATCTCTTGAAGGTCCCATCATGGCTCCTGGAGGTCCGAGTCGCTCGGACGAGGTCGGAGAAGTAGGGGACCTCCAGGAACCTCTTCCTGGTTCGATTCGAGCCCAGATGGGCTCTATTCTTCGTTTGACCTGCAGAGGAAGAACCGGGGGCGAGAGGGCTACCTCCTCGACCCGGGGTTTTGAAGCTTTGTAGCAAACTGGAGTGGGGCGGAGGGGCTCCGACGAATGGCGGAGGTGGAGCCCCGATTCACGAAGACCAGAGGTCCTCGGTTGGTCAAAGGCGATGGATAGAAGGAGAATGCGATGGGGATTGAAATGGGGTGTACGTGGCGGTCAGAGACCGTTGATTTCACAGTGAAGAAGTCGCCGGAGCGGAGCTCTGGCGAACTTCAAATTTGGGATTTTAAGCTACAGGGATTAACTAAAGACTAATCTAACAACGGGAATTAAAAACTAACATTAGAACCTAACTAAAAAGCATGAAAAGGACAGCTCTTATATCTGGGGGCCACCAGGGAGCAGGGCGGACGCCGGAGCTCCGTCGTGACAAAATTCTCCTCCCTCCGGTCGATCCGAGGCACTGGAGCACTCCCCCTATCACGAGGAACGGTCCAGGAACAAGATCAAGGCTTGTGGTTGGAATGAAATTGGCCAAATTCGAAGAAGGAGGCGGAGCTACTTATTTATAGACATTGGCATGAAGCCTTATTGACCGGCGATTATTTCTTAATCCAATGAGTATCTGATTGATCTAAGAGTTTGGCGGGCATCATGGATGATCAGAGATCAATTCTTGTGAAGGAAGCGAGATCGATCGATGGACGAGATGGCCGTAAAAAAGGGATGAAAATCGGGGAAAAGACGGTTCAGACACGTCAGAGCTTGGATGGGACAGTTGACCAGGGGGTCAACGAAGGCCGGCGCCCCATTGGTCCACGTTAGCCGCTACAAAACAAAACAGGAAATTTGAGCCTAAATTGATTTATTTACCATAGTAAATGATTTTATTAGAATTTTCTTAAAACATAAAAAATGTGTATTTTTTCATGTAGTATTTATTTGTGATTTTTATTGATTTTTTCGAAGTGTTTTATTATGGTTTTAATTTAATAATGTGTATATGTATGTATTTACATGTATTTTTGTGTATTTTATTTTAAATTTGTTTATTTTCTTTTATTATTTTATTGGCTTATTTTATAAATTTATAATTTATTTTTATGAGTATAAAGGTATTTTTATTTAATTTTTAGGAGTTTATTTACATTTTTAAATAAATAGGTATATGCATATGTAAATATACTAATAGGTATTTTACTTATATATTATATACATTTTATTTATTTATGAATTTTATATATTTTTATTTTGGATTTATATTTTTAATAAGTTATATATAATATATACATTATTATAAAATTATAGATGAATAAAGAATAAAAGAATTAAAAACCCTTTTTATTTATATACATTCTTAAAATAGGTATTTTGCCTATGTATTACATAGGCTTGTTTTATTTTACAAATTCTTTTTAGTTTTCTTTTAATTTTAATATGTACATGTATTCTATATATTATTTGTAAAATTCTAAAAATATAATTTTGTACAAATAATGCATATTGAATAAAATGAATATTTTAATCAGCCATATATACAAGGAGGGTCAAAACCTAACTTCTACAGATGAACTCCAAAAATTATGAAACCAATTTTATTAAATAGTTCTTGGAATGCTATATACAATTAAAGGTGAGTTTGGGTGATTTGGAGTTTTTATTTGCAAGATATGGGTCTGTGAAGTTGAGATTTTGGCTTTTTATTCTGTGTATAAAATGTACTCTGAGTATTATTTTTACACAAACTCAATTTTGTAATTTTCTTTACATTATTATCTACAACTTTCATATACAAAGTTTCTTTATTTAATAAATAAATAATTATGTACAAAATAGGTGTCAAAAAATGCATAAATAAATGAATTAATAAATGAGGTATTTATTGTATACTGGCCCTTATCTCCCCCTACTTTATTCCTTGTCGACCAATTCCATGCTGGCATTGGTCTCGGGGTTTGGGTCATAAAATATCTTCAATATTTTATTCCTTTTTCTTTTCTTCTCTTTATTCTATAATTTTAGCATTAAACACGGTATTTAATGTATAATTAATACAATGAATCATGAATGTTATTATGTACAATTTGATGCTATTTACATGCATTTGTTGGGGTTTTTGAGGCCAAAATGATAGAATAAAGGTGATGAAATGGAGATTCATCAGGCTCCCAGCTCCCTATATATAGGGATATTTACACCCATAACCCTGAGTAATATGGTAATTACCCCAAAAACCCTGTGTAATCACAAATTATACCCAGAACCCTAAATAACCACTTCGTTTTACATTCATAACCTTACGTTACTTTAGTTCAGTAAATCAACCAGATGGCTGAGTTAATCTAACCCAATCAATGGTGAACGGCTGAGATTAATCGGAAAAAAAGGAAGGATAGAAGGAGGTGGGTTGGAAGGCTAGAGCTGTCAATAGAGGTACGACCTGGGACTTGATCTAGAGTGGAGCCTCCAGCGACTGGCAAGGGAGCTGCTGGAGCTTGGGGGCGAGCGGCGGGAGGGAAGGGCTGGAGCTGCGGAGGTGCTGGAGCTTGCGGGTGGATGGCGGGAGGGAAGGGCTGAAGCTGCGGAGGTGCTGGAGCTCGCGAACGGCGGGAGGGAGGCAACGTACGCGGGGGCAGGGGTTGGCGGAGGCGCGTAGGGAGTGGGGGGAGGCAGGCGAGCAGCGACTGCAGGTTGCGGGGGGTGGGGGGTGCACGCGGGGGCAGGGGGCGGCGGGAGGGAGGCAAGGGGGGCGGCGGCTGCAGGTTGCAGAGGGAGCGGCGGCTGCAGGTTGTGGGGGGGCGCACGCGGGGGCAGGGGGCGGCGGGAGGGAGGCAAGGGGGGCGGCGGCTGCAAGTTGCAGAGGGCGCGGCGGTTGCAGGTTGCGGGGGGTGCACGCAGGGGCAGGGGGCGGCGGGAGGGAGGCAAGGGGGGTGGCGGCTACAGGTTGCAGAGGGCGGGGGGTGGCAGGCGAGCGGCGGCAGTAGGTTGCGGGGGGGCTCACGCAGGGGCAGGGGGCGGCAGGAGGGAGGCAAGGGGGCGAGGCCTGGGGCTTGAGAGCAGCGGCTGCAGGTTGCGGGAGGGGTGGACGCAAGCGCACGCGGTTGGCGGAGGCGCGTGAGGAGTGGAGGGGAGGCAAGCGAGCGGCGACTGAAGGTTGCGGGGGAGGGCGACGCAGGCACACGCGGTGGCAGGGGTTGGCGGACGTGCGTGGGGGCAGGGAGGGGGGAGGTGGAGGCGCGCGCGGGGCACTTGCAACCAGGACAGAGGCGCGCGGGGCAGGGGGTCGGGCTGCAAGGCAGAGGAGGAGGTAGGGGTCGGGCTGCTGGGCGATGCTGTACGCGGGAGCGTGGGGTGGGTCTGCAGGTCGGAGGTGCACCGGGCAGGGGGGGCGTTGGAGCGAGCGGCGGGAGGGGGAAGCTTGTGGGTGGAGGTGCGCGCAGAGCCATGCTCGGAGATGGTGTCGCCGCGCTTGTGATCGACTCCGACCCGATTACTGATTTCTGGGGTAATTACCATATTACTCAGGGTTATGGGTGTAAATATCCCATATATATAGGGTTAAATGAGGTTACATCTTGGGTGTATCAAATTGTCTACTCTCACTCCCATTTTCCCCCTATTTTTATTTTTTTGGGAAAATAAAAATATGTATATCCATCACTATATCCCCTAATATGTCATATATATATATATGGATTAATGGGGTTGCCCCCTGGGGGCAGCCAACATGGTTGCTCTGCCCCCTATCTCGACGTTTTTTTATTTTTTTAAAAAAATATCACCATATATATTCATACCTATATCCCTCCTCCATGCCATTCGAATTTCGTCAGAAACAGAGACTCCTACGGCCTCTATCGAGATAGTGTCGATTTAAAAAATCCTACGATCGTTAAAAAATGCATGTCTGGATGGAGGCCATAGGAGTCACTGTTTCTATTGAAATTCGAATGGCATATATGAGGGATATAGGGATGAATATACATGATAATATTTTTCAAAAAAATTAAAAAAACACCGAAAATGGCGAGGGGAGCCATGTGGAGCAGCCCCATTAATCTCTCTCTCTCTCTCTCTATATATATATATATATATATGAGTGATCCTATGAGAGCCAAAACCTGTGAGAGCATGAGAGCATGCATTCTGGACCACATGATTCAACCAGGAGAGAGAAGACCAGGAGAGAGAAAACAGAATCATGTGTTCCAGAATGCATGCTCTCATACTCTCACAATTTTTTGCTCTCATAGGATCACTCCTATATATATACGAGGAAAGGGAGCCTACATCATGATGTAGGTAACTTACCTACATCATAATTATTTTTTCCCAAATTTTTTTACTTTTTTGAAAAATACTTCCGTGGGTTTTCATAACTATATATCTCTAATATGTCATTCAAATTTCATCAGAAACAGAGACTCCTATGCCCTCCACCATAACATGTAATTTTAACAGTCTTAGATTTGTTGTAAATTACCTGTTATGGATGGAGGGCATATCAGTCTCTATTTCTAACAAAATTGGAATGAGATATTAGAGGGATATAGTTATGAAAATCCACGGAAGCATTTTTCAAAAAAAATAAAAAAATTGGGAAAAAAATAAGCATGATGTAGGTAAGTTACATAAATCATGATGTAGGCTCCATTTCCTCTCTCTCTCTCTCTCTATATATATATATATATATATAGGAGAAACTTCAAAGGAGGTGGGGTCTCACCATATATATGATGAGCCACCCTCAATTTAGGCATCTTTCCGATATATTTTACAATATCTTATTTCATACATATAACAATAAATATTAACACAATATGTATAGTGAAATAAAATTATGAAAATATAAATATACCGGATGGAAATGTTGATTTAAATTTAGATGTTATATTCTACAAAATTCATTTTTTTACAATATGCAGTTTATACTTTTACAAAGCTTTTACAGAATTTTTACTAAATTTGCAGTGGCTTTTACAATTTCAGAAAAGCCCCCACCTCATTTGAAAGGTCCCATATATATATATATATATATATATATGTGTAGGAGAAAGTTCAAATGAGGCGGGGTCTCACCATATATATGGTGGGCCACCCTCAATTTAGGAATCTTTCCAATATATTTTGCAATTTTTTGTTTCATACATATAACAATAAATATTAACAGAACACGTATAGTGAAATAAAATTATGAAAATATTATTATATTGGATGTAAATGTTAATTTAAATTTAGATACTATATTTTACAAAATTTATTTTTTTACAATGTGCAGTTTATACTTTTACAAAACTGTTACAGAGTTTTTACTAAATTCACAGTGGCCTTTACAATTTCAGAAAAGCTACCACCTCATTTGAAAGGTCCCGTGTATATATATATATATATATATATATATATATATATATATATATATATATATATATGTATGTATATGTATATGTATGTATGTATGTATGTATATATATATATATGTATGTATGTATGTATGTATGTATGTATGTATGTATGTATGTATGTATGTATATATATGTATATATAGAGAGGGCTTATCCAGAGAGCACTATGCCCATTTGGGTTGTGGTGAGCACCAAATGTGGGCTCGCCACGTGTATGTGTTGGTTCTATATAGAAGGGGACGCTTTTAGCAATAACAATGTGGTTTGCATTATTAACATAATAAGAATTCGAGTTAAATCATTTCCTTAAAAATAGATGGTCGGTTTTGGAAGGATATTAATATGTTTGAGCCTCTTATATTTCCAATTATATCGAGTCCTTAATAAAAGGAAGGCGATTTTGGAAAGATACATTTAAATCATTAATTTCGTACCGAAGAAATAGTCATTGTACATTTCATCAGTAATGTAAATAATGTACTTAAGTAATTATGTGTTGCGAGATTAGTAATACTGAAACAATTATCAGTATTTTACATCTGTAATATTACATTGTACAAAGATTAGTAATTCATTCATGTTATTCAAGTAATACATATTCAGTTCTTAAGTAACTATTATTGTGAGATCAGTAATTAAGTATGTGAATTACTAATGTCCATACAATAAGTACTGATTACAAATGTCCATTTTACTGAAGTCATTTTGATTGTTACTAATGTTATAGTTACTTAATACTTTGAGTCTTACTGAAGCACCTCTTATTTACTTATATAACATTTTTAATTACTTATAATATATCAAGTGTTACTAATAGCATTACATAAGTTACTGGTCACGTGATTTTTTATACTTATTCCAACTTACTTATTCCATTACCTTCTTTTACCTATAATCTATTACATGTTACTGATACTTCTATATATCTTACTTGTTTTATTCTTTGTTTTGAATTACTATCGAATCACATCTTCTTTACATATGTAGCATGTTTAATTATTTGTAATACGTCAAGTATTACTGAAAGTCACACATAAATTACTTAATTATAGTTATATGGTGAACATCCAAATTTCAATTGTCTTCTAGTTCATTTAGATGATGTAGTTTTGCTCTCGCTCCTCGTCATAACAGCAGCTTCTTCAAGACACCAAATTATTGCATTGTTCAGCAAGAAACAATAAGTTAATTTATATCCGTGAATAGTAAGAATTGTATAAAGAAAAGTAACTCGGCAATATACTTGCTTCATTAAGAATCATTCAATGACAAGTAACTTGTAATGAATTGTTAGAATGTTTGTTATATGACAAGTAACTTGTAATGAATTGTTAGTAACTCAGCAATATACTCACTTCAGTAAGAATCATTCAATGATAAGTAACTTGTAATGAATTATTAGTAACGTTTGTTATATGACAAGTAACTTGTAATGAATTGTTAATAACTCAGTAATATACTCGCTTCAGTAAGAATCATTCAATGACAAGTAACTTGTAATGAATTGTTAATAACATCTGTTATTTGACAAGTAACGTGTAATATATTGTTAGCAACTCAGCAATATACTCGCTTCAGTAAGAATCATTCAATGACAAGTAACTTGTAATGAATTGTTAGTAACGTTTGTTATATGACAAGTAACGTGTTACTCAGTATATTTTCAAATTAACGCATGAAAAATAACAACTGTGTTTACTGTAACTTTTTATTATATGAAAATAAAATACATTTGATAAAAAAATCAATTATTACTACGGATCATGTATCAAAATGAATAAAAATTGATATTATGAACACCACTTTCTCATATTTCAAACATATTTCCCGAAAAAAATATTTCTTACGATAAAAAATATGAAATTTCATAAGCGATCGTCATGAAATCATGAAACGATGAAATAGAACAAAAATATCATTGAAACAAAGAAACTTATGATAGAAATAAGCGATCAAATCATGAAACGAATCACATACCTCTCTTCTTGCGTTGAAACAAAAAAAGTACCATGTGTTGGAATGAATCGATAGTTTTAGCAATGATATACGTGTGCCTTGCACTTTCCAAAACGTAACGCTATTTTTAGAAAAGTTTTAATTTCCGATTTTGTTTTATTTCCATACGAAAATCAGTTCCTATTTTTTTGGGATTGGATCTTGTAAATGGACGGCTACAATTGGATGCTCAAAAAAACCCAAATGGGCACAGTGCTCTCTGGATAAATTCCCTATATATATGTATATATATATATATGTGTGTGTGTATATATATATATGTGTATATATATATGCATATATATATATGCATATATATATATATGTATATATATAGGGAAAAGGGAAGCTACACCGGGTGGTGCAGCCAACTAGCTACACCCGGGCATTTTTCTCATTGATTTTTGATTTTTTTGAAGAAAACCTATGAGGATTTACTTAGTTTATTGAGTGGAATATGTGTTTCAAATTTCATGCAAAACAAACATTCCTAACATGCCCATCTTGATAGGGTCAATTTCAATAAATCTGAGACCGTTAAAATGTGATAGTCTTGATGGAGATGATAGAAGTGTCGAATTTAGTTGAAATTCACATGATATCATGGTGATATATGGTGATTTAAATCCCCTAGATTTCATTTCAAAAACGTAAAATACCAATGAAAAACCGGGTGCAGCTAGTTAGCTACACCCTCGGGTGCAGCGCACACACACACACACACACACATGTGCGCGGATGCACACACGCGCACGCGCACGCGCACACGCACACACGCACGCACGCACACACACGCGCACACACACAAACATATACTCCATGTAACCCAAACTTGTCAATTATATAGTTGTCTCTTTACTTGAATCAGACAAATGCACATAAAATAATAGGGATTTTATCACTTGTGCCCCTCTGAGATATCACAATATCAGATATGCCCCTATCTTTTTGATAATATCAGTTGTGCCCCTCACTTCTTTCTCCGTCATCACTTGTGCCCTTCCGTCGGATTGACCGTCAAAGAAGGGTATTATGGTCAAAACAAAATCAAGGGCGAAGGAGGAGATCGAGGGAGGAGCTCAGGGCAGACCGCGACGGAGGGAGGGGGAGGTCCAGGGTGCAGGAGCGGCGGGGAGCAGGGGACGGGGCGCGGCAGGGAGCGGGGAGCATGGGGCGGGGCAGGGGGCGGCGCGGGGAGCACGGGGCGGGGAAGGGTGCAGCGCGGGGAGCACAGGGCAGAGCAGGGGGCGACGCGGGGAGCTGGAGGATGACGGAGGGGAACTTGCCAGTGAAGCGGTTATTGCTGATGTCGAGCTCGAAGAGGAGGTGGAGTTTGCTGAGGCTGCGAAGGAGGTAGCTGGCGATGTCTTTGTTGTAGAGGTCGATACCGGCGACGACTTGGAGGTGGGGGTCGGAGGGGGAGGGGGAGCAATATATGTCGTGGTAGCTGCAGACGTTGGCGCCTTCCCAGTTGCGGTGACTTTTTGAGGGTCGGAGATGATGGCCCACTTCCAGGGATGGAGGGCGATGTAGGCAGAGCGGAGGCTGGGGTTGGCGAATTAGAGGGAGGGGTCGAGGGTGACGCGGGGCGACGTGGGGGAGGGGAGGGGGAGGTCTAGGAGACGCGGACGGTGCGGGGAGGGGAGGGGGAGCAGGGCGGCGCGGGGGAGGGGAGGGCGGCGCGGGGGAGGGGAGGGTGGCGCGGGGAGCACGGGGCAAGCCCAGGGGAGCACGGGGAGGCGCGGGGGAGGGGAGGGGGCGGCCCAGGACGATCGCGAGCTCGGGGAGGATCTGGGGAAGGCTGGGGCAGAGAGGGAGGAGTAGGAGGTTGGAGGAGGAGGAAGAGGATGGAGGAAGAGGAGGAAGAAGAAGAGGAGGAGGAAGATTGTATCAAAATGACCACTGAACCATTTTTAAAAAAAATTCCGCTTATGTCCTCAAAGTTAACGTCCGTTTGCACTGTAGATGGACGGCAACTAACCTAAGGGGTACAACTAATAAAACGGCAAGAAGTGAGGGACGCAATTGATATTACCAAAAAGATAGGGGCATAACTGATATTGTGATATCTCAAAGAGGCACAATTGATAAAATCCCAAAATAATAATACGTTCTCTTGGCAAAGCATTTTTCGTCATGATAATGAATGGAATGTATTCTCCCATTACTATATCGAAGAAAGAAACTGGTGGGCGACAAACCAGGAGCAAAGATTGGGATCGTAACGCATGTCACCACATTCTAGACTCTTCTGACTTTGATATACGATTGTACTAGCGCCGCCCATACCAGTCACGTAGATATGTACATAAATGCTATTATATTCTTGTGAATTTTTAACATAAATAGAGATACTTTAATGATGTTGTCAGACGACCTATATTACAAATCAGATAAAATATAGTTTTCTATATCTCTTTTATAGTTTTCTATAACTCTTTAATAAAACACATACGAAAAGTGATTTTGAATAAATAACAAAATCAATGCGTGTCTAAACATACTCTGAGCCACCTATGAGAATAGAATATGTAACATTTATTAATGGTGTTGATACGGATTGAATACTAATCAAATTGTTACGATGAACTCATTTGAAGGATAGTCTTCTGCATCACATGTCACGCCATACATTACCAGCATGCGGGTCTCATTGGAAGAGGAGCGGGTGCACTCCCCTCTTGGGAGGACCCATTTCTGGAAACGGATTTATATTTGGGTGCTTGAATCCGTTTGTCTCGGGGACCCATTTCTACTTGAGAGTGCTATATAAACTCCATAAGATTTGATTTCTCTACATCCTTTGTATTTTTTCCATTCTCCACATATACTAAAACGATCACCGTCGCATGAGGACATAGCCCAATTAAGGGTGAACCTCGTAAATTCGTGTACACATGGTTCATGTTTGTGTGTATTTACTTATGTTACTTGCAACAAATGGTGCCTTTGAAAACCTAATAAGAAGGTTTGATTACCATATTACAAAGGTAATGAATTAACAAAAAAAAAGGCAATCCATTTTTGAATGAGTTGTTTGGATGGGTAAGAAATTCAAAATGATCATGTGAGTTTTATATGATATGGTTTGATATTTATTTTTTCGTTTGAAAGTTATTTGAATTACTATAATATAATACAATAAATATGAGATCCAATCCATTTAACTCCGACTCAATAATTTAGAGATGGAGATTGAGTACCAAGATCCAAATGTAGGTAGCATCTAGACTCACCCCTTAACATTTGGGCAAATCATTAACCAAAGGGATAATTACACCCATAACCCTGAGTAATTCCTCAATCTCAATCATAACCCTACATAATCGTGATTTACATGAGGAACCCTGAGTAATGCTTAACTCTTACATGACATACCCATGTGTCATGTTCCGTTTGGGATGAGTGTTATGTTTGACAGATTCCGTTAAAAAAATACAAAAATATCCCTAATATCCATTCTTATTTACAAACCATGCCATCGTTCTCCACAGACCGGGAATTTCTCGTTGGGGATCCTAACAAATTTGAGCATCATCGTCTCCAGAGAGCCAAAAACAATGCCATCAAAGGGGAGATTGGACATGTCAATTAACGAGCTTAAGAGATTTCAAGGATGGCGAGCAGGACAGGAAGGAACGAGGCAGATTCGCGTATGAAATCCACGCGAACTCCAGGAAGAGCTCACGGATGGATCTCGAATCTGTCTGTCTGATCCAGCGATCAACCGCGGCATGGACATTCTACCGGCAAGTGGCGACGTCTTTGACGATGGCAAGGAAGCGGATAAGGCGAGATGGACCGGAGAGTCGGAGGCTGCCAACTGCCTCTCCCTCCCCTTCTGTTTGTTGGAACTGAGATCCAGGACGAGGAGAGCATCCGAAAATATCAAAGTAGGCAAGATCATCTAGCGGTGTCCGTTAGACGATAGATTTAGCATGGTCATATATTGCAGCAACGAAACGCGGGTAGGGATGTCGCTGATGAATACTCATTCATCACTCTTTATTCTTATATTTTAGCTACAAAAACCTTTACAAATGCATGTAGATACTTGTAAATACCAATAATTACCAAAAGCATGCATTGTGTAAAAAACTAATAATTAGCATGTTTTGTGCAAAAATAAAAGAATAAAGAATTAAAAGAAAAAGAGGGAGATATTTAGAATAAATATTGAGCAACCTAATCCCAAGGGAGGGCTCAGCATGGGCCTAACCGCATAAAAGCCAAAGTAGAGAGAGATAGGGAGCTCATGTGTGTAAATATACCTGTAAATATAATAATAATATTTTCCTCTAAAAATAAAATAAAAATGGGCTTGTATATATTTGTATATATTTGTAAAGATAAAATCAAAATAAAAATAGAAAAATTAAAAAGAAAATAAAAATAGCCTTCCTTGTTCATATCCACCATGTATATAAGACCACGCCTTTATTTATTTTACCTTGTAAATAAATAAATTAATTTCCATAAAAATTTGTATATATTTTATATTTCATGGTGTAAATAAATAAAATAAAAACCATAAAAACAAAAACCAAAATAAAAAGAACAAAATTAAAAACCAACAATAACATTGTATATATACCATGTATATATATGTATATATCTATTTAATTAACCCTTGTAAATAAATAATAAAAATAAAATAAAAATACCTTTTTATTCCTAATTTTATGCTATAAATAAATAAAATATAAAATGGGAATAAAAATGTACAAAAATAATTAATTAAAAATCAAAAATTAAAAATCAATATTGTGTATATACCTATGTATAGCACTATAGTGTAAATACCTTATTTGTATTTCAAAAAAATAATTAAAAATCACAAAAAATAGAAAAAAATAAAACAAACATTTTTCATGTTTTAAGTTTTTCCTAAATCGGCCATTTTCTATTTTTAAATGAATTTTTAAATCATTTCCACATGGCCAGCTCTCATTGGTCCACGGGGGATGTTGACCCCCCGGTCAACTCCCCCCCCCAGGACCACTGAGCCCCGGATCCGAGCCCGCGACCCGATATCTCGACTTTTTCCCGACTCGATCCGACGTCCATACCCGCAAATCCCGGGCTCTCCTTCTTCCTCGTGCATCCGAGATCCACGCCCGCTGATCCGCGTTGGGATCCGCGCTTCGTGGAACCCTGCCCGACCTCCTCTTCTCGGACTTGCACTCGCATATAAGCCGAGCTCCGCCTCCATTTCATTCCATCTTTGGCTCATCTCTCTTCATCCCGGGACCTCCACAGCCACCGCGAGAGTGACAGCTCGCTCCCGGTCGTGTCGCAGCGAGGAGAGAGAGACCGGACCACTGATCCGGCGTCTTTGTGCTTCTGTGCGCCGCCCAGAGGTGGTGCTCGAGCCTCGGGCATCGACGGCCCTGGAGGCTAGGACCTGGAGCATCCCCGGCTCTCCCACAGTCGACTCCATCCAGTAGGTAGCCCTCTTTCTTCCTCTATTTCTCTAATTTAGGTGTACGCCCAATTCACCCCGTCGTCATCCATCGCTGATTCCGACCACCCTCGATCTCGTTTCGATCATCGGAATCGCCCATCATCTCCGTCTTTCCTCCGCGCACATTCTCCACCCACTCATCCAACCCAGTTCGCACAGGAACTGGGATTGGGGCTCCTCCGCCGTCGCTTCGCCGGAGCCCCTCCATTCCGACGCACCGATCACCTTCACCACCCCTCACCGGGTCGAGGCACTTTGCCCTCGACCCAGGAGCTAGTTGCTTTGCTTTGCAGGTTCATCCGAGCCCATCTGAGGGCTTTGACTCTTTGGAGCAGCAGCTCCTCCTCCGCCGACGTCGCCTGAGCTCTCTAGAGCTCCGCTGCGTCATCGGAGGGGACCACCAGACGCAGGAGGCCCGGGCAGACCTTCTCCGATCTTCAGCAGCCTCCGAGGAGGTCTCCAACGCGCGGCGTCCAGTTCGTCGAGAACCCTCCCCGACCGTCCGATCGATCTCCAGCTCCAATTCAGATCAGGTTCGTCCGTTTGAGGAGCTGCCTGCACCGTCAGATCCTTGGAGGAGTGATCGTAACCGTCGACTCAGCGAGGTTCATCCACAGCGTACGAGAACCGTCAGATCAGCCACGTGGTGAGCCCGCAACCGTCGATCTGAGCCGAGGACCCTGCGTTGAGGCGCCACCTCCCCTGACCGTCAGATCTCCACGTGGCGCGCATCCGTCCTTCGGATATAATAAGGGGTAAATTTCTTGTAGGCCCCCCTGTTTGTTTCTTTTATTAGTTAGTCCTGTAAATATTGCATATAGTTGTTTTTATTTTGGTACATTTGCACTTAGGACCTCGTACTGTGGTTTATTTGCTTTTATACCCCTGTGCGTAGTGGTGCACGTGCTTCGACACGTGATTTTGTGGGTTAATTGCATGTATGGGCTGGATGTTTCAGGGTGTTAATGCATGAATTTATGTTTTTAGTAGTTTCAGAAATACCCATGTGAATGTTTTATTTGCGCATGTGCTTTATATAGTGGGTAATTTACACTTGATCCCCTGGACTTTTAGTACGTGTTACTAAATAGTCCAGGGACTTAAGTTTTCTTGCAATTTGGTCCTTGAGTGCCCAGGTCACGAGCTTTGCACGTGAGTTCTTGGAGAAATTGCACCGGACCCCCTGGAACTTGTCTAAATTGCGTACAGGTCCCTGTGCACTGTACCCTTGTGTTTGATTTTAATAAAATAGCAAACCAACTCCAAATTTGATGAAAATTGGAAACAGGGCTCCTGCCATAGTTTAAAATTTTCTCTAAATTTTGGAGACATTTTTGATACTTTTTGATATTTTTAAAAAATCAAAAACACACATTTTCTTTGCTGTCTAGCTTTAAAAATCACAAAAAAATATTAAAACACCTTTAAAAATTACAAAAAAATTATTTATTCTTGTTTTGTGTTGTTTGATTTTCTGACCAATTTTGGTCATTTTTAGATTTATAAAACCTATAAAAATTACAAAACCCCTAAAAACCCATAAAAATTCTAATAATTAAAAGAAAAATCAAAAAATAATAATTCTGGTGCCTAAATTTTCCTTGAATTTTCTACTTTACAAGAAAATTACCTTCAGACCTTGATAGGGCCATTTTGCATTTTAATTTGGCCCTCAAGTCTGACTGGACAGTGCCTTGCTTTTTCTGCCATGTTTGATTTTTATAAAATTCAATAAAAATCAGAAAAATACCAAAAATTAACCAAAAACACAAAAAAAATTATAAAAAACATAAAAACATTTTTGTTTGAATTTTTGGATGATTTTTGAGTAGTTAAATAATTGTTTGAAGTTGCTCATTTGTTTGCTTTTCTTATTTCTTTTATTAATTAAAAATCCAAAAAAAATATAAAAACATTAAAAATCCACCAAAAGCATTTTCTTTTATTTTATTCTTATTTTAGACTACTTCGTAGGCCACAAGGCCATTACGTGCTCCCTGAGTCCGACCCTGGTCGCTATACCAGGCTAATCCAATAGCCAGGACCGCTATTGTTTTCCTTTGATTTTTATTCTATTTCGGTGGTCTGCACATATTTTTCTTGATCGATCGAATTATCTCCGAGATCCGGGTCGCAACGACCCTTGATCTATTATGATTCACCCGAGTCTTGGTGGTTTTTCGGTCATCAGAATGGCGTCGTTGCCGGGGAGCACGGCTTAGTAGTTTTATTTTTGTTTTGTTTTCTTTTTCACGGCTTTCCGCAGCTCTTTCTAAGTCCGCGGCTTTTCGCGGCTTTTTATTTTTCTTTTATTTTTGTTTTATTTTATTTTATTTTCTTTTCTTTTCTTTTATTTTTGCTTTTACTTGTTTATTTTATTTCCATTTTTGCACATATACCCTGCTTGCATTATTTTATCTGTTTCATTATTTTATCTGGTTGATAACACTTTGTTACTTTCTTGCGAGAGCCCGAGGACCGAGGCGGTGACTCTCGAGAAGCCGGCGTAACCGTGGGATTCGGAGGCGGCTCCTTTCTGCACGGAGCCATAGGAGAGAGTGAGAAAGTAGCTGAGTGGGAGAGGAGTAGTTACGTTTTATTTCAGCAACTTTTGAATTGTTATAATAACACAGGGACAGTAGGACTTGGACTTAGACTCTTTCTCGGGTCTGTTTCGCCGAGCACCGGTGTGCTCGGGGGATCCTTAGGTTTTTCGTGGCTTTCTTCGCAGCTTTCTGTTTTTCACTGCCTTTTCCGGTTTCACGCGGTTTTTATCGAGCCCCTAGCCTTAGGAATTTTTGTTGATTGTGCCGTAATTAGTAGGATCCAAACACCTAATCTATTTGCTTGTGCCTATAGTTCGCTAATTGGACCTACTAATAAAAGATTAATAAAAATAGCTGAATCACTTCCTTGGAGCCTACGTGCCGCAGCCTGCCCTGCCAAGCGCTGCTCCTGAACCCGATTTGTCGGGAGGAGGAGGGGTAGACCGAGACCGGACCCTTTGGATCGAAGGCTGGTGACCAGCTAGACGGTTCTTTTGAGTAGAAGTTGCCTGCTTAGGGACTCGGTTTTCCGCTGCACCATATAGGTAGTTTACTTTCTGTCTTTCAATTCTACACGGATCATATTGCATGTAGACTGCTGGAGTCAGGTACGCATCTCTTACTCTGCATGCATCATTGATTTCATCGCGCATCGGCTTTTTCGTCTTCTCCCCCTGTTTTTGACTTAATAACCAAGAGAACCGAAAAAATCGTTAGGCGCTTCTGTTTTTATTGAAAAAAATCTAAAAAGAAAAACAATAAATTTTGGGACTGCTAAAACTATTGACCCTAAAAGTCACCTGACTTAAAAATTTGTCTTGGGGAGAGCAACCCCCTCATCGATTGGTTTGATTGTGCGAGAGAGTGACCCCGAACACTAGGTAGAGCCCTCTGATACTCTTCTCGACTGATTACCGACTCTTCTGTACGGGACAGTTGGTTGGGAAAGTATCGGGTATCCCAACAGGTCACGTAATCGCTCTGATATCTTGATTGTTCACCAAAATAAAATTGACAAGATAATTGACCGAGCCTTCACGGTCTTCAGCTCGTGTTGCATTGGTGAACTGGGGGTTTGCTTGTGATCATAGTTTTTCCAGATCTCATCCGCCTTACTCGCCACATCAAGATGATGGGCAGACGATCTCTTAGGCAGCCTCTGGCTGCACTACTTTTAGGTGCGTCTACCCGTTCATCTAGGTTGGTTCGCGAGAGCCGAGACCCGCTCTCCGAACCCGAGTATGATTCCGCCCTGTTCCCCCTCGACCCCCTTTCTTTCGATTCCGAGAGACCAGTGCCAGAGGAGAGAGTATCAGATTTATCGGCACCTGAGTTTGGATCGTTTGATTTTGCAGAGACTATGGCCGGCAGTTACGATGATCGCACTAGAGGTTCACAGCCTGAGCATTTTGTTCTGGACCACGGCGCGATCAACTCCACCCTGATCGCCTCCCTCGAGATAGTGCAGCAGCAGTTGAGGGATCGGGGAGTGTTTATGTTAGATATGAGGCGTGAGATGGAGCAGATGAGAGAGGAGAGAGTGCAGCGTAGAGACGGGCCGAGGATCCCAGATGAGGCAGCAGCAGCAGCCGCAGCCGCAGCAGCCGCAACGGCAGCCGCCGCGGCAGGAGCAGATCAGCCGAGACCGATGCGGGAGTTGCACAACCCCGGATCGACCCTGATGCATCACTGGGTTGTGCTACCAGCTATCGTGGGGGACTTCAAGTTCCCCCCGAACACTTTGCAGCTCCTCCCCCGTTTCCATGGGCTCGCCACTGAGGACCCCCATCTCCACCTCCAGGAGTTCCTGATGATCTGCAGCACCGTCCACGACCGTCAAGTGGACCAGGACACCATCAGGATGATTGCCTTCCCCTTCTCCTTAGCTGACAGAGCAGCCACCTGGCTGAAGCATTTGGGGAAGTTTGTCTACACTTGGGAGCAGCTCCACACCGAGTACTTGCATAAGTACTATCCACTCGGGCAGACCAATGCCGCTAGAGCCCTGATCAGCAACTTCTCTATGCTCCCCAACGAGCAGTTTCACGAGGCATGTGAGAGGTTCAGAGAGTTGACAGACAGATGCCCGCACCACGATATCTCCAAGCCGAACCTTGTTCAGAGCTTTTTCAGCGGGCTGACACCAGAGCTTCAGGGCTTGGTGAACGCTTCTTGTGGCGGGTCTTACTTCGCCAAGGATCACGACCAGGTCTGGGCCATCTACGAGGAGATGGCTGAGAACTACATGGTGATGTCCCAGACCTGGTTATACACTTAGGGCAGACCCCAGCAGCCACAGACCGTGCAGTGCCAAAGGATAGCACGGTAGACGCCGGTCCTTCCAGTTCGTCCGCAGTAGCAGCAGCACAGGCCGAGTCTTCAGCCGCGGACATGGGGATCATCAGCGAGAAGCTGGACCGGATGGAGGTCATTGAGAAGAAGTAGTGCTAGGGCATCACGCAGATGGAGCAGATGGCACAGACTCTGAGTGATCTGAAGACACAGCTCATGTGTCTCCAGGAGGCACAGACGGCTTCACAGCCCCGTCTTCAGGCACGAGGCGATCCGAGCAGCAGCAGCAGCCAGTCCCAGCGCTCCAGCTCCCACCAGCAGCCTAGACAGGTTCATCTTGTATAGGCGGAGCCGTACCAGCAGCCGCAGCCCACCTACCAGTCATCGCCATCTCCAGACATGCAGATGGTGGTATACCAGCCGGATCGGCCTCTGGCAGTGCTCCCGCCACCCAGTACGATGCAGAGCCGTTGATGGATGTCAACGGGATTTGGTATGACCGCCCCCAGCCCGTTATCCGACGAGACCATCCCAGATTCCGTTGGGGGACCGGAGGTAACCAGCCCCAGCAGCAGCCGTCAGGTCAGGGTGGCCAGTACGGCCATCAGAGAGATCACCAGCAGCAGCAGCCGCCCCCAGTGTACCCACAGCAGCAGCAGCAGTCACAGTATGGTCCTCGTCCCTATCAGCAGGGACAGTCTTGGAGGCGTGATCAGCCTCACCAGCTGCAGCATCAGCCACACACTTACCCCTCTCAGCCACAGCAGCAGTTCCAGCAGCCTCACTACCAGAGAGGCTACCCGTCGGGCTCCCATGAGAATCCCGTCTTGGATGATATAGCCCGCCTTCTCACAGATCAGCAGGCTAATTTTCGACGGGAGATGGATGAGTTCTGCCAGGAGATGCGGGACATCGTGAGAGGGAAGGCTTCCATCCCTGCCCAGATTGAGCCGAATCCCAATAACCTGAAGAGAAAATCTGAGCAGGTAGCTTGTACTGAGTATGCCACTCCTAGTGATGCATTTGGTGATATGTCTGCATATCTTTTTGATACTGATTTTGTCACACTTAGGAGCGGTAGGATGCCAGCAGGCGGCGCCTCGTCTGAGCGACACCTTGAGGATACACCTAGAGCGCCAGGCGAGGAGGATAGCGGTACTGAGGCCGCTAGAGATGATGACGGTGGTACTGATGCCACCATGGATGCTGATCCCACCGGCGGTACTGAGGCCGTCGTTTCACCAGTTGCAGGAGGTGGTACTGAGCCACCCAGGATGCCGAGCCAGAGCGCGGTACTGAGGCCGCGAGTCTTCCAGCCGATGGTGGTGCTGATGCCACCAAGTCTTCTGAGATTCCTGTTGTTTTTCCCATTACTGATGTATCTCGAAACACTTCTGTGAATAAAGGAAAGGGTTTATTTTCTCCTGGTTCCACTGTGATGCATGATGTATGTGTGGATCTGGTCGTCGAACAGTCTAGACCCTTTCCTAGTCCTTCATCTGAGAAGGACCCTGTGATCCCCTTCCCTAGAGCCCTTCAGATGGGGAAGGGGAAGAAAAAAGAAAATCCCAAAAAGAGAGAGCAGGAAGAGTTCAGCCAGCAGATGATAGATCGGTTTCACATACAGCTGACTCTTCAGGAGGCTTTGCAGCACATCCCTCTTCTTCAGCGTTCCCTTAGAGACAGGACTACAGTCAGGAGGAAGAGGAGGAACCACCACTCAGAGATCCATGTGCTGACGAAAGCCACTTGTTTCGCGATCCAGAACTGTCTGTCGGCGAAGAGGCCAGATTCAGGAGCCCCATATGTCAGATGTCATATCAGTGAGCAGAGGTTTGACCGCACTCTATTAGACAGCGGATCGTCGATCAACCTCCTTCCGGCAGCCCTTCTCGACCGCTTCGAGTTGGGCACTCTTAGACAGAGCAGGACAGTCCTTCAGTTTGCTGATCGATCTGTCAAGAGGCCGAAGGGATTGTTGCGGGATGTTGTCGTCACTATTCAGGGCCTGCAATTCCCCGTGGACTTTGTAGTGTTGGACATGGAGATCTCTGATTCAGTGACTGATACCCCCATCATTCTCGGTCGTCCGTTCTTGGCCACAGCCAAGGCGATGACTGATCATGATAGCGGGAAGGTATACTTTCGCGTCGAGGGTGAAAGTGTACAAATAGAGACGGTCGAGGACAGCCGAGCCAGAGACAGATCACGCTCAGAGACCACTTCAGACACAGAGCAGATGACAGATGCCGGGCTAGACATCCACCAGGACTGTGACTTTGTGATCACCGATGATGAGGCAGTTTGGGCAGACCTAGCAGCACAGGCCATCCTCGCACTTCCAGATTCCGCTGATGCAGAGACGACAGCAGAGGAGAGCTTGGAGAGCACATTCCTGGTCCAGGATACTTTTGAGGCAGCAGAGCTGGTTCTCGACCGTGAGACAGATTCTTGTGATGATGGTGGTGCTGATGCCACCTTGGATGACACAGATCCCTCGGAGTCAGAGTCTGATTGGGCAGATTGTGATGATTATATGTCAGACTTGACTTCCACTGAGCCTGCAGATAGGGAGGAGGTAGATGCCGAGCAGAGCAGAGACAGTCCAGCAGGGCAGCCTTCTCCAGATTTTGAGAGTGACAGAGAGTTTCAGTTCTCCCATGCATATCTGGCAGCGTTCACGCAGACTTTTCAGAGGCCAGATCCACTAGCACCCAGTTGTCCAGAGCTGAAGCCGCTTCCTACTTCGCTGAAGTATAGATTCCTTGCGGGTGAACCTGAGATGTACCCAGTCATTATCTCCGCTGATTTGACTGGAGAGCAAGAATCCCGTCTGATGGGAGTTCTTGAAAAGAACTGCAAGGCGATTGGATGGAGCGTAGCAGATCTCCAGGGGATAAGTCCGGCCCTGTGCTCCCACCATATCTATCTCGAGGATGAGGCGAAGCCGTCGCGTGAGTTCCAGCGGCGGCTGAACCCGAATCTGAGAGAGGTTGTCATGAAGGAGATATCGAAATAGTGGAGCGCTGATTTTATCTACCCCATCTCCGACTCCAAGTGGGTCAGCCCTTTGCATGTGGTGCCCAAGAAGACAGGCATCACTACAGTGGTCAGTGAGTCCGGAGAGGAGATTGCTACACGAGTACCCACTTCTTGGCGGGTCTGCGTTGACTACAGGAGACTCAACTAGGCCACCAAGAAGGATCATTTCCCCCCTACCCTTTATAGATCAGATCATTGAGAGACTGGTAGGGAAGAGCCACTATTGTTTTCTGGATGGGTACTCGGGCTACAACTAGGTGGCCATCGCTCCCGAAGACCAGGACAAGACCACCTTTACCTGTCCCTTCGGCACATACGCCTTCCGACGCATGCCATTTGGGCTATGCAATGCCCCTGCGACCTTTCAGAGATGCATGTTGTCGATCTTTTCGGACATGGTAGGGGAGTGCTTGGAGGTCTTCATGGATGATTTCTCGGTTTACAGCGACGGATTCGACTCATGTCTTGACTGCCTAGACCGAGTACTTCAGCGATGTATAGAGGTTCACTTGGTGTTATCTTGGGAGAAGAGTCACTTCATGGTGACTCAGGGGACGGTGCTTGGCCATATCATCTCCAACAGGGGCATGGAGGTTGATCCGGCCAAGGTAGATGTCATTAGAAAACCCGCACCGTCGTCCAATTTGTGGCAGTTACGGTCATTCCTGGGGCACGTCGGTTTCTACCGACGATTCATTCATGATTTCAGTAGGATTGCCCGGCCGTTGACTGACCTGCTGACGAAAGACACCGAGTTCCTTGTCGATGACAAGTGTCTTTCGTCCTTTGAGACTCTCAAGAGATGTGTCGTTGAGGCTCCTGTTCTCCAGCCGTCTGATTGGTCTCTCCCATTCGAGATCATGACGGATGCCTCCTATTTTGCCGTGGGGGCCGTGCTGGGACAGAGGAGGGATGGAGTTCCATTTGCTATCCACTACGCTAGCCGCACATTGGATTCCGCGCAGCGGAACTACACAGTCATGGAGAAGGAGATGCTAGCCGTAGTGTTCGCCCTAGATAAGTTCAGATCGTACATTATTGGATCTAGAGTGACCCTCTTTACTGATCACACCGCCATCAGGTACCTCATGGCAAAGAAGGATGCCAAGGCCAGACTAACTAGATGGATCCTTCTACTCCAGGAGTTCGACATTGAGATCAAGGATAAGCCTGGAGTCAAAAATGTGGTGGTGGATCATCTCTCCCGACTAGAGCACCTTGAGGATTCTGAGCAGATTGATCCCATTTGTGAGACCTTCCCAGATGAGGCGATCCTTGCTATCGCCTCGCTCCCGTGGTATGTTGATATTGTGAACTTTCTTGTTGCTAAGAATGTTCCACAAGATTGGCCCAGGCAGAGGCTTGAGACTTTCCTTGCGAAGGCCAAGTCTTACCACTGGGAGGATCCCATCCTTTACCACGAAGGAGGGGATAGCGTCTGGCGTAGGTGCATTCCTCAGGAGGAGCACCATAGCGTCCTCACTTACTGCCACAAGCTTGAGGCAGGAGGACATCACTCAGGGAGGAGAATGGCACAGAAAGTGCTCCAATCCGGCTTGTGGTGGCCTACCCTCTTCAAGGACTTTGATGAGTTCGTGAAGAGGTGTACTGACTGTCAGAGGATGGGCACTTGTGGACAGCGTGATATGATACCGATGCAGCCCATTCACTTCTGTGAGGTTTTTGACGCATGGGGCATCGATTTCATGAGTCCATTCCCTAAGAGTCAGGGATTTGAGTACATTCTGTTGGTCGTAGACTATGTGAGTCGTTGGGTTGAGGCCATCCCCGCCCGAACCGCTGATGCCAGGATAGTTTGCAGATTTTTGAGGAAGCACATCATCACGCGATTCGGGGTACCTCGAGTATTGATTTCAGATGGGGGTCTCATTTCATCAATGACCAGGTGAAGGCCTTTGCTAGCGAGTTCGGCATAGACCATCGAGTTGCCACTCCGTACCATCCACAGACGAATGGTCTAGCCGAGGTGTCGAACAGGGAGATCAAGACTATTTTGCAGAAAGTTGTCCGCCCTGACTGAAAGGATTGGTCACAGCTTTTAGACTCGATCTTGTGGGCATATAGGACGTCTTTCAAGACACCATTGGGCACATCTCCCTTTCGCCTCGTATATGGCAAGCCGTGCCATCTACCTGTTGAGCTGAGACACAGGTCACTTTAGGCAGTCACTGAGATACTTGTTGATCCCGATAGTGTAGGAGACCAGAGGAGGGCAGAGTTAGCAGCCTTGGAGGAGCTTAGAGATACCGCCTTCTCAAACAGCCTACAGTACAAGGAGAGAGTGAAGGAGTGGCATGATTCTCACATCAGCCACAAACATTTTGAGCCTTGACAGAGAGTATGGCTGTTTGATGCTAGGCTTCGCCTATTTCCAGAGAAGCTACAGAGCAAATGGAAGGGACCTTATCTGGTGAGAAAGGTACACGACAACGGTAGCATTGACATATCCGAGTTGTCTTCTGAGAGTACCTTTCGAGTGAACGGCCAGCGGCTCAAGCCATTTCTAGATCATGAGCCGCGGGTCGTTGATGTTGCCCCTATTCATTTTGCGTGAGATGTGGTCTCTTGACTCACATCTATTGCATCTCACGCCTGATTATCACTGTTCTTCCGACCTGTATAGATCCAGATGTCCATATCATCACAATCTTTAGTCCCACATCCCTTTCGTCATCTTTTGATTATGCTATACTTAGGGTGTATACCCCGAGTATAGGGGGGATGTAGGACCGTTGAGTATTTCTTTTGATTCTTTCTATCCCTATTTTGTTGCCTATACTTAGGGATATTTTACCCTAAGTATAGGGGGGTAGACCATGTACATTCGCCACTCGGTTTTCCCTTTGTGTACAGCCTGCTATACTTAGGATTATTTGATCCTAAGTATAGGGGGAAAAGCCGAGATCTTCTTGATTTTCTATTCATTTATTCTTCCATGTATATAGCCTTCCTTTTCACTTCCCTATACTAAGCACGAGTTATGTCTTCTTCATCGCTCTTGACTCTGAGGACATCGTTCGAGCTAAGTATAGGGGGTGTGTATATATTTCATATATACTTCAGCCATAACTCGTACTTTGTGTGAGTGTGTTAATAAATAAAATTGGCTAAAAACCTAAAAACTACAAAAATTAAAAAATTTTCCCTGTAAATAATCATTCTTTTATTGCACATACATAGCTAGTGTACAAATTATTTTTGTAAAAATGTTTTCAAAAACTTTTTGTGTGAAGTTTGTGTAAATATTTTCATATCAAAATTATGTATATAGTACAAAATTTTTCCAAAATGTTTTGAAAATCAAAAAGTTTGCAAAAATCTTATGTAAATGTGTGTAAATACTTTTGCAAAACTGCATTCATGCATTCATCCATCCATGATTTCAAAACATTTTTCAAAAATCGTTGCATGTTTGTAAATATTATGTAAATAGCATCTTTGTATATATGTATATAGTTTTTCCTGGATTATAGTTGACATTTAAACTAGCCCGGAATTAAATTGGGAAATGGAGCTTGATTAAGATCTTAATCCACCTAATTTCTAAGAGGAACCTTATAAGGCTTAGGGTTAAGGCTTTTCAGGTCCATAGTGACTTAATTCTTTGAGTCCACTAGGCTATGATCACATGTCATCTCAATGAGCCTAAGTAGAGCACTTAACAACACACACATGACTCATATAGACAATGGCTTTACTTGGACACCGCACTTAGCACCGAGCTCTATACGGATGAGGTGGTGAGGAGGCAGTCTTCCTTGACTTGGGGTAGCATATGAGGGTAGTACTTCTAGGCGGAACCTCTCTTCTTCTTTTAGTGAAGGAAGTGTGTCTCAACTTGGTCTGGTTGCCATGAGGTCTAACGACGGGAATTGTGGGTTACAATAATGCTTCAAAAGAGGTATAGTCTACTGGCTCAAGAGGAAAAACTCCTTGTATATATGCTGCACATGTATATGTTGTACAGATGCACTTGAAAAAAAAATGCAAAAAGAAAATAACTCCAAAAAAGTGGTGGGTCTGATAGAAAATGATAATCCCACCGGAGTATGTATATAGTGCAATAAGCAAAGCTTGAGATTCATGTCCCACCTTATGTAGCTTGCAGCAGGGAGACTTGGCTACACTGGTTGAGCTCCCAAGGATACATGGCTACACTGGCCATGGTCCATTCTCTTCTTCCCCCTCTTTTTGAGCCAGTTGAACTTGAACTTAGAAGGGAATACCCCGCTCCTCAAGGAAAGAGTGGCCAGATTGGGGTCATAGAGTTACCTTGTTGGGGAGGGTTGTCAAGTTGCCATTTCTGAGGTGGAGAGCTTATCCTTCACATTCACAGTACAAGGAAAGATTCATGGTCTTCAGGGTTAGTGTTTGATGACTTGTTCTGATCTGGATTGTTGAGGAGTCTTGATTATAGATTGGTGGAACTTAGAGGCTGTTGAGTCTTAAACTTAAGTCCAAATAAGGTTCCGACACATTAATAATCCAAAGATCTGATTGAGCTCCATAATTCAATTTAATGGAGGCAAGTTTAATATTCAACCTTGATCCATGTACATTCTCCTCTTTTTCTTTTTCTTTCTCTTTTTCACTTCTTTTTCAAATAAGTGTTTGCTAAGGGACTAGCAAAGTTAAGTACAGGGGGTGATGAATACTCATTCATCACTCTTTATTGTTATATTTTAGCTACAAAAACCTTTGCAAATGCATGTAGATACTTGTAAATACCAATAATTACCAAAAGCATGCATTGTGTAAAAAACTAATAATTAGCATGTTTTTGTGCAAAAATAAAAGAATAAAGAATTAAAAGAAAAAGAGCGAGATATTTAGAATAAATATTGAGCAACCTAATCCCAAGGGAGGGCTCAGCATGGGCCTAACCGCATAAAAGCCAAAGTAGAGAGAGATAGGGAGCTCATGTGTGTAAATATACCTGTAAATATAATAATAATATTTTCCTCTAAAAATAAAATAAAAATGGGCTTGTATATATTTGTATATATTTGTAAAGACAAAATCAAAATAAAAATAGAAAAATTAAAAAGAAAATAAAAATAGCCTTCCTTCTTCATATCCACCATGTAAATAAGACCACAACTTTATTTATTTTACCTTGTAAATAAATAAATAAATTTCCATAAAAATTTGTATATATTTTATATTTCATGGTGTAAATAAATAAAATAAAAACCATAAAAACAAAAACCAAAATAAAAAGAACAAAATTAAAAACCAAAAATAACATTGTATATATACCATGTATATATATGTATATATCTATTTAATTAACCCTTGTAAATAAATAATAAAAAAATAAAAATACCTTTTTATTCCTAATTTTATGCTATAAATAAATAAAATATAAAATGGGAATAAAAATGTACAAAAATAATTAATTAAAAATCAAAAATTAAAAATCAATATTGTGTATATACCTATGTATAGCACTATAGTGTAAGTACCTTATTTTTATTTCAAAAAAATAAATATAAATCACAAAAAAATAGAAAAAATAAAACAAACATTTTTCATGTTTTATGTTTTTCCTAAATCGGCCATTTTCTATTTTTAAATGAATTTTTAAATCATTTCCACATGGCCAGCTCTCATTGGTCCACGAGGGATGTTGACCCCCCGGTCAACTCCCCCCCCAGGACCACTGAGCCCCGGATCCGAGCCCGCGGCCCAATATCTCGACTTTTTCCCGACTCGATCCGACGCCCATACCCGCAAATCCCGGGCTCTCCTTCCTCGTGCATCCGAGATCCACGCCCGCTCATCCGTGTTGGGATCCGCGCTTCGTGGAACCCTGCCCGACCTCCTCTTCTCGGACCTGCACTCGCATATAAGCCGAGCTCCGCCTCCATTTCATTCCATCTTTGGCTCATCTCTCTTCATCCTAGGATCTCCACAGCCACCGTGAGAGTGACAGCTCGCTCCCGGCCGTGTCGCAGCGAGGAGAGGGAGACCGGAACACTGATCCGGCGTCTTTGCGCCGCCGTGCGCCGCCCAGAGGTGGTGCTCGAGCCTCGGGCATCGACGGCCCTCGAGGCTAGGACCTGGAGCATCCCCAGCTCTCCCACAGTCGACTCCATCCAGTAGGTAGCCCTCTATCTTCCTCTATTTCTCTAATTTAGGTTTACGCCCAATTCACCCTGTCGCCATCCATCACTGATTCCGACCACCCTCGATCTCGTTTCGATCATCGGAATCGCCCATCATCTCCGCCTTTCCTCCGTGCACATTCTCCACCCACTCATCCAACCCAATTCGCACAGGAACTAGGATTGGGGCTCCTCCGTCGTCGCTTCACCGGAGCCCCTCCATTCCGACGCACTTATCACCTTCACCACCCCTCACCGGGTCGAGGCACTTTGCCCTGTACCTAGGAGCTCGTTGCTTTGCTTTGCAGGTTCATCCGAGCCCATCTGAGGGCTTTGACTCTTTGGAGCAGCAGCTCCTCCTCCGCCGACGTCGCCTGAGCTCTCTCGAGCTCTGCTGCGTCATCGGAGGGGACCACCAGACGCGGGAGGCCCAGGCGAACCTTCTCCAATCAGCAGCCTCCGAGGAGGTCTCCAGCGCGCACACGAGCCCAGCGAAGCTCACCGGCGTCCAGTTCGTCGAGAACCCTCCCCGACCGTCCGATCGACCTCCAGCTCCAGTTCAGATCAGATTCGTCCGTTTGAGGAGTTGCCTGCACCGTCAGATCCTGGAGGAGTGATCGTGACCGTCGACTCAGCGAGGTTCATCCACAGCGTACGAGAATCGTCAGATCAGACACGTGGTGAGCCCGCAGCCGTCGATCTGAGCCGAGGACCCTGCGTTGAGGCGCCACCTCCCCTGACCGTCGGATCTCCACGTGGCGCTCATCCGTCCTTCGGATATAATAAGGGGTAAATTTCTTGTAGGCCCCCCTGTTTGTTTCTTTTATTAGTTAGTCCTGTAAATATCGCATATAGTTGTTTTTATTTTGGTACATTTGCACTTAGGACCTCGTGATGTGGTTTATTTGCTTTTATACCCCTGTGCATAGTGGTGCACGTGCTTCGACACGTGATTTTGTGGGTTAATTGCATGTATGGGTTGGATGTTTCAGGGTGTTAATGCATGAATTTATGTTTTTAGTAATTACAGAAATACCCCTGTGAATGTTTTATTTGCGCATGTGCTTTATATAGTGGGTAATTTACACTTGAGCCCCTAGACTTTTAGTACGTGTTACTAAATAGTCCAGTGACTTAAGTTTTCTTGCAATTTGGTCCCTGAGTGCCCAGGTCACGAGCTTTGCACATGTGTTCTTGGAGAAATTGCACCGGACCTCCTGGATTTGTCTAAATTGTGTACAGGTCCTTGTGTATTGTACCCTTGTGTTTGATTTTAATAAAATAGCAAACCAACATCAAATTTGATGAAAATTGGACACATGGCTCCTGCCATAGTGTAAAATTTTCTCTAAACTTTGGAGACATTTTTGATACTTTTGATATTTTTAAAAATTCAAAAACACACATTTTCTTTACTGTCTAGCTTTAAAAATCACAAAAAAATATTAAAACACCTTTAAAAATTACAAAAAAAATTATATATTCTTTGTTTCGTGTTGTTTGATTTTCTGACCAATTTTGGTCAATCTTTAGATTTATAAAACCTATAAAAATTACAAAACCCCTAAAAACCCATAAAAATTCTAATAATAAAAAGAGAAATCAAAAATTAATAGTTCTGGTCTAAATTTTCCTTGAATTTTCTACTTTACAGGAAAATTACCTTCAGACCTTGATAGAGCCATTTTGCATTTTAATTTGGCCCTCCAAGTCTGACTGGACAGTGCCTTGCTTTTTCTGCCTTGTTTGATTTTTATAAAATTCAATAAAAATCAGAAAAATACTAAAAATTAACTAAAAACACAAAAAAATTATAAAAAACATAAAAACATTTTTGTTTTAATTTTTGGATGATTTTTTAATAGTTAAATAATTGTTTGAAGTTGCTCATTTGTTTGCTTTTCTTATTTCTTTTATTAATTAAAAATCCAAAAAAATATAAAAACATTAAAAATCCACCATAAAGCATTTTCTTTTATTTTATTCTTATTTTAGACTACTTCGTAGGCCGCAAGGCTATTACGTGCTCCCTGAGTCCGACTCTGGTCGCTATACCAGGCTAATCCAATAGCCAGGACCGCTATTGTTTTCCTTTGATTTTTATTCTATTTTGGTGGTCTGCGCATATTTTTCTTTATCGATCGAATTATCTCCGAGATCCGGGTCGCAACGACCCTTGATCTATTTTGATTCACCCGAGTCTTGGTGGTTTTTTGGTCATCAATCGACGAAGATGGAATTGCAGGAGAGGTCAAGGGCCGATAGGGAGAAACGTGATACAGCAAGGCAAGGGATGGTGCTTGAGAGGGAATTGGAGGAGAGGGGGAGGCGGAAGAGGGGAGCGACGCACTCAGGGACTCGACTGGAGAGGGAATCAAAGGAGAGGTCGAGGCAGCAGAGGGAGGGGAGAAGGGAGAGGGAACGGGGGATGGGGCCGCGTAGGAACTTGCGGGAGAGGTCGAGCGAGCAGAGGGATTGGAGGGAGGAGAGACAGAGGGGGACGGGGCCGGAGAGGGAGTTGGAGGAGAGGACGAGGGAGCGGATGGAGGAGAGGCGGCGAAGGATGAGGGGGATGGGGCCGAAGAGGTTGAGGTTGGGCAGGTGGAGGCCGAGGCGGAGGCAGATGAGGCGGTGGGTGGAGTTGGAGAAGGTGAAGCCTGTCCAGCTGGAGGATGGGGCGGGGCTGGACGACCATGAAGGCAGCCGGCAGGGATAGGAGGGAGCACAGGAGGAGGGTGGCGTCGTCCTCGTCGGGGAGGGGTTTGGGCGTGGTCGCGGTGGAGGCAAGGAGGAGGAAGACCATGGAGGATGAGAACCGTATCTTCTCCAACATACGGGGGTGGGGGAGGTGGGTTCTGCAGGTCCGACAACCCACGGGGGGGAGGGGGCGGGGGAGGGAGGTGGGTTGCCACCGGGGGGGCTACAGGTCGGGGGGGAGGGAGGCAGGTCGGTGGGGGTCGGGGAGGGACGGTGGTTTTCCACGACGACGGGGGGAGGAGGGCGGCAGCTCGATTGACGCGGGGGAAGGCAGGTCGGTGGGGGCGGGGGAGGGACGTCGATTGCGAGAGACGGGGTAGGGGCGGCAGCTCGGTTGACGCAGGGAGGGATGGAGGAGGAAGAAGGGAAAGGAGGAGGAAGAAGGTTTCTATTCGTTTTAAATTTACCACCGTTGGATAGGTTAGGGGTTAGATTAACCCAATAGGTTAGTTGGGTTAAGGAGAAAACTAACGGAGGGTCATTAGTGTAAGACGGAGTGACTACTCAAGGTTTCCCGTGTGATTCGCAATTATGCAGGGTCATGATTGAGATTGAGGAATTACTCAGGGTTATGGGTGTAATTATCCCTTAACCAAACAGAGTATAGTGCCCATTTCATTGCTAGGATATCCCAAGGTAAATTAGTTAGCCCCAACTCTATCCATGCATTCTTAGATTGGAATTAGTTGTATGAATCCCACAATTTCTCTATTATAGTATTTTTTAGCTACAATTGTCACAATCCCGATTTCAGGTCATCAGATCCTCCCATATCTAGATCTAGTTACTCAGCAATAATTTATTCAACAATCACAACTAACATTCAGAACAGACTGCAACTAAAAATACTAAGAAGAAATCATTAAACACTTTTCCATTCACAAAATAAAGTTTACATGGTATATTGTCCCACTATAACCATTTACATGTACATCAGTTGGAAAGGAAATACACAAAAAGATTACCAACTATCTTATGGAGTAATACTAATGTGGCTGACTGGATGGTGACTTTCCATGTGATGACTCTCTGATGCATGTTGGGTTTTCAGAAAAACATAAAAAAGAAATGAGCCAGTGCACAATAACGAAGAAAAGAACATAAACCAAGCATGATATTTGAAAGGTTCGGCAAGGAAAATTATACAGTTGTTCTTTTATTCTATTTTTTATTTTAGTTCATATCCATTCTAATACGCGTCAGGGATTGATCATCTCCCCTCCACCGACCCTGAAGCTGTGGATACTCCGAGATTGAAGATTATGTTGATACTGATGAGCATAGGCCGCCTCCTGTCACCTCAGCCAATCCTCTAATTTACTCTTGATATAGCTTTTTTATTAGTAATACGAGATCCTTAGACCCTACTGCATGTTCAACACAGATGCATACGGTCCTCGAGGACCCAGTTGCTTAAAATCACAGGTCATTTTCACCTTAATGTTTTTACCCGCAGCTTGTTTCAAGTGTTATCGTAACACAACCGCTAATCATACCGTCGCGTACCTCCACATGACACGACCACATCTTACGTCGTTCAACTTGAAGATATCAACACCCGGTACCATGCGTTGCAAATCATTCATTCATTCCGTGCGTACTTATCATAATAGGACAATCGTGTACAACCTACGTAGGGTTATGCAAATATGGGTTCCTTCTGACAAACCTATATGTTGCATGCCCGACATATAGTTTTATTCCCAGTCATCCTTAATGTAACATACGATCCTTTATAGGATCCATTTCAATACACGTCAATTCACATGATTTAATCCCTCCGGTAAGCCTTTGATTTGCTTATTCATCAACATTGAGTATAGACTTACATATTAAGCCATATGTATATATACTCAGATTTATAATTATTTTAACTCCCAACCTAACTTTCCAAAATATTGCACCAATTCGAAGCTTAACCATTATTTTAGTGGGAATCACAAGCAGCTTTTCATATTTTCTCTAAAATAGCCAAATTAGGGTTCTTCGTGGTGAAGAACATAAAATCAGGAATTTCAACTATCTCATATGAAAATCCAACAATAAAATACAGGATTTCGTTACCTAATTGAGCTCTCTCTCGCGTATGCAGTACTTTGTCATGATTCGTTTTCAGGCAGAGTAATCTACGACTCCTGAAATGATTGAATTTCACTTTCGTATCAAAAACACGAAGAGTGTGTCAAGAACACAAAGAATGAATGAAGAACACGAAGAATGTAAAGAACATTTTTCTCTCGTAATTTCAATAGAGCTTCTCCTATACTTAGTGATAATTTTATGAAAATTTCGACATAATTTACCCTTATATCAGAACATATTTCTATGAAAATTTCAGTAAAATTTCTCCTCATATTAGGACATATTTCTAAAGACAAATTGAAAGAGTTTCCTCTACAAAATCGAGAGGATAGACAAAGCAAAACAGAAAGAAATAACAGAACTGCAAGCGATGGAGAATCGGTAGACACCACGCATCTTAGGTGAGTGAAGCATGTGATGAATCACAAAGTTCACTGACGACCTAACCGTCTGCACTTAAGTTGGGTATTATACAAATTCCTCCACCAAAACAACTATAAAGTCGATAAAAACTGCAGCATCGACAAGTCTCTTGTCAAGGGTGAATGAGTCATACGAAGAACTCGTATGCTCATTGATGGTCGAGCCGCTGATACCCGAGCATGGAGGGTTATGCTCATATTTCTCTTCAAATCACAACATAAAACGAATCGGAAAGGAAGATGAATCGAAAATCTAGCTTAAGTTAGAGCTACTTACCTCCTACACAATGCCAATTAGGAGAGGATTGCACCGTCCTCATCCTCGCCCTCCCGACAGCACTTCGTTAGCACTCCATCCATGCCCCCCTCTCCGACCTCTCAACCATATCCCTCAGAATAGTGGTGGTAGTGAAAATTGTAGAGAATGAATGAATGGAGGGGGCTATTTATAGGGTTCGTAAATCGTTAACCATGGTTAGTAAATCATGATTAAACCATTAACTGTGATTAATGACCCATGGTTTTGGGTAAGGCTTATCCCAAAACTTAGGACTTAAGTTAGAAGCTTGCAAAATCTTCTAGATTCGATAATGTCGCTTAATTAGCACTATCTCAATTAACTTTCAGTAACCACAATCAACTTACATTAATCATAATTATCTTTCAGTAGACCTTGATTAGTATTTGCTAATGCAGATTAGTTAATTGTATTCCATTACTAGTCTTCTTAATGTGATTAATTAATATTAACGACGATCATTAAGGTTAATGACATCTTAAACCTCCTTACTTCTCTTTCTTCGGAAAATAATAAAAATTCAAAATAAAGTCCAATTCACACGAAATAAATTCTGTTGGTTTCCTCTTGACGAACCGAATCTCATGACATAAGATCCGAGAGATGGTCAAGTTCAAGGCCTTACAACAATAACAAATCCTTTTCCTACAATTAAGTAGAATCAACTACGTGGATTTTTTGTCTCCATTCAAATCTATTTGGAGTCATTTTCGGGTTTAAATCAAATAACTAAGATCCCATGTAATATTTTTTAACAATGTTCAAATAAAAAAGTTAATATAAAAAAGGGAAAAAGGAGCCTACACCGACGGGTGTAGGAAACTCCCTACACCCGGCCTAATTTTTCATTCTTTTTTGAATTTTTTTGAAACGAAACCTTGAGGATTTAGATCACCACATATCACCATGTTGTCTTCCAAATTCAACTTATTCGAGACTTCTATCATCTCCATCAAGACTACGAAATTTTAACGGTCTCAGAATTGCTGAAATCGACCCTGTCTAGATTAACGTCTTAGGAATAATTGTGTTGCATAAAACTTGAAACACGTATTCCCCTCACAATATTAAGTAAATTCCTCCAACTTTTAATTCAAAAAAATAAAAAAAATAAATGAAAAATGGGGTGAGTGCAGGGAGTTTCCTACATCACAGGGTGCAGGCTCCCTGTCCCCTATAAAAATATATTATTATCATACAAAGGTTAATATGATACATAAGCAATGTAACATCACATCATATTTACTATTCCAATCATGTCTAACCATCCAAACAACTTCTGTTCCACGGAAAATTGGTCGGAATTAATTCAATCCAAATGGCTGGAATCTAGCTTAATAGCCCGGCAGCATTAAAGTTCCATCCAAATAATTGTTATTTTCTCAAAGGAATTTGTACACTTGTATTTTCTAATACACATACCCCAAGTTTTTTGCAATTACACTTGTATCCCTATATTATTGCAAGATTTCAAGTAGTGCCCTTTGGCATTTACATGTGTGCCCCTATATTGCGTTAATGAAAAGGAATGAAAGGACACTACTGCAGGTTTTCTAGGAATATAGGGGTACAAGTGCAATTACCAAAAATAGAAGGGTGTATGTGTTATTGAAAAACTCAGAATGAAAAAAAATAAGGCACCTTAGAATAATGCTGCTCGAGAAGAGATGCAAAAAGCAAGACAAGACGCACAAGTAGGATCGATTCTCTCTCAACATGAAAACCAAAAAAAAAAGATATATTGAAGAGCCAACAGATAAGGCGGAGTACGAAAGGTAGAATTAGTCCTTATCATAAGAGATTAGTCAAATCACAAATAATGTTATTGATTGATTCCCGTACGTTTCGTTGTTCTGAGATCCTGCCAAACATATACCACGTAAACACCTTGTAAACTTCTCAATCCCAATATAGCACCTGTGGATACATAAGAAATGTATCGAATCGATTCTTTTTAATGAATAGATCCTTCGAATATGGAATTCCAAGGGACCGAATAGGAAATGAGACTCAGAATCATATAACTATAAGGAAATATACGATCAACCGACATTTATCGAATTTGAAAAAGAGTCAGAAGAAATGGTTTGATCCTCTTATTTCTCGAACCGAGAGATCCATGAATCGGGATCCTGATGCATATAGATACAAATGGTCCAATGGGAGCAAGAATTTCCAGGAGCATTTGGAACATTTCGTTTCTGAACAGAAGAACCGTTTTCAGTCCAACACAGATTGAAATAGGAGCCGGTTCGACAGGAAGCTTTTGAAAACACAGTGCACCCAGGTAAATCCCCAGAACCTATTGTTAAGAAGAGTGATTTACTATTCTCATTAACAGCATTCAACCACCCCGCATATGCTTCGACCCGCCTTTTCTAATCCAATATATTATAAGCTGCGAACGTTGAGGATAAGAGTAGATCGAATCCATATTCAGTCTTACCGTGTGCGGATTGTATCCATTGGGAGGGTTCGATCGACGATTTCTTTCCCGAACGCGAGCATGACGTCGTTATGAACATCAAGTCCTAAGATATGGAACCCCAGAAACAGGCTGGCCCAACTTAAATGAGATATGATAGCTTCTTTTCCCACGAACAAAACAAACATTCTTGCCAATACATTCTATTAAGTTAAGTCGCCTGATTGTCATCTCTAATGAAAAATATAGTTCCATGAGCAAAGGCTCCTGAACTGATAACTAGAAGGAGAACCCTGCGATGTATTGGTGATGAGTATATAACGCTGCTTGAGTAGTCAAGTCTTGTGCTATGAATGCATAAGCAGGTAAAGAGTACATATGTTGAGCCCCTTCCGAGTAGACTAGTGTGTCAGAACCCGCTAGGGCAAGACCTAATTGAAAATGAATCGAAGTGTCATAAAGACCTTTATGTCCACGTCCTAATCGACCCCCCGGAGGAATATGTGCTTCTAAAAGATCTTTTATACTGTGCCCAATCCCGAAGTTCGTTCTATACATATGACCGGCTATCATACTAAAGCTAAGTGGCGCGCAGTGTACTAGCGGCAGTCGACCTTGTACATCGGAGGAAGGCAAGACTAGAAAGAGGGGGGGGGAAGGAAGCCTACTGGTGCAGATTCAGTTCCCATTGAATTGAGTAGCTTTGCTTCCTATCCTGTAGCTTACTCTTCAACTTGTGCTTTGATGCTCTTCCTCCAGCAACTGAACTCGGCTTCGCTCGAACAGCAGAGCAAGGGTGGTGTTCAGTGTCTGGGCTCCGAGAATGACAAGAAAGAAATGCTGCGAATCTCGCATATCTCTAAATGCTGCTCTGGAGAGAACGTCGTTGTGCCCTAGCCTGGACCGCTCACCGGCTTAGGCAATCATGCTATATTTCACCGGTTCATCTCCCATAAGGTTTTGATGCATATTTCAACTGTATATCTAGTTCTCTGGAGGTTCTACCCGAAAGTCTTTTTTGATATCTTCTGACATTATATATATTGCTCGTTGAAACCTGTATCAAGAAAGTCACAACCCTCCCTATGAATTGTTAAGACCTGGCTGGCTAATAGGACTAGAACTATCAGGCTTCTCCCCAACATCCAACTTGAGAGCTTCTGCTCGGGACATACTTGATGAGGGAAGAGGGAGGTGCAAGCTTTGTTATGCCGAAACCTACCCGAATATGCCGAACCTACCCGAATCAATAGAATAAGCTTTTATAAGTTTCTTCGACCCTCATTCCCGCTCCCTAGCTCGAAGCCACCCCTTATATATGAAGTTCCCCTCACTACAGCATTCGACGACCCCCTCCGTCTCACTACGCTTCGACCCCGGCGGAACGCGATAGTAAATAGGGGTTCGCGCCTATTATCTAGTTTCGAAGAAGCGCTTTGAGAGATATAGCATGTTCTCGAAAGTCCGCTCCTTGCGCGGGGACAAACGAAGTAGGGTTTGTTTATACGTAAGTCACATATATAGTAGAGTGGAAGTGCTTTCATCTTGTCATGCCCGGCGACTCACTCTAGTTGTTGAGTCTGGCTTGGGATCGACGGGCCGCTTCTGCCTTAAGCAATCGAGGAATGACTCTGCTGCCTGCGCAAAAAAGTGCCTTTTTCCTCCACTCAGAAAGCTAGGTGGCTTCTTTCTACTATCTACTAGAAGCGCCTTTCCTCAGAATGCTTAGTTAGCAAGAGACCTTAGGGCTAGTCTCAAAAGACCTTCGAAGCCAGAACAAGTCCTCTGATTTCTCACTTCTGGGACCATCTCGTGACGTGAAAATCACACTCGGCCCACTTTCCTCTACTAGTCCCCTATCGTCTTCGCGTCTCGTGTCTGTCTTGCTTGTGCTTCCCATGGCCTCTTCTCGTGTCAACGATAGGACTCCTCCCAGCGTCAACCTAAAGCGCATCGACCGCTATTTGAATATTATAGAAGAAATGTGCATCAAAGCATTTGAGAGAATCAAGCTAGTTCTTCATAGTGGTGAGATCATACTTCTCTTTCCTTCTCACTTCTCAATGACGTATAGCCCTATAGTCTAGTTAAGGGAGAAAGCTTGGCTCGACGCTTGCAGAGAGGGAAGAGAGAAAGCTTGGCTCGACGCTTGCAGAGAGGGAAGAGAGAAAGCTTGGCTCGACGCTTGCAGAGAGGGAAGAGAGAAAGCTTGGCTCGACGCTTGCAGAGAGGGAAGAGAGAAAGCTTGGCTCGACGCTTGCAGAGAGGGAAGAGAGAAAGCTTGGCTCGACTGGATAAAAAGGAGTAGGTAAAGTCGTTTCTAAGGTCTTGACGCTCTGTTTGGTTCCGGAAAGAGAATAGGTATCTCATCTAGTGGGTTGAGTTTCAGTGCAAGATAAGTCAGCGTCCCCAAGAATCCACCTGTGACACCGCATTTGATTATCAACTTCAACTAACTATATAATCCTTCAAAAATCAAAGAATTCGGGGCCTCTCGACAACTAGTAATATAAAGTCACATGAAGATGCAGAAAGCTCATTGGCTTCTAGCCCGGGGTCGGTCTCCACTGGTGCGACAGGAAGTGGAGAGTAGTGGGATAGGGCCATTGGTTACCCGGGATGAGGGGGACAAGTCCATTGCAACAGATGATGAGGTCTATATACTAGTTGGAAGGTTGCGCTTGCTTGCCTCGTAGCCTGAAGGAAAAGTGGAAGGCCAGAGTTGGAAGCCACTAAGGGATAGGGGATGAGACGCAGGGGCAATTCGGGAAAGGAAATCGAGAACGAAGCAATGAGAGCTACTCGACCTTACCACTAGAAAATGGGCGGAGGTAATATGAAGAAAAGGGAACTAGGACCTGAGCTTGCAGCCCGACTATCGCCACTATTTGAGCGGCCGCTCACTGGCTCAATTGCCTTCATCACTCAAACGAAGCACTATGGAACCCACGCGCTATATCATGCACTCAAACACTTTCTCCTTGTAGTAGTCAAAGCAGAAGTAGGCCGCATTATTCATATATTTCCAAAGAGTTCGCCAAGGGGACAAATCACTCGCTTCGGAGTGCTTGGTTGGGTAGGCATGCTTATACAGTCATCTCTATCCCCCTTTGTGGACAGCTATTAAGAAGTGAGGTTTATATACTAGTTGGAAGACAGCGCTATAGCAGAAGGACAGCAAAAAAGGCTCCCCTAGTATATAATAGGACTTTTCCGCAATTCGGCAGGAAGAGGAGTAGGGAAAGAAGAGTCACCAAAGGTGCGTGAGATATCCAGAGGTAGGGTTCGCTGAGAAAAGCGCCCGGCCAGAGAGGAATGAGGCCGAGCGAGCCGAAGCCTATTTTCTTTTTTCAAGACGTCCCATTATATATTAGGGGGGAGTGAAATCAGAGTCGCCCCCCCGCTAATTCAAGCAGTATTCTTTTGAAAATAGATATATAAATAATGGCTTTTTCTTTCGTCGGAATGACGTCGTCTATGAAAAGGCTAGGGATCTCATGAAAAAAGCCTATGCTTTGGGGTTGTCTTCCTCTATTAAGATGATATGGGCAGTGTGTGGTGAGATGGACGCACAGGAGTCCGTTCTAGACCGGTTTTGAAAGTGAGCGTCAAAAGCCAAGAAAACTATATCAAGTCCGGCGAAAGACGATTCCTATAGTCCTTCGTCCTCTCAGCCAGTTCTGACTCCTACGTCTACTATATCTCACCCTAGTCCTTCAATCGCTAAAGGCAAGGAGGAGGCTTTCCTTGATCAGACGTCTGGGTGCGAAGTCCTATAGAAAGCGACTCGAGGAGCGGACTAAGCTGATTTGAAGACTGGTATCATCGTACATTTTGGGCTGATAGTCAAGCCCAGCAAGAGAGAGACCTCAGGTCACAGTTCGAGAGTAGAGATACATTGAGGAAAGACAAGCTATATGCGGAAATGCGCGTAGCATTTCTTATGTGGTCTTTCTTGCGCCAGGATTTCCCACAAAGGGCAGTGTGGAAGTGGGAGCGCAGTCAGTCTCTGAAAGACTAGTATATAAGTCCAGGTAGTTCGAAGAAGATCTCAATATATAATGAAGAAAGAATGGTATCAGAGATTCGGATCGCTCTTTCTCGGTGCCAGTAGTGAGATCCTCATTTGGCTAGCCTTCCCTATCCCTGATCTCTTTTCTTATGCCTTTTTGACCAGCTCAACACCTATCCCGTGCTTGACTTCTCTACTTACCTAAAGTGGAACAATATGCCTACCTTGTGACTCCGGGACTCTTATCTGAATTAAAGACCGCTGATGGTGCGAAGCGAGCCAGATGCTTCCTTTTGGGTATAGAAGTGAGAACAGAGAGGTCAACTGATAGAGAAGCAAAGCAGCGAGGTTCAGTTCCAACTTCAACTCACTCTACTTTCCTCGGACTCGAAACCCGCCTGGCACCAGGGCTTGACTACAGCACATTAGACCTCGTGGATTGTATACTAATTTCTTTTTATATATCCTCTTCTCAGTCCGGCATTCCCAACCTACCAGCATCAACTCTTAGTGGGGCACAGGCATACTACAGCAGTGCAGCATTTGATCTCATATACTAACCTGCACCCCGTAACCACCTGCACCCGGAGCTCAGTTCCCAGTACTATTCTCTTTCAAAGTCAGAATATTAACGTCAGCTAGAATCCTACTCATCTTTCCCGTACGTAGAATGTCCCTCCGGGGGAAGAAGAGTAGCGGAGAGAGAGGACTCTCTGAGACGTTTCATATCAGCTTTTCTTATATAGAAGACCCAACTACCTTCCGGTCTTGCTCTCCCTGCCGCTGAGAATGATGATCGCTTCGTCTTATTTATTACCTCTTCGGGACTGGCTCCGAACTGCTTTCTTTTTCTTCTGAGAGCCCCATGTATGTCTTTGCCTAGCTCCGCTCTGATAGTGTAGTGCCACAAGCTCCATCCTGTGGTCGCCCCGTGTCACTTCCTAGGGACTTCGGGTGGCTTCTTTTCCCGCGTATATATCATGAAGCTCCCTCGCTCACCGCTCAACCGGCGCTCTAAGAACAGACCAAAAAGTCTGACACTCTTCCCTTTCTCTCATGAGAGTCCGGCCCTAACTACCTCGCTGACTCGCTCGACTCCGGTCACATCGACACCCCCGCTCACTGAGAGCGGAACAAGGATCCTCTCATTGAAGCGGCTACATCAACTGCATCTTTCTAGGTCAGGTGGGTTCCTGCCCTAAGAACTAGCCCCCCAAGCTGAGGGCGAACCACTCGCTAGCTATTCGGTCTAGTCCTATCGGATCTTCTCTTCGAGCCTCATACGCTATGCTTCGTTTGTTTGGTTTTGCTCTTGTCCGTCTTGCCTTCCGCCGAAGTGAGGCCTTCGAGACGCAGAGATGCTCCGGAATAGGCACGTCTAGAGGAAGATAACTAGATCACTGGGCCCTTAAGTCTTTCCACGTCAATTCCCTTTTATATAAGACGGAAGAAAGAAAAGAAGACGCTTAGGGTCAAAGCCGAAACCAAAGACCCGGGGCTTCCCTGGGCTCATCCTATCTCGACAAATGGGAGTAGCGGGAACAGACGGCCGGGTAAATCTACCAATGAAAGGCCACTTATGGGCTTTGCGGAGAGGGTAGAGGCGGCAAAGAGTAGTAGACTATGAAATCGCGACTAAGAAAGATTGACGAAGAGGGGCTATAATTGGAGATACGGATAGGGGCTCTGTTTCCTAAAGCCCGAACATGGGACTAGCCATTTCCGCGTAGACGTACTCTTTTCATTTTCTAAGTAGATACATATGGCTCAAACTGACTAGCGAAAAAAGCCGGGTGAGGTCGACCTTCCATTTTCCAAGTCTCTCTATATGCTGGTTTCTTGATCTACCTTCTTCTTCTCTCCTACTACTTCTCCACATCTCGTTTTGATGCTCCCTACAGTTCGCTGCCCGCCTACCTCCGACCCTTAGGGAATGCATTGACGGAGGGCCATCAGGTAGTTCTCTTCGCCCTAGGCTCACTTATCGACTTCCCGGGAAATTACCTTAGTCAGTCAAGCTGGCCAAGACCTAGCCGCGCCGGAAAATCCATCAAATCTTCCTCGGAAATCTGTCGAATAGACCCCGGTCTCTCAAAGAGGGGGGTATAGGGAATGTCTATTGTGCCCTAACTCGATCTTTCTCCTGACTAAGCTCATTTCCAAGAACAGTCAGCCTCTATCTTCGTCGAGTGGTCAGTGTGCTCTGCTCCATATGTACTGAAAGGGGACTGATCCAGCGGGGGGCTATAAAGACAAGTTCTTCTGTTCTGTGCAGGTACATCTGACTCAGCTTAATTCTTAGCTGCGAAGCTAGACCAAAGCCTCCCGAGAAGGGAGAGGAAAGGGCTGCGAAGCTAGACCAAAGCCTCCCGAAGGCTCTGAGAGCGAGGAAGAAGCAAGTCTACTCTTAGTCCCTATATAACAAAGGGGACTCGCTCGGTCTGAGTCCGTCTATGATCTCGGGGCTTTTGGTGCTTTTTTTTGATCGTTTTCTCCTAGGTTCTCGCTCTTCTTGACGCAGGAAAATACTTCCACTTGATGTCTAGTTTCGACCCCGCCGCTCACCCCCTCTGAAAACTGCCTAATTCGCTTATAACTAATTTCCTGATTTTCGACCGATCAATATAGTGCTTCCGGGATGCGAAAGCCCTCCCATTTGGCTGAGCACTTCTCGAAGTCCAGGCTAGTTCCGAGCATTAGATAAGGCGAAACCTTGGATCCCTGGCTTGAAATCGCCAGAGGGTCAAAGGTCTCACTATGATCATTCCCAGTGCGAGTGAGTTTCGAGTGTCTTCTTGGATAGTTAGGGCTCTTTCCGGATGCCGTGCTTACAGATCTGACTGAACCCCCCCAGTGAACTACCATCCCGACCTTGGACTAAGGATCCCTTTTCTGCACTGCTGCCTGATCAACTGCTAATAATTGTCAGTCTCATTTCTTTATAAGGCCGTCGACCTCCCCGCTCCGTATACTCCCTTCCCACCTAGTAGGGACCGAGAACTGCGCCAGGGTCATAGCATCATGGTAAACAGTTCCAGAGCTGAACCAGAACTTCCTGACCTCTGTCACCTTTCGCTTGCTGACCTAATTTCATGCTTTTAAGGCAAACGCGATAAAGAAATAGGCAACGGAATTAGGCTTGAACCAGAAGATCACTGAAACTACCTTTATCTATTCACCCGATTCGAGCCACAAGCTTCATGTCGTACCTGCGCCATTGAACTCTTCCAAACCTTTCTTCAACATAGGCGCCAAAGCAACTAAGTTAAGGACAAGCGGAGGCTACTTCTTCGTGCAACCCCCCCTCTTGCACCCCCCGGCCAAAGCGGGCGCGCCAGATCATACAATATACGTCATTTTCAGCCCCTACTCCTAAAGGCAGGCTGCCCCGCCGCTCCCCCACTGGACTTTGAGTCTTCCTTTGATATATTCTCTTTTTCCTGGAAGAGCAAAAAGCAGGGCGCTGTCACCAAATCCAGTGCAGAGGCAGAATACTGGACTATGTTTGCAGCTACTAGGGAAGTAGTTTGGTTACGCAGGCGACTTCGCCATTTTCTCGTTCAAATAGATGATTCTCTATATATTTCTTAATATAATAAAAGAAGACAGGAGGAGGACGCAACCTCAATATTATTCATTTTCCAGCTGCTATTAATAATAAGAAAATTCACCCTTAGTATCTGATTCAAGAAAGACTTCCAGTCCGTTTTCACTTATAGGACCAATCGGTGGCATAAGAATACATACCATTCGGTCTTTTGGGAGCCGACTTCGTTGAAATTCACTCACATCGGCTAGCCTTATCAAAATACCAGACTAGGGGTCTGATTGTTTATCAGGTCATGTCGTTCGTAAGTAGGGCAAGTTGACCATTTCAATAGCTGATAGGATCGTTCCTGCAGAACATAAATACAATCCTATATGGGTGAACCTGCTGAATGGCCATCTTATTTTTGAGTTCCCAAGAGTGGAGTATTCTCATTGGGCCAAGCCTAGTCACAACGGAAAGAAGATGAGGTGACCATTGATAGGAAAAAGAGATGAAAAACGAGTGCTCGGAGATATATAATTAGTGGGGTAAGATCAATTCCTGGCCCACGGTCTAGTAATTAGGGGGCGGGGTGGCATGAGACCAATTCCCTGCAGTCCCGGGTGCATGAAAGAAAGATTGGTGGATCGGGAAAGCATGCATGTCTAATCTCAGACCTCGATGGTTTTTCTCTCCGCCGCGTAAAGGAGGATACGATCCGGTAAAAGCAGGAAAGAGATTCCTCGCTCGCACCAGGGGACTTGTTAATGCCTGAGACTTGGGTCGAAGCCTAATCTCCCTACCTTGCTTGCATAACGCGTCAGTGGCTTGGCATTATCACTCTGACGCTGGGATTTGATGCTTTGACCTTCGAGGGTGAGAATGATGCTACTATATATATCAGGGGGCAACAGTACAGACGTAAGAAGACCACAGAGATAGAACCCTGCCTTTGTCCTCTCCCTTCCAACCTTCTGAGAGCTACTACCCACGCGGGAGCGGGAAAGAGTCTCAAGCTGCCACTCGTCCTTATCTTTCTCTTTGGCCACCCCCCAGCGTCATATATAGTAGGGGATTTGTAGCATCTTCCCAATATCTTATTCAAAAACTTCAGCAAGGGAGAGTATCTAGTCCCTCATAGACATCAGAGGGTGAATGAGGACAGAGCAGGCCACGATGTCAGGGTTCAAGCTGACGTTAATGTTAATAGTTTGGGGGTGGAAGATGCGCTTTCTTCCTCCCAACGCTATCCTTGCAGTACGAAGCCCCATTGGACACGTCGAAAGCCGGTGTCGAGAGCCTTAAGGGTATTAGGACTAATGGCCTCTCCCCTATATATAAGCTTAAGGTCTAGTAGTCTCCGGCTCGTACCTTCACCAGCTAAGATGGTAAGCCGCCGCTTCCACTTTCTGTCTGCTTTAGGCGATTGCGGAAAGAAGACAGGCAGACCAGCAATTTCTCGTCGTGATGAAACTTTTCCATTTCGGAGATCCGGGAAAATAGCTTTGCAAGGTTTTGCCGATGAAACTTTTCCATTTCTGATCACAGCTCCCGAGGGAAAATCGCTTTGCAAGGTTTTGCCACTGGCGAGCAACAACTTTTGCATTTTTGATCACTGCGACACGCTCTCCTCGTTCATTTCTGGCATACTTGAATACAACCTAGCCTCATTACTAGTTGGAAGGCGAAAGCCTAGACCGACCTTTTCTATAGTTCCGGGGAAAGGTTCAAGTCTTCTCAGAGCTATATATATGGAGTAGATCATGGTTCAGTTTCAGAGCTAAAGATCGTCGTTCTCGAACGAGCAATCGAAAAGATTCTGGAGCATCCTCGGGGCTAGGTAGGTGGCTGACGCAAGGAAGGAGAGTTGGCGACTTGGCTACGAAGTGAGCGGGAAAGCAGTAATATCAAGCCTAGTTGATCGGAGGCTCAAGAGGGAAGTGGAAAGTGGCATCAAACCCGGGAGTCCCATGGGAAGTAGCACCCAGGTAAATCATTCTATATATAAGTTCTTTAACAGGCTATTATAATATTCTTCAAACTACATAATATTATTCAAACGTCGGATATAATTTAGAGGTGCTTTATATTGTTTTAATAGTAGTAATATATTTAATAAAGATATCAAAATCAGACTAAAATCAAATAATCGCGATATGAAATGAAATACCTACTAAGATATGCTAGCTTGAGCCGCCTTTTATATTAGTAGTTAGTAGTTGTTTTTTAAGAGCTCAAAATATCTATATAAAAATGTTAGTTAAAAATGTCAAAAATAGAGCTAATTTGCCACTTATTTATTATATAAATATGTTCTCAAAAGTATGAGATGCTAGATATATATACGCGGGGGGTGGAACTGGTACCAGGTAGAATTGCATTATTGTTCTATCGATCGGACTGACCGTGCGAAGAGACGGAGTGAGAAGAATTCACTGACTGACCCTAGTCTACTGTTATGCTGATTGATTATATGACTAGAACTAGTGAACGACTCCACCTCGACCAGCCAACAGTGTCAAAGTCTCCAGCCACAGGGCCCCGGGAATGCATGAACTGCTTTCCTTTCCCGGTCGCTTGCTACGGAGTCGTACTACAACTATCAAGTTTTCCTTTCTCTCCCGAAGACCCAAGTCGGAACCAACTAATAACTAAGCGCACCAAATATATATTAAATCAAGCTCTGCTTCTTTGCTTTGACGACAGACCCACCCGTGACGTGAAGAGACCGACAAGCAGACAACAATCCTCACTGCGGCTCTCGTACAACCTTCTCCCTGACTTCACAGTCATCCACCAATTCATTATTATATAGTATTTAAAGGACCACGCCACATCATACTTAGTGCCCAGACTTAACTGAGTCACCTCCTGCGTCCTCGCTATGCACCCTTAACTTAATAAGGTCGAACTCCTATTAAGTTCCATAATTCCCTTCCTCTATAGTCAGCCACAAGGTGCCCACACCCGGTACTCCACCGATCATCCATTCATACTGACTGTAAGTAACAAACAGCTGGATTGGACGAAGGCTCGACTGATCTGACTTATCTTATAGTATTGTTAGTTAAAGAGAGGATGGATTGCCTCTCTACTAGAGATTTTGAAGCTGGTGCGAAACTACAGCAGCGAAGGAGCGGCTGGAATTAGCTCTGTTCATTCCCTTCAACCCCTCTAATGACGCACCTTGTCTTATCTATGGATATCTAATCGTCTTGGAAGGGAAGTCAAAAATAGACCTGACAATGGGACGTCGAGGTGCTAGTCATGAAAACAACCACTAACTTCTTGATTTGAGCTCTATTACTTGCCGCGATTAATGGATAGAGCCTTTAAAGACCTCTACATCGTCAAACTCTTTTACATCTTTTTCCTTATCCCCAAACACAAGACCATGGATAAACAATCATACATTCAAAAGTAGTCATTCTTTATGGGTCTTGAAATTCAATGCATGTTTGCAAATATATCATTGGCAAACTTCTGCATTAACCATATAAGGCAGCCAAATCCTATATAAAAACGCATTTTTACCATTCCCTTCGAACAGAACGACTAGACGAGCATAAAATTACATTAAAAATCCCAAATTTTCCGGCATCCCTTTCTCCTCTGTATGTTCCGCCACGGCCGCCACCAAACTCCGGCGAACACCTCATCATTGTTGACCCTCTCCCTTCTCTTATACCTGAAAAATGACACGTATTCGAATGGGTGCTTAGCTTGCTTATGAAGGGAGTAGATGGGAGGCATAAAATGGGAGGATATCCCTCAACTTGTTGCTATTCTCTTATCACCCAACCACTTGTTTATTCCACACAAAAAGAATAGTATTAGTTCATCCTAACCTTGACCAGACACCAACTCATATGCCCTACACTGAATCTAGTAAGTTCCACTAGAACCACAAGTAGCCCTCCTTATGGCAGACCTAACCATATACATACATATCCCAAAAAATAAATACACACCAACCACTCACCCAGAAAAAGGGGAAAAAAGGGACATTTTCCCCGAGTCTTCTGACTATTTCCAACAAAAAGGCTACATTAGCCTTGATCTGCTGCTGTTTAGTTATCATATGAGTGGATCGGTTATGCAGTCCAACAGCTCCTTTTGATGGGGTGATCGAATATAATACCTCTAACCGATTAATCGACAGACTAATAAACAATAATATTTATTTTATATTTTTTCAAGTGTAAAGTAAAAGTTAGATGTGAATAGGTTGGTTGTAATTCAATTAATACTTCTACCATGATAATTAATGATCATATGTGTATAGATACATGTATTAAACGTACTTTTTCTATGTAAAATAATTATACAGATCTAACCGAATATTTTCGACTAGTCACATGAATGCAGTTCATTCTTTTGCGGTGACCCTTCTGAGTGGATACCGAATACTAACTTTTGCAATATTGATTATCTGCAATAGTCATTATTTAAATGCATATTGTTGTGTTGGGATCTCCCATTAACATTCAAATAAATATTAACACACTAATGATAGTTGACTTATAATTATTGGTATCTTAACCATAATGAGTGCTAGAAAAGGTAGTCAAGTAATATTGGTCAATCCAAAAAAACTTAATTATGTATATATGCTTATTAAAAAAATTAATTGCATTAGTACTAAAATTTCCCAAAAATTTAAAAATGTAGAAAAGTCATTCCCAATTTCCCACTAACCTCCTCAACAGGTTTTTATTCAAACTAAAAATAATAAGCAGATAACAGGACTTATCTCACGCATATGCTGTATAAACGGTAGCAGATCTTTCGTTGTATTTTAATCCTCAACTAACAAAAGGTCAAACGTAGCCTTGTCCGTATCCCACCTGTAAAGATCCATCATTTATCCCATGTCTCTCAAATGCAAAGCCTGAATTATGAGGGGGGGGAATAGAAAAGAAAATAAAATTCAAACCTTGAAGAGGAAAACACGTCTTCTTGTGCCCCAATCCAAAGTCTTATTCCTTTCACCAATTGCCGGCCTTCAAATGGTGTCATCCCAAATGCTAAACCTTCTTGACCTGATCGCCATAGCCATTGCAACACAATCTAATAGCATCACCCTCCTCCCTCCCCAATTCGCCCATCCTCCTCTCCATCCACAAACCAGCATACCATGATCTGCGGTGGCGGCAACTTCTCGTATGTGGACGACGACCTCTCACAGTCGCAGCCAGCCTCGCCGAGCCACTGCTGCTCGAGGAAAGCCGACAGGAACCCATACTCTGCGAGGGGCCTCGACAAGTTCTCGGCAGTCCTCGCTGAGCTGGAGGCAAAGCGGGAGAGAATTATGAAGCAAGCAGGGTCCCGGGGCATTTCGTCAGTAAGGTTCATGTACACTAATTCCACCTGGGTGCCCATCTTGGTCAAGCAACTGCCAGAGGAGGAGAAGAAGCACGGCAAGAAGAGCAGAAGGCCGCCTTCGAGGCAGACGTCGGAGCTGATCATGAAGACACCGGTGGTAGAGGTGCAGAAGGAGGATGTGGTTGTGCCAGTACAAGCAAAGAAGAGCACTGGCATGCAGGAGACATGCAAAGGACAACAGAAGGGAGACAGATGGTGGCAGTGGCCAGCGTATTATTGGCTGCTGGTGCTGGGGATCATACTGGTCTGTTTGGCGCTGTCCGGAAAGACATTTGCCATATGCTGCACTAGCATCTGGTGGTACCTCATGCCGACAGCGAGGGACAGCAGCAGGAGGATGACTGTGAAGAAGCAGTACAAGAGGAGTACCATCGATGGGAGACCTCGGTGGTGGCGCCGGAGCTACTGATTGTCAATAGTGTTAAAGCAAAGACGTATGTATCCAACAGGAGGCGAACAGAGTAGTGATCTTGGAAAAGTAGATAGAAATTTCTTCTTTCATTCTTGACTTTCTAGTCGTGTGCTTTGCTTTAGGCCTTTTAGATATGGGGGTGATATGGTGTTTTGTGAAGAACAACTGTAAATTATAATTGTGAGATAATGAAACATGAGTGCAGTTTGCTCTGTATTCCTCTCCAGAACTGAAATTATATCACAGGAAATATCGTACCCAAATATAAGATCGGAAATAATACCTAGAGATTCTGATTTTCCAGATAAGCACGATCCCTTTCAAGCGGCTTTGTAGTTTTAAATTTCCGTTGCAGAATCTCTCCGAAACAAAAATGCAAGACTACTGATTACGCTAAAACCATCTGAAGATTTTACATGTTCTTAAGGTGCTGTGCACTTAAGAAAAAATATTTTCTAACGAATCTAATTTTCGATTATCCACATGGTATGACTCATCTTGTATATCGTCTTGCTGGTGCATTCAAATTTTCACATCCATGGAACCATCTGCTGCTAGACAGCCAGCACGAGCAAAATAACCCACTTAAACAATCCAGTGGATTATCAGTAGACCTACATTTAGAAAAAGTCAACGTTCAAAACTTCCATATTATTATCTAAAGAAAAAAATACAAACAATTTCACGGAAGCTTCAGAATAGGGATGCAACTGAATATATCCATCTGTCATCGTATCCGTTTTTAATCGGATATAGATAAGTATTTTTTTATGGATATGGATGAGTTTTATTTTTTAAAAAAATATATATGGATACTAGTTAACCATTTTCAATTTTTTTGAGAATCGGAAACATATGTGTTATAATTCGGGCTATAGATATCCGTAACTAAATGTGTATGTATATCAATTACTAAATGTGTATGTATATCAATGGACATACATTATGTATGTATAAACAAACACATAAATATATTATAGGGTTGCACAATATGATGTGTTTTAGAGTCATTTCAAATGCAGGAAGAAAAATATATGAGTTAGATTACAAAAAGGACCTCAACTATACCTTGATAAAGGTGCGGTTGGGGAGCGATTTGCGGGAGCGGGAGAATGAGCGGGAGTTGGAGTGGGAGCAGGCAACAGGGGAGAAGGGTCATCGACCAAGTGGGGGAGCGTGGAGGAGGTGAGGGAAGATGTGGAAATGGAAGACATTGAGGGGGATGGCCCTTGGAGTTTGTCGAAGAATGAGCGTCCATCGAAAGTCAGGAGCATCGCTACAATGTGGTGCTTCCGATGTGGGGCAACGGAACCTTTGTCCATGACATGTCCATCTGCGGTGCATCTATGTTTTCGTTGTGGGTTGTTGGGGCATAGGAGGAGGGATTGCCCAATGAAAGTGGTGCCGAAGGAGACTTTGCCGGTGAACATGGGGGTTGTGGGTTTTGATGCTTAGCCGAACACCAAAAAAGTGCGGGTCAGATCCCAAGCCTTGGTCAGATGTCTGATGACGCATGGAGGGCCTTGATGATGCGCTTGTCGAAGGAGGCAATGAAGGATTACTCATTGGATGGGCTCGTGGGGGGGAGAGTGATGTGATGCTCTTGTGGAAGCTGTGGGAGAGGGTGACGACAGTGAGGGTCAGAGGCATCAGCGTCAATGCAGTATGGCTAAAGGGAGGGGCTCTTCGCGTTAGACAATTGTCGTCGAAGGGTGCAAAAGAAGCGTTTGCGGGGGCACTCGATCTGTCACCCGAGGTAAGGGGCACGATCAAATGGCGATTGCCTCGCTTTCTATATGGAGGAGCTGGGAATGGTGCGATGGTGTGGAAGAAGCTTTCGGTGGTTGAGGTCCAGAAAATTAGAGGTTCTACGAAAGCCTTTGGAGAGTATCAATGACATGGTTGAGATATGCAGCACCGACATGAGACCAGGCGAAGGGTCGGAGGTGGTGCTCCTGATGAAGGGACAGTTGTCGTAGTCGCCTCGACGTGCTACGCTCAAGGTTTGAAAAAACGAAAGGCGGAACGAGGCGGTCTCCTTGGAATCGAGGCGAGGCGTAGCCTCGAGGCGGTCGAGGCGTAAGCCTCAGTTTATATAGAAAAATATGTATAAAACTACAATTATATATATCTCTATGTAATTATATGTTCCCTGCCCAATATATAATAATTTACACTACAATATATGATGAAATAATAAAGATAAGAACCCCAAAATAGAAGTTAGAACAACATCATATACATTTCTACACATTTTCATCCAATCAAAGAGGAATTCATTGACTATAGATATTGTGAAAGAATTAAGCAATACATATATGTCTATGAAATATTGTTGTAATTAAAAGTATGACTAAATATACATCGAAGAAATTTATGTTATGTGTCTAACATATAATATATGATCGCACGGAAAACCATGAATCATATCCATTTCGAGCAAATCTTTGAAATATTGTTGTAATTAAAAGTTCGATTAATATATGTCGAAGAAATTTATGTTGTGTCTAATATATAATATAAGGCAACATGAGAAACCATGAATTTTATCCATTTTGTTTTGCTTGATATATTGCAAATCTTGTTAAGTTACAAGTATTGTTTAATTTAATATTTATGAATTCATTCTTAAGAGTGAAATAGTAAGAGTTTGCCAAAATAGTTGGATACATTAATTGTAAATATGAAGTTATGGGCATGAAATAAACATCATATTTAGGCATTCATCTTATATAATCATTATCCTAAATAAACATATATTGATAAGCTTCTCAAACTACTAAGGAAACCATGAAAATAATAAAAAATACTTCAAAAAAAAGCAAAAACGCCTCACGAAACGCCTCGACCGCCTCGACGCGTTCCGCCTCGAGGCTACGCCTTGACCACTCGAGGCGCACGCCTCACAGGACTGGTCTGAGGCGTAAGCCTCGAGGCTAAAAGGGACCGCCTCGCCTCGAGGCGTACGCCTCGACCGCCTCGAGGCTAGCCTTTTCGAACCATGGCTACGCTATGGATTGGTCGGAGATCCGTGCCATTGTGCCTAACAATTATTAAAGGAGGGGATATGTCGGTGGTGGTTGCTACTAGGGGGCCAGAGAAGGACAGGGGCCTACTGGCCTAGTACGGCAGTGGGAAACTCGATGGTCGACTCTTTCGGGGGAGATGAAGCCCAAAGGCTTCTTTCGAGAAACCCTAACATCATCATTTTGGCTCGATGAATGTGGAGGTGCTTAACAATTCAAAAGCGGGTTCGGGCTTCAAGTCTAACCAAATCGGATATAAGGGCAAGAATACAATTATGGGAACTTCTAAACATAACCTGAGTAAGATGGCATCGAGCCCAAACCTGATTGTGGGGTCCCCAAACTCGATGGTGTTATCCCCAAACTCATACCCGACTATGGGGTCCCCGATCTCGAATCCAAACATGTGCCTTTTGGACTCCCTTTTGCCGGATGTTGTAGTTAATTACTCAGGTTCGGTGATCCACTATATCATGGGTTCGGTCTTAAACCCAACAATTGAGATTCCCATTTCAGATGATGATGTAGTTCCAAGGAGGGCTCCAATGGCCGTCGGTTCCACATGGCCTCCAGCAGTTGGTAACGAACGTAGCATCAAGGACACAAGTGGGTTCCCTATCAGCAAAGATGATCAACGTACGGAGAAATTATCATCTCCAGAGCGTTGTGTGGTGGCAGTAATCCCTAGCAGTGTTTATATTGGCGGCATGTTAACCTCAGAGGCTTCCTACAGTGGCAGAGGTGGCGGAATGGAGGGCTTCAGATCTGGAGGCGGAGTGGCCAGTCAAAGAAAGACAACGGCTATCAAGCATAAGGCGAAGTTTAGAGGTGGGTTTGCAGAACCTCAATGTAGTGTTCCCATGTTGGTTCGAACTCAATTGGGATAGGCTCTAACGCGATGAACCAGATGTTTACTTTCTCACAAAAGCGGTGTAGGGTGAATACAATGGACTGGGAGTCGAGATTACTTAAGAATGAAAGAGAAGCAGAAGAGGTGGAGGGTTTGCGGTATGAGATGGAAGCACGGAAAAGGGGCTTGTCGTGGAGTGAAATGGGGAATGGGTGTGCTGATGGTTGGGGCTCCTCCCCCCATTCTCCTATGAAGTTCATCTCATGGAATGTGTGGGACTTGGGCCAGCCGAAGAAGCGACTGGCAATTGGGACCATGTTGGACTTGAGGAAGGATGATATTGTTTGCTTACAGGAAATAAAAATCGAATCTTGGAACTTGGTAAGATGGGCATCCACCTCGAGTCCCCACCTTAAAGAGTTCAGAGTTGTGCTGCCGAATGAGAGCTCGGGGGGGATTGTGGTGGTGTGGAATGGAGATATCTTTGAACTGGTGGAGGAGGCGATTATGGTCCACTAGGTCTCGATGGCATTGGTGAACAAGACTGACCAATCATGATTCATTGTTACGTCGGTGTATGGCATCGTAGAAGCCTCTATTAACACAATTTTGTGGGTTGAGTTGTGTTTGATTAGAGCATGTTTTCCAGAGATGGCATGGATTGTGCGTACTGATTTTAATGTCATGCTCTATGTGGAGGATAGGCCGAGGGGGAGAGGCACGTAGGACCTTGGGTCCGACTTTGGGGAATTGGTGGAGGAGCTTGCTCTGAAGGTTCTGGATGCTGCTAATTGTAGATACACATAGAGGAGTTCGTCTTCTCGGTCGCGCATTGATCGTTTCCTTATAGTTATTGAAGTTCTGGAGATGTTTAGCTTGGCTCCGGTCACCTCGTTACCGAGGTCAAGATCGGACCATACATCGTGATGCCTTGATTCTTGTAGTGGCAGAGGCTCCTCGTCATACTTCAGATTTGAGCGGTGTTGGTTGACAGAGGAGCGATTTAGCGACATGGTCGTTGCATTATTGTATGAGTTGGTGGTGGAGGGATCGACTATGGTGAGGTTAGCGATGAAGCTAGCGTCTTTACATCACAGACTCTCGATGCTCAAGAGGGAGACTCGGTATACGTGCAGACCGAGGAGGAGTCAAGAGTAGGATGAGTTGATCAGGTTGGATCGATTTGAGGATGATAGGGAACTGGACAAGGAGCCGAGGGATGATCCAGAAGATCTCGGAGGAGGAAAACCGGAAGCGTAAGTACGAGTGGAGGTAGAGATCACGACAGAGGTAGTTGAAGGAGGGTGATGCTAATAGATTCTTCCACACGGTTGCTAGCGGTAGGAGGAGAAACATGATACATTCAATAGAGGTGGGGGGAAGGAGTTCCCCCAAGATGGTGCAATAGCGAGGGCAGTCACGGATTATTTCAAGGGCATGAGTAGGCACCTTCCACACTACGGATCGTATTGGCTAGGGTTGGGGATAAACATTGTTTCATAGCATGATGTGGAGGCTTTGTGGTCTTTGAGGTTAGGGATGTTGTTTTAGAGGCTGAACCCAAATGGTTGCATGGGGTCAGATGGATTCCATGTCTTCTTCTACAAGGAATTCTAGGATTTGATAGCTAGTGAGGTTGTATATGTTGTGGTTGAATTTGATGAGGAAACTTCGGTTTTGATCAGGTAAACCGCTTGTTCATTTTTCTTGTTCATTTTTCTGATTCCAAAGAAGGACGTGATAACCAGAATCGAGGACTACATGCCCATTGCTCTACCCAACACAATTTATCTGATTGTGACTAAAGAGTCGGCTAATTGTTTGAGAGGAATATTGAACAAGATCATCCCACTGGATCAGAGTTTCTTCTTACCAGGACGACAACTTATGGATCGTGTTGTCGCAGCCTTTGTGATTGTAGCAGATTGGTGTAGGAGAAAAGTTAGGGGTGTTCTATGGAGGTGGACTTTTCGAAGGCTTATGATTGTGTGGACTGGTTTTTCATGTGGGCTTCTCTACACAGGAGGGCTATTCCAGAGAGATGGATATCGTGGGTAAAGAGGTGTGTCACGACTACATCTTATGTAGTTCTTTTGAATGGCCAACCGAAGGAAGAGTTCCTCCAACCTGAACGAGATGTTCGGCAACGTTGTTCGTTGGCACCATTGCTTTTTGTATTGGTAGTTTATACTCTGACGATCATGGTTGATCGGGTTGTTTCAGGGGGGCTTTTGCAGTGGTTACTCAAGAGATGACATCTCTATACCCATCCTCCAGTACGTGAATAACACAATTCTCTTTGTGGAGGTGGCACTGACAGTTGCAGAGGATTCTCAGTGATTTTGGACACGATTGGGACGGTGTCTAGACTGATATTAAGCAGGGACAAGTCGGAGTTTGTTCCTTTTGGTCTGATGGATGCGGAGATTGATTATTGCGCGAGATGGTTGCATTCTCCATGAAGGGACATGACGTTGTACTACCTTGATGTGCCTCTAGTGGCTAGTCAGATGCACGTCAGCGACTGATTACCAGGGATTGAGAAGTTGGAGCAGAAGTTAGCTGAGTGGAAGTCTGTTTGCTTGTCCAGGGATGGTAGGTTGGTGTAATTGCGCTAGATTCTATTGGTGATTCCTATCTTCTCGACTCGTGCTTATGGGTGTTAGGAAGAGGCTTGATACCATCATGAGGTGTTTTTTCTAATCGTCGTCTGGGCAGTCATGTAGGTTTCCTCTAGTGGATTGGAAATCGGTGTCTTGCCCGAAGGAGGATGGTGGACTTGGAGTATATAATTTGGAGGTGAATAAGGCCTTGTTCGGCAAGTGGGTTACACGTATTTGGGGTGACTGCGACTCTTCGATATGCAATCTCGTTCCGAGGATCTATGGACATGAACTTTCATTTCCTACACAAGAGGATCTTGGGGGTCACACCTTCATACCTCTAGAGGGGCGTATGCAGTGTGACACAGGAGATACGTCCATTTTTTGGACCTCTGGTTGGAGACGGCACGGGTTTCTGTTTCTGGACTGACGATTGGAGCGAGGGTGGGGCCTTGGCCGTAAGGTTCCCGTGACTTATGGCGATGGTGGAGCACCCAGACTACTCAGTGGCTAAGGTCTGGGATGGGCACTCCTTTCCACGGTTTAGATATGAACTCTTATATCAGCGTTTGAAGTTCATTATTTTGCGTACGGAGCTCGATGAGGTGGCAGTACCCATGAATTGACGGGACTGTTGGATATGGCATGATGGTTCCTTCTCGATTAAGAAGGCATACATGGCGATGAGGGGACCGGCGATTTATGACCCTGGAGGGTGTGCGGCGGACTGTAAGCAGACTTGAAAGTGGAAGGTCCCAACTCGTGTAAAGGTTTTCTTGTGGATCTTCAGGAGGATCATGTTACTGACGAGGGACAGACCCGTTTCTTTCAGGGGCAGACCAAGATTGCCCCAGATGTCCGGAGGTTGTGGAGGATGCAAACCATCTTTTCTTCACTTGTGGTAGCTATGCGTACATCTAGAACCACTTCTTGAATCATGCGGTGAGTACTGACACTGTCTCGAGCTTTCGGTGTTCTATTGGGCGGATTGGAGCGGCATGAAGAAAGAGAGATCAAGGCGCGTGGCAGTCATCTGGGCACTTTGGCTAGCTCGGAATGGGGTGATTTTTCGACAAGACCCGCTTTTATGATGAGAATGTTGTGACGCATGCAGATGCGATGGCTGAGAGTTGGATTGTGTAAATTGTACTTTCTTTCAATAACTGTAATAGGCATGTAATAAACTTCGGTGATAAATGGTGAAGTTTTTGGGCATACACCTATATGTTGCAAGTCCTTTGTTCTTTCAAAAAAAACTATACATTGATAAATTAGGGCCTCAACTATAGCTATGTCGATGTTAAAGCATAAATTTGAAGGTTTAGTAGACTCTATATAACATTTCAAAGTGAGGCCCCGGATAGGGAATTGAGGCATGGTCCGGGTCAATTTTTTTGGTAAGTTACCCAAATATATATCTTATGCTATTTGACTATTGTTATAAAAGTTATTTAATTTAACATATTGCTTTATTTTATATTTTAGTTTGTTGTATTTGCAGTTTATGTAATTTTGATTTAGTTAACTATTGATTTCAACTTTAAAAATATTGTATTGACTTTAAGCATTAGGAAAAATATATTATCCATAGAATAATCCGTATATGTTTGTAAAATATTTGTTGATATTACCAGTATCCATATTTAAGGATATGATTTGCGAATGTTAATATCCACAAGATACCCATTTTTGTATCCATATCCATATTTTATAAGGGATAAAAATATAGTAACACATGTATCTGTATCAGAACCCGTCCATTGAGAGACCCATCGTACATCATTTTCATAATCAGGTTCTTTAGATGTTTAGAGATGATTACTTAACGAATGATAATCAACCTCTAGAAGCTCTCCTTTTCGCTTCTAAAATAACTAATAAATTGGAGATCGCTATTAAGGGATCATTTTGTCACAAGGTTTATGGTTCATAGAACTAGACGGAGAAATGGCAGAAGATAAAGTAACAATCTTTGTATTAAGTGATAGATACTTGATTTTTCACAACATATCTAAAGCAATAAAGAGGGAACAAAAAAAGTCAGATATGGGCACTGTATTTGAACTAAATAGCCGAATAAATACTTAAAAGATATGGTTGTTTTTAAGATGAGGGGATTGAATGTAATGTCCACAGTCCTGATCAGATGACATGTTGAAAAGCTCGTGACCTCCCAGGTGTTTTCAATTGTTACCAAACTTTCCTCATTGCAATCACAGAAGAAAAGGTGAAAAACACATGGTAGATAAATCAGTGACCTCTTATGGCGAAAAACACATGGTAGATAAATCAGTGACCTCTTATGAAAATATGTAAACTTCGAGTCGTTATAATTGAAACCATCACATAATAAAAAGTGTAGAATATACAGGTCAATATAGCAAGTTTAAATGGGCAATGTTGTGCTCCTAAAAAAATGTTGGTATATAGTACAACAAACCTGTGTGCAGTCTCAAATTCTTGTGCAAAATTGGCACTTTTTAATCCCAATTAGCAGTTGACTACTCCTGTAAAATTTTGTTCAATTCAATCAACGAAGGAAGAAGCTAGGTAAAACCTTTTTATACATAAAAACTGAAAGCATAAGACATCCAATCAGAGAGATAAATGGTATCATTTTCTCTTTAAAATAATTAGGTGTGTGCTATTTTCATGGATTCTTAGAAAGAAGTGCACTGAAAATAAGTTCAGCTATTTAAGACGTACTCTGAACCGTCTCGGATGAGCACCTTCAGAGACGAAACGTGTAGTCTGCGACTGAGGTCTTGATGTTTCCATTATCAAATGATGCTGAGGAACTGGCATTACACTTGCCTTCTCTTGCATGGGGGCTACATTGCGGAAGTGACCTTCAGTATCACAAGTCACCTCATAATCTGCTTTAAGGCGTGAACCCTCCTGCAAGCAACACCAAGTGCATAAGAAATCTACTGGGCCTGTTAGCGATCTGAAATACACCAGAGCAGATATCTGTATTTGGACAAATGAAAAGACAATTAGTTTTGTACGGAAAACAGAGCCAGAATGAAAGGATACGCCACTTGATTAATACCATTTCTTTTAAAGATCAGGACAATTATTAGATGGTAATCGACATCCATGATTTTTTTAAAACAATCCAAATATTCTTCATTTGATTAATGCCAATGAGATGCACATTCTATCATGAAAAGAAAAATATCAGGGGATCTACTCCATTCTGCTACGAAGTGTTATGCTTCGTAAATGCATGGCAAAAGACAATATGGTTTATAATGAAAATAGAGAACAAATAGACATGCTTACTTCGTGAGTTAGTGGAACTGGGAAGCATGCGGTGATGATATGAGCAAAAAGAAACATGATGACAGATTATAATTCGTAAATGCCACACTACTGTAGTATGTCTGATTGTCATGGTTGTCCATGACACCACTTTGACCTAGTGTGACCATGATATAATTCAAGATCTTGATGATTAATTTATCATAAAACTCCTAAAGATGTTTTGATGCCATTGCCCATGTTAATGCATAATTCACAACAGGTGCTCAGTTTATTTGCTGAATCTTCATCAATATTGATCTCTCTTCTATTTTTGCTGGTGAAACTTTTCAGCTTCAACAAAACTCCTAAAGCAAGCAAAACAAGGTAGATAGGTGTCATATTTAGACAGCTGTCATGCTTGTGGAGACAACATCATTCAGAATATCTATTTTAGTCCTTAAGCAACAAACTCACAAGATAGTTTGGCATCCATATGTTTCCAATTCTGGAGCAACTCCAGTACAATTTCTTTGACACTTGTCTTGGAAAAATTCAACCAAGAAACATATATTTCTCCAATCTTCCAGGAGCTATTTCCTTCTTCATGTGTCAACAAACCCAACACAATGAAAGAGAAAGATCGTGATTAGACGAGTCAAAGATATTGTCGATAAAGATATCTTTTAAAGAGTCAAAGGATGAACACCCATCGCAGAATGACACCCACAGGAAGTTATGGAAAAAGTTAAATTACATGGCAAGCTGGTAAAAAACCAATGTTAGAACTCCATTTTATCGAAGACATAAAATTACCCATGACACAAGCAAAACCTCGGGTTATAGAGCACGTTCTCAAGAGTGTCTTTCCCCATGAAAAGGCCTTCCCATTTTGCTTGTTCCAAATGGTCCACGGAACCGCCAAGGGTATAGTTATGACTTAGCACTGCCTGTACACCTGGTCACCCCATCGGCCCTGCCAGATCTGAAGCTCCTCAAAAGGGAATTCGATTCTACTGCATTGGCCCAGTCAATCTCCATGATTTCCCAAATCGAACTCATGCTTTGACAAGTGAAGAAAAGGTCAACACCTTCCTCTCCTCTTCCACATGTTGGGCAGGAACTGTCATCACCAACCCCATACCCCTCTTCTGAGTAGCATAAGGACCCCATCCTCTTTCTCCTTACTAGCCAAGCATGCAGTCTCACCTTTAAAGGTTGTTGGCTTACAAATAAGGCCTTAAATGTCGATTTCGCTAGTAGCATTCGTGACTTGGGGAAATGGAAATGCCCACAACATGTCGCTGATATTTTGCTCATTCTGATTGATATCATAAAACTGCAAAGAAGTCCTGTCAAATTTCGATGTTGCGGTTTTGATGTCGCCAATTTGGGAAAATGGAAATTTCGCTGAAATTCATCGAAATTGCGAGTCATTTACAATATCAATCTGCTTTGTTCTTGATGATTTTTCCCTTGAATGATCACATTTACCTACCACATTTCTGTCCAGATTTGATCACATCAGATCATATCATAGTGTATAGCATCTGGCATTCCATTGCTAATTTGAGGTTCCCACAGCTCCTTCCCATTCCATTGTGTTGATCTGAATATTCTCTCCTTAGATTGATCGGGAATTTAGATATGAGAAGTGAACTGAGTTGATTGTATGATTTGTGCATGGTCTTCACATTTTCTTGATAATAAGCTTGGAAAGGAGGTGATTAAGGAGTTTAGTTGCTTTCAGGAATATTGATCAGTTTATTTCAGTTGAATATAGTAGTAATTGATATTTATAGTTTAGTGCGTCATTGTGAATTTAAATTAGATGATAGTTGATGCTTTATGCATTGGAAATTTGGCTTTGAGGTGGATATATGTAGCTGTTCAAACATCCCAAGCGAAAGGATCTAAGCGGGCATTGTTACTTTCCAAATTCTGTTCAGTTGTAATATACATCAAGCCGATGATTTGAGATTGTTGTGATGTCTTTGTATGGTGCGTTTTAAAAAAAGCTGGAGCTTGTTCTGTTTATCGACTCTTAGCGGCGACATTAGCATTTTGACATGGTATTTTACAGGTGAGCTGATTGTTGAAAGCATTTTATGTTGCCGAGTTTTATGAAATTTTAGAGTGGTTGTTATCGATTCATGTGTTGGAGTACTTTGTTAGAGCTTTGATATATACCAGATTAGATATTAGCTGTTTCCTAAGCTTAAGATTAGACCATATTCTAAAACCATTGCTGATCTTTAATGATATGATCTTAGTGTTGTCAAAAAAGTATCTTTATTTACTAAGTATTTATCGATTATTTTCCAGAGGGTGTATGTATATTCGTGATCTGATTAATAACAGACCTGGTGATTCATTCCATGTTGAACTGAAGGTATAAGTAGTGTGAGCAAATACTAAAAAATTGTTGAATCTTTTAAGTGAATGCGCAGGTAATGAATGCACTCGGCTGAACTATGGATCAGAATTATGATCAACTGATGTGCAGGTGTTTGAATCAACATTTGAGTCAACTTTCACCACTCCATCAGGCTGACTGGTGCGATAAAGATCTCAGCCTTATCATTGAGACAAAGTTCTAGAGCCGTGATCTGTAGATCCATTGGGAAATCAGACATCGTTTCTATTGAGTCACTACAAAGTGGCATCATGAGAAACTGAAGCAAAGGCTTCAACTCCAGGCTTGTTGAGGATTAAGACTGTGGAAAGTATGAAAGAATAGAAAGGCTTATCTTATTCGAGAGGTCTAGGGGTTCTTATATAGGACAAAACCCTAAAGTGCTCAAAGTAGAAAAATACATAAATACCCCTATGGGTTACAAGAATATACTTATGCCACAGAGAATATTCTCTATAGAATATTCTCTTAACAAATATACTCTCAACAACGCAATCTATTTTTATTCTCTAATACTCCCCCTCAAGTTGGAGCATATCCATCGATCATGCCCAACTTGGAAGCAATCCAGGAAAGGCGCTTCTTTGACAAGGCCTTTGTAAATATGTCTGCAAGCTGAAGAATTGTCGAGATGTATGGTGTAGCAATCTTGCCTCCTCGTACAGCTTTGCGAATGAAATGGCAGTCAATCTCGATGTGCTTGGTTCTCTCGTGGAATACAGGATTAGTGGCAATATAAGTAGCAGATTTGTTATCGCAGTATAGAGGAACAGGAGTGGTGATATCAATGTTGAGTTCTTGCAGAAAAGTCAGTAGCCAAGTAATTTCACATGTAGCTTGAGCCATTGCCTTGTATTCTGCCTCTGCACTAGATCGGGAGGTTACGGTCTGCTTCTTGCTCCTCCAACTAACAAGGTTTCCTCCTACCATCATAGCATAGCCCGTAGTGGAGCGATGGTCCTCAGGCGAGCTTGCATAATCAGCATCAGCATAGGCAATAACATCAATGTATCCATTTGCCCCAAAGAATAGGCCAAGTCCGGGTGATTTCTTCAGATATCGAAGGATCAGAAGAACGTCCTCCCAATGGTTTCTCCATGTATTGGCTAGCTATGCTCACAGCATAGATATGTCTGGTCTAGTAACAGTAAGATACAGCAGTTTTCCAACTACGCTTCTGTATCGTGTAGTATCTTCAAATGGAGGATCAACAGAGGTAGAGTGTTTCCTTGGTTCTGCAGGAATACCAGAGGGTTTGCATCCAAGTAATCCAGCTTCAGTTAGTATATCTAGGCAGTACTTCCTTTGTGACATATGAAGTCCTTTCTTGGTACGTAAGACCTCTATGCCCAGAAAATAGCGAAGTTGTCCCGGATCCTTTGTGAAAACCTTTTGCAGAAAAGCCTTAGTCTCCAGCACCCCTTTATCATCGTCACATGTAACAACCATATCATATACATATACAGCAAGTATAACATTAGCAGACGATCGTTTTCGGATGAAAACAGAGTAGTCATATGTAGTTCTCTGGAACCCTAGAGTGCTAATTGTTGTACTTGGTCTATCAAACCATGCCCTCGGGCTTTGCTTCAGGCCATAGATTGCTTTGCGAAGTCGGCATACATACTCCCCCTCGACTTCGTACCCTGGAGGTTGCATCATGTAAACCTCCTCCTCTGGATCTCCATATAGAAATGCATTCTTGACATCCAGTTGAAAAATATTCCAGCCCTTGTTTAGTGCCACTGAGAGGATGGTCCGTATGGATCCCATTCGTGCAACAGGTGAGAAGGTCTCGAAGTAGTCAACTCCATATGTTTGTGTAATGCCTTTAGCCACAAGTCTTACCTTCAATCTGTCAATGGAGCCATCTGGAGACCGCTTTGTAGTAAAAACCCATCGACAGGCAATAGGTTTTATTCCATGGGAACACTGCACAAGATCCCATGTCCTTCGAGAATTAAGAGCGTCCATTTCTTCATCCATTGCTTTTGGCCGCCCAGAATCTTTCAGTGCACTATTAAGATCTCTGGGAATCGAAATTGTCATAAAAGCATATGCATATCTGCGTATCTCTTGTCAGAGTATGATAATCTATTGGTATACGTGAAATGAGATATTGGAAGAAGTGTACATTGCCTCTTGGTTCTGTGTAGAGCGATGGGAAGCTCTTGAGGATCATCCGGGGTTAGTGTTGATGGGAGCACTTGAAGTTGACATATTCTTCTGCAACAAAGGAATAGGTAAAGGAACATGAACAAGACCTGAGACATGTTTTCTTTTACAAACAATAAGTGGAGCAGGAAGGTCTAATGGTATATCTGACACGTCTTGAGTAAAGAAGGAAGTTTGTTCAAAGAATGTGACATCAGCAGATATGTAATACCGACGAACAGAAGGATCGTAGCATTTGTACCCTTTTGAGTCTGAGAGTATCCCAGGAAAACACATTTAATAGCACGAGGAGATAATTTATCGGGAGTATGAAAATTATGAACAAAACATGTGCATCCAAAAATCCGCAGAGGCAGAGGGAAGGGTGAGTCATTTGGGTATAGTAAGCCAAAGGGAGTAGAGCTGTTAAGTGATGCCAAGGGGACCCTGTTTATAAGGTGGACAGCAGTCAGTATAGCATCTCCCCAATAATTCTTGGGAACCTTCATTTGGGTAAGAAGAGAGCGGGCAATATCAAGAAGATGTCTTAGTTTTCTCTCTCTACTCCATTCCGTTGAGAGGTATATGGGCAAGTTTTTTTATGGATGGCGGCCTGGCAGGCAAAAAAGGACGTCAGATCTTTGTATGTAAATTCCAAGGCATTATCAGAACGAAATATTTTAATAGTAGTAGAGAACATATTTTTGACATAATGAAAGAAATTCTTGACAACGTTATAAATTTCTGATCGTTCATTCAATAAGAAGACCCAAGATAATCGACCACAAAGACAGCAAAGTATCTATGACCACTTAGTGTTCGGATAGGACAAGGTCCCTAGATATTATAATGAACAAGAGAAAAAGGAGGACTATGGCGAGGCTCAATCCGTGAAGGAAAGGAGACTCTACGAAGCTTCCCGAACTGACACGCCCCACACTCAAGGAGTTTGAGTGTCGAAAGTTCAGGGAAAATTATGCAGAGAGATTTCGTTGAAGGATGACCTAAACGAAGGCCATAGAAGAGGATCGTCAGAGATGGATATTATACCAGTAAAATTTGAATCAGAAGGGATATTGAGGTAATAGAGGTCGTTCCTCTCATGTCCCCCGCCAAAGATCTGCCTCGTCCGGATGTCCTGAAAATAACAGCAGAACTCGTCAAAAATAACACTGCAGTTAAGTTCACGACATAGTTTCTGTACAGATGGAGACTGAGAGGAAAAACAGGAGCACAATGAATATCTGTCAACCGCGGCTTGGGAGAGAAATCAATAGTACCAACAGCAGTAATTGGGGAATGGTCCCCATTAGCAACACGAACAGTCTTCACTGATGAAGACGGTTGGGAAGACGTGAGCAAGTTTTCCTCTCCCGTCAGATGGGTATAAGCTCCAGAGTCAATAATCCATGCATGTTTATAGGTAGAGACTGAGTTTGCTACTGTACCTGAGGTAGTAGCTAGACTATCAGAAGATGCGGAGGCGATATTATTGCCAGCACAAGAAGCAGAGTCTTGTAGCAGTTGTCGCAGACGAGCATATTCAGAAGCAGTAAATGGGGTATGTACCCCTCCAGTTCAGGGAAAATTATGGAGAGAGATTTCGTTGAAGGATGACCTAAACGAAGGCCATAGAAGAGGATCGTCAGAGATGGATACTACACCAGTAAAATTTGAATCAGAAGGGATATTGAGGTAATAGAGGTCGTTCCTCTCATGTCCCCCACCAAAGATCTGCCTCGTCCGGATGTCCTGAAAATAACAGCAAAACTCGTCAAAAATAACACTGCAGTTAAGTTCACGACATAGTTTCTGTACAGATGGAGACTGAGAGGAAAAACAGGAGCACAATGAATATCTGTCAACCGCGACTTGGGAGAGAAATCAATAGTACCAACAGCAGTAATTGGGGAATGGTCCCCATTAGCAACGCGAACAGTCTTCACTGAAGAAGACGGTTGGGAAGACGTGAGCAAGTTTTCCTCTCCCGTCAGATGGGTATAAGCTCCAGAGTCAATAATCCATGCATGTTTATAGGTAGAGACTGAGTTTGCTACTGTACCTGAGGTAGTAGCTAGACTATCAGAAGATGCGGAGGCGATATTATTGCCAGCACAGGAAGCAGAGTCTTGTAGCAGTTGTCGCAGACGAGCATATTCAGAAGCAGTAAATGGGGTATGTACTCCTCCAGTTTGCTGAGCAGATGTATCTTCAATTACATCAGAAGATGCTTCGTCATAGGCATTATTGGCATTAGGCTGCATGCCAGAAGTTGCCCAACACCTGTCAGAAGGATGATTCAAGCGTCCACGGTGTACACAAGCTGGATATCGAGCAGCAGAGGAATTACGACCACGGCCACGGTCACGCCCCCGTCCAGATTCACGACCACGTCCACATCCAAAGTCTCGTCCCATGCTGTTTTGACGCCCTCTATAACCTGAGAATGTATAATGAGCCGTTGTTTCTGTAGTAGTGCAGATAGTAGATTGTCGAATGGGAGCCTCAAGCTCTTGTAAGCGTCCAAAGATGATCTCAAGGCTCGGTAAAGTTTCCGCCATTAGAAACTGATCTTTCACCGGCTTGTATTTTAGATTCAATCCTGATAGAAATTGTAAACTTGCCATTCAGCGAGTTCGCCTACTTGTTTATCACCACATGTAGGCTGAAAGATAAGGAGCTCCTCAAATAGGCTTGTAAGAAGCCTGTAGTACTCAATAAGACTTGAATCTCCCTGAATGGCTGACCAGATCCTCGTGTATATGTCAGAAAGACGAGACTTGGTCATCTCCTGAGAGTATGTGCGCTGAAGGTTTTCGCACATCACCTTAGCAGTTTCTTTGTAAAGAAGATTAGCAACAATATTTGGATCGACACTGTTTGTCATCCAGGTGATAACTTGACAGTTGTCAACAAACCATGTGTCGTAGTCTTTGTCAGTTTCTGCAGGCGAGTCTTTTGTAAGAACATACATTTTGCATTGGTCACCGATAAATACTTTGAAGGACCGAGACCATAGGACATAATTTTCAGACCCCTTAAGCTAGATAGAGGCATGGTTCAAAAAAACGCGCCTCGAGGCGCACGAGGCGTACGCCTCGAGGCGAGGCGGCCTCAAACTGCCCCAGAACGGCCGCCTCAGGGGGCCTCTGAGAGGCGAACGCCTCAGTTGCTCGAGGCGTTCGAGGCGGTCGAGGCGGTCGAGGCGGAGGCGAGGCGGTCACTGAGGCATTTTTTTATTTTCAAATTATTTTTTATGTTAATCATTTATCCTATTAGTAATTTCATATGTTTATAAAGGTCTAGTTGTTTAGGATATAAATATACAAGATGAATGCTTAAATTTGGCCACTTTCATGTTCATATTTACCATTAAACATGTCCAATTATGTCTAAAACTCTTAAGTTATACCATTAAACATACGAATATGCAAATATCATTTAAAGCATTACTTGTAAACTTAATTTTAAGGAGTTGTTACACAATAAGCTATGCAATATGCCGAAAAGGACAAACAGATAGAATTCAAGGGGAGTTCATGTACTATTCTTATACAAACAGATCCATATATCCGAATAGAAATAAAATCTTCAATAAAAAATTTCGCCGGGGGCGCTGCCCCCACACCCCTGCAGGGGGGAGCGCACCTGCTCCCCCCCTAGACCCCCCCAGGCTCGCTGACCGGGCAGCGAGACCCCCGTCTTGTTGGGGTATGTTATGGCAGGAGGGGTGCATACATTGGTTCTTCAACTTGGGCTAGATAGTTAGAATTCTGATGAAAACCGACAGATGCATTCTCATACATTTGTATATCTTTCTTTCGGTGTTTTTATTTTTATAATTTTATCATATCTTATAATGATATATATCATATGTTAGTCAGAATATATATAATTTCATTTAGTATATATTTATTGTAGTTTTTATATATATTTATCCTTGTAAACTGAGGCTTACGCCTCGACCGCCTCGAGGCTACGCCTCGCCTCGATTCCAGGGAAACCGCCTCGTTCCGTTTTTAGTTTTTTTAAACCTTGGATAGAGGTGCTTTGTACCATCAAAGAAGAAGTATGGTACACGGGCTTGGTCTCAATGGTCGCCATGGTGGCGTCTTAGGTCAAGAAGAAGTGACCTAGAGAATGTATCTTGTTCTTAACCGAACATCAAGTGCATATGCTTGCAGCAATAGACAATATTTTTTTGAGGGAAACAGTGGGATGGAGCTCCTTTAGAGATCCATCCAAAAGCAATAGACAACGCATGGTGGACCGATGGCGCTGCAGGGGCCCACGATATCGCTCCTAGGCGTGCGGTGATACAGAGGACTGTTGCTTAGGCGGCTTCAGGGAGCAAAAGGGGGATTTAGCGGCGACTCCAGGGAGCGGGAGGGTTGTTGAGAGGGGGTTGGCAACGGCTCCAGGGAGCAGGAGGGGGAGGGGGGGCTGGCAGCGGCTCCGGGAGCAGGAGGGGGGTGGGGGCTGGCGGCGACGCCAATGGGAGATCAAGTGCTGGTGGCAGTACTTAGGTGCCTGTGGCAGCATGGGCATGAGGTGGCGGTGCCAGTGGTTGCGAGAGTGGTCAGGGCGATGTCGGGGAGGATCGTTGTGAGATCCTGCAAGCACGCAGGGAGGTCGAGCACGCAAGGGCGAAGCGCGAGGAGCCCGAGTCGGGTTCCGAGGACAAGGCGCGAGGGAGGCGCAAAGGCGTTGGGGGCCAGAGGCGACGCTCCCTAGGGCACCGTGGAAGCGTCGGGAGGATTAATCTAGGGCACGAGCATGCGGAGGCATCTGGGTTAGCGCGGGAGGATGCCTGGGGTGGCGCTGGGCCGCCTGAAGACTTGGGGCTGGCGGTGGCGGAAGGATTTAGGTCAGAACACCGGTCTAGGACTGCTGCTCTAATACCATGTGGAAAGTATGAAAGAATAGAAAGGCTTGTCTTATTCGAGAGGCCTAGGGGCCCTTATATAAAACAAAATCCTAGAGTGCTCAAAGGAGAAAAATACATAAATACCCCTACGGGTTACATACTTCTGCCATAGAGAATATTCTCTGTAGAATATTCTCTTAATAGATATGCTCTCAACAATGCAATCTATTTTAATCTCTAACAAAGACAACATGGGCATTTTAATTGTGCTCCAGCCCTCTAAAGATCATTATATTAGTATTGATTAACTGCTGAGAATGGCCTTTGTTGAGATATTTATCACTTTAGATGTTATCATGTCATTTTTCTATTTCTTTTGACTATCTATGTAATTTTCCCGAGAGTTGTTCTCCTATATAAGAGAGCTCTAGGGCTACGACGAATCATACTTTTCCTTTCTCCCTTTCCACATGGTATCAGAGCGACGGTCCTAGACCGGAGCCTGTGTCCTAAATCCTTGCCCCCACCAAAACCCTACGCGTCCGCGCACATGCGCCTCCGCATCCGCGCCCAACATGCCCTCGCGCCTCCGCATCTACGCTCCCGCGTGCCTGCGCCCTAGCGCGCCTCCGACTCCCGCGCCTCCGCTTGCCTGCACGCTTGCGCGCCCATGTGCGCGTCTGCACTTGTGCGCGGCACCGCGTATCTGCATCCCCACGCGTCTGCATCCTTACGCGGCAGCGACCACGCACGCCCGCGAACACCACCTCAAGCCCCTTGTTGGGCTTCGGTCTGATCTTCTAGAGTGTGTCTTGATTATCTAAAGATACCCTAGCCTTCTGAAGGAGTCTTTAGAGAATGGAAGTGGTTGTGGTATGAGTTTACACCCACAATCATCTTCCCATATGTCTGTGTAGACGCTCTCTGTCCAAGTTTGCAACCCCAGTTTGAGAGATAGTTGTCATCATGTCAGACAACAAAGCAGATGTTCCATCCCTGGGTGCCTTCAAAGGTCCAGCACCCATTGTGAAGATGGATGGAACTAATTATGAACTGTGGGCCATGCAGTTCATGAGTTCGATGCAATGCAATGGCAAGAAGCACGTCCTCACACAGGAGGAGCATGTCGACAAAACTGGGGTTAACGCCTCATGGGAGGCAGACGACGCGTATGCACGAGTATGGCTTTCTGGAACAGTATCCATGGAGATAGCTAATGACATCTTGAGTCAGCCCACAGCAAAGGCTATGTGGGACATTCTCGCTGCTACATATTCTCCAGCGAAGAATGCGTCAAAGATTCTGCAACTTCAGCACGATATCTTCACTTCGAAGCAGAATGGTCGTCCTCTACATACGCTTTACACCTCTCTAAGGGATATGTTTCAAAAGTTACATGGGTACATTCCCTTGACTACTACACCAGAGCAACTCAAGGCATATAGAGATTCAATGATGACAGGAGTCTTTCTAATGGCACTGGATCTTGAGTATGATGCAGCTAGAGCACAGATTCTAACCGATGTCACTATACCTCCAATGAAGGAAGCAGATCGCCCGCTGAGCAGACTCTCCATATCATCTGGTGGTTCGTCCATGTCTCAGACCTCTTCAGCCATGGCAGCATCTCGTGGTAGGGGGAGCACTACGCAGTTCCGTGACTGTGGAGGCCGTGGAAGAGAAGGGAGCAGTAGACCCCCTCGTCGGCCTTGCACTTATTGCCACAGACCAGGTCATTCAGAGGAAACATGTTATTCTAAGCATGGGTTTCCAGCTTCAGCTCGTATGGCAGAACAGATCCAGTAGGATAGCAGTTCTTATGTCGCAGCTGACCAGAGCTTTGACGAGTTAGTGGCTCGGCTCAAGGAGATTATACCATCTCCAGAGTCAAATAGCTCACAGTCGGGATCTTCAGAGGTAGCAGCCTCAGCATCCACATCAGGTACAGTATATGCTTTTACTGGTTGTTACAGAGCAGACTTGTCTGAGTAGATCATGGATTCAGGAGCATCCCATCATCTTTGCGGTGACATAGGTCAGTTTAGTACTTATAGCCCGATTCAGTCAGGTAGATCTGTGGTGATAGCTGATAGGACAAACTCTCTCATCACTGGTCAGGGGGAGGTGCAGTTAACCCCTGAGATGCGACTTCGGAATGTTCTTTACGCTCCCGAATTCTCTATAAATTTACTATCTATTAGTCAAATCACCAAGGATTTGCATTATCGTGCCATATTTGACCCCTCTGCTCTTGTGCTTCAGGACATTCTGACGGACAGGATGATTGGTTCTGGCCGTGAGCAAGGGGGTCTATACATACTGGTGCAATCTCTGTATGTTGTTGTCTCCTCTCTTCGCATTGGTTCTGTCTCTCTGTATATGTGGCACCTCCGTTTTGGTCATCTTCCTTTGCAAAAGTTGCATCATGTTCTTCCTCAGATTTCTCCTCGCTCTACTTTCCAGTGTGAGGCCTGCCAGCTTGGGAAGCATCATAGATCCACATTCCAGAGTCGTCAGGGTCAAAGTAGTCATGGTCTTTTTGAGTTGATTCATTTGGATATTTGGGTCCCAATCATGTTCCTGATCTTCAAGGACATCGTTTTTATCTTGTTGTTGTTGATGAGTTTTCTAGATTGTCATGGGTCTTTTTGCTTAAGAACAAGTCTGATGCAAGTCCTATAATTCAGTCCTTTATTAATGAAATAAGAAATATCTTTTCTGTAAATGTTAAGTATATACATTCTGATAATGCACTTGAATTCTGTAGTACACAACTGTCTCAATTCTTTAGATCATATGGTATTGTGCATCAGACATCGTGTGCATGTAGATCCCAACAGAATGGGGCGGCTGAGAGGAAACATCGTCATCTCTTGGATATCACCAGGACTCTTCTGATTCAGAGTTGTGCTCCCCACTCGTACTGGGGGATGGTGTTCTCACTGCGTGTTATTTGGTGAATCGTATGCCCTCATCAATTCTTGGGGAAAAGATACCGTTCTCATTTGCATTTCCCGAGAAAGATCTTTTTTATCGCACTCCTCGTGTCTTTGGTTGTGTCATTTTTGTTCATTAGATGTCTCCGGGACTTGACAAGCTCTCTCCTAGAGCAGTCAAGTGTGTGTTTCTTGGGTACTCCAAGACCCAAAAGGGGCATCGTTGCTTTGGCCCTGCTCGGCGAAGGTATTATGTTAGTGCTCATGTCACCTTCTTTGAATCCATCATGTATTTTTCTCCTACAGGTGACACGTTCATTCCTTCAGAATGTGGAGAAGAGGTTTACATGCCACCACCTCCCGTCTCTCCTACTCCATTACCACCACCACCACATCCTCCATATACTCCACCACCACCTCCACCTCCTGCCACGCCGCCTTTCTTTCCTCAGGTGTATCACCACCGGCCTCATGCTCATGTGCCTCCACCAACATCCAGCACGCCCAAAGTTTGTCCTGAACATTTGAGTTCCATTGATGGCACTGGTGATTTGAGTTTGCAGGATGTTTTGGATGGTACTATTTCTGATGATACAGAGGACCTGGATGTGCCTATTGCTCTACGACGGAAGTGGCGTGCTTGTAAGATGCATCCTCTTTCCTCTCAAGTCTCTCTGGCGTGGTTATCTGGGGACTTTCAGAGATTTGTTGTTGCTTTATCAATGGTACAGATACCAAAATCCTATCAGGAAGCATTACAGAGTAGTCCTTGGCATCTTGCTATGGAAGAAGAGATGGCTACTTTACGACCTCGTGGTACATTGAGTGTTGTCTCCGCTCCTCCAGGTGCTTCTATTGTTGGCAATAAGTGGGTGTTTACTATTAAACATCGTGCAGATGGATCCGTGGACAGATACAAAGCTCGGTTGGTTGCTCGGGGATTCACCCAACCTTATAGGGTGGACTATCAAGACATATTTTCGCCAGTTGCGCGTCACTCTACACTGCGCATTCTTGTTGTCATTGTTGTGGTAAAGGACTGGCCCCTTTTCCAATTAGATGTCAAGAATGCATTCTTATATGGCAATTTGCACGAAGAAGTATATATGCAGCAGCCACTGGGGTTTATTGCTGAGGGGGAGTCTAGTATGGTGTATAAACTTCATAAGGTCATATATGGCCTTAAGCAGAGTCCGAGGGCTTGGTTTGATAAGCTCTCACAGTTGATTGAACTACAGGGTTTTGTTAGATCGACTACGGATCATTCTCTTTTTGTTAAGAGAACGGAAGAGGGTATTGTTGCTATTCTGATTTATGTGGATGATATTGTTGTCACAGGCAGTGATAATGAAGGAATTCAGGCAGCCAAGGACTTTATTGGACAACAATTCGTGACCAAGGATCTTGGTAAGCTGAGGTATTTTCTTGGTCTAGAATTTGCAAAACCAACAGGGAATGGTAATGACGCAAAGGAAATATGTCATTGATCTCTTATCTGAGACGGGTATGACAGCATGTAGACCTGCTACTACTCCAATGGATCCCAATGCACAGCTATATGATGATGATTCTGCAGAGGTAGATAAGAGACGGTACAGAGAGCTGATAGGAAAGCTATTGTACGTCACCATTACCGGGCATGATATATCGTTTGCTATCAGTAGGGTTAGCCAATTTATGGAGCAACCTAGGCAGTCTCACATGGATGCAGTCAACATGATCTTGAGGTATCTCAAGTCTTCTCCATGTGTAGGACATCTATTCAGGAGAGACACAACCCTTACAGTCTCAAGATGTGCAGATGCAGACTATGCTGGTTGTCCCAAGGATAGAAAGTCAACTTCAGGTTTTATTGTATTTGTAGGCAGCTCGTTGGTTTCATGGAAGAGCAAGAAACAGACAGTTGTGGCCAGATCTAGCGCAGAATCAGAGTATAGGGCAATGGCCCAAGGGAGCACAGAAATGATGTGGGTCAAGTCCGTTCTAACTGACCTAACTATGGAGGTGTCTCTTCCTATGCATCTACAATGTGATAATCAAGATGCATTATTTATAGCAAATAATCATGCCTTTCATGAGAGAACAAAGCATATTGAGGTTGACTGCCACTACACCCGAGATTTGGTTCAAAAAGGGTTTACTTCACTTCTCATGTTGATTCAGGAGATCAGATTGCTGACATATTCACTAAAGCTCTTGCAAAGGGGTTATTTCACCGTTGTTGTTCCAAGCTGAGCATGATAGATATTTATGCTCCAGCTTGAAGGGGAGTGTTGAGATATTTATATCTCTTTAGATGTTATCCTGTAATTTTTCTATGACTTTCGACTATCTATGTAATTTGCCCGAGAGCTTTTCTTCTATATAAGAGAGTTTTAGAGCTACGATGAATCATACTTTTCCTTTCTCCCTTTCCACAGCCTACTTGCGGAACCAGGATCACATCTTTCCATAAATCCATAAATGACTACAGCATTTTCCAAGACTACAAAATTTCTGGAAAAATAGCATTGCATTAAACTCTCCAAATTATATATCCTGCAATAATTGTAATAATTTTTCAAATTGCATTTTTGTTTTATAGCATTTTGTTAGTGTAACTTCATGTAATAATTAGGTAAATGTCTTTTTCTTTTATTACGTATACTTAAGTATAAGTTGTAAAAAAACACAAACCTTGCCAAGAAAGTTGGTATTTTCAAGGGTTTTTGTACATACATAACTGTTGCGATATTTGTATTAGTTATTTTCTATGTCATGTCTATGTTATTTACCCAGAGCTTTTCTCCTATATAAGAGAGCTCTAGAGCTGAGAATAAATAATCTTTTCATTCTCTAATTCCACATGGTATCAGAGCGACGGTCCTAGACCGGAGCCTGTGCCCTAAATCCGTGCCCCCACCAAAAGCCCCGCCGCCGTTGCCGACGGTCCAGAGCCCTAGCACCGCCGCCGTCGTGCTCCTTTCCCCTTGCGCTCCCTCGCTCGACGTGTGTGGTCGTATGCCCTATCTCGCGGTTGTGCCCGAGCGCGCGCCTGTCCCTTCGCACGACTGTGTCCCTATCGCGCACATCTTGTGTCCCACGCACTCTCTCGAGGAAGGTTACAGCCTAGGTCTTCAGAGACACTTTCGTGATATGGAAGGGATTGTGGTATGAGTCTACGCCTACAATCGCCTTCACATATGTCCGCGTAAACAGTCTTGTCAACAACGTGTAACCCCAGTCTATAGAAAAGTGGTGTTGTCATGTCGGACAACAAGACAGATGTTCCATCCCTGGGTGCCTTTAAAGGTCCAGCACCCATGGTGAAGATGGATGGAACGAACTATGAACTGTGGGCCATGCAGTTCATGAGTTTGATGTAGTGCAATGGCAAGAAGCATATCCTTACACAAGAGGAACCTGTTGATAAGACTGGGGTTAATGCCTCATGGGAGGCAGACGATGCCTATGCACGTGTGTGGTTATCTGGCACGGTATCCATGGAGATAGCCAATGACATCCTGAATCAGCCCACAACAAAGGATATGTGGGATATACTTGCCGCTACATATTCTCCTGCAAAGAATGAATCGAGGATTCTGCAGCTTCAGCACGACATCTTTACTTCGAAGCAGAATGGTCATCCTCTCCATACCAAGTATACCTCTTTAAGGGGTATGTTTGAGAAGTTACATAGTTATATTCCATTGATAGCTACACCAGAACAACTCAAAGCATATAGGGACTCGGTGATGACAGGAGTATTTCTAGCAGCACTTGATCATGAGTATGATGCAGCCAGAGCACATATTCTTACAGAGGCCACCATACCTCCTATGGAGGAGGCATATCATAGGTTGAGCAGACTCTCCATATCTCCTGGTGGATCTCAGACATCTTCAGCCATGGCAGCATCCCGTGGTAGGGGAGGATCTTCACAGTTTCGCGGCTGAGGTGGCCGCGGCAGAGGAGGGGGTAGTCGACCCCCTAGGCAGCCATGTACTTACTGTCGCAGAACAGGTCATACTGAGGAAACATGTTATTCCAAGCATGGGATTCCTACTACTACAACTCGTGCTGCCGAACAGACTCAGCAAGAAGGGAGTTCTTCCCATGGATCTGATTAGAGGTTTGATGATCTGGTGGCGCGACTTAGAGAGATTATGTCGAGTCATGAATCAGCGGGTTCTTCAGGATCTTCAGAGGTAGCTGCATCAGCCTCAGCATCCGCTTCAGGCATAGCATATGCTTTTACTAGTTGCTACAGGGCAGATTTATCAGAACGGATCATGGATTCAGGAGCATCTCACCATCTATGTGGTGATCGAAGTCAGTTGAAGTTTTTCTGTCCGTCTCAGACAGGATGATCAGTGGTGATAGCTGATGGGACACAATCTCCCATTACTGGTCAGGGGGAGATGCATTTGACTCCTGCATTACGGCTTCAGAATGTCCTTTATGCTCCTGAATTTTCAATGAATTTACTTTCAATTAGTCAAATCACTAAAGATCTACATTATCGTGCCATATTTGATCCATCTGCTCTTGTGTTTCAGGACATTCTCACGGGCAGGGTGATTGGAACTGGCCGAGAGCAAGGGGGTCTCTACAGACTGGTCCATTCTCCTTATGCTGGTGCTGCTTCTCTTCACGCTAGATCCGTTTCTCCTTACACATGGCATCTCCGATTTGGTCATCTTCCTCTGCAGAAGATGGTTCATGTTCTTCCTCAGATTTCTCCTCGGTCCACCTTTCAATGTGAGGCATGCCAGCTTGGGAAACATCACCGGTCTTCTTTCCAGAGTCGTCAGGGTCCGAGTAGTCATGGTTTGTTTGAGTTGCTTCATTTTGACATTTGGGGTCCGAGTCGTGTCCCAGATCTTCAGGGACAGATTTTATCTAGTTGCAGTAGATGAGTTTTCCAGATTGTCTTGGGTTTTTCTTCTTAAAAATAAGTCTGATGTTGGTCCAGTCATTCAGTCCTTTATTAATGAAATAAAGAATATTTTCTCTGCTAAAGTTAAGTACATTCGGTCTGATAATGCTTTAGAATTTTGTAGTACTCAACTTTCTCAATTCCTTAAGTCTCATGGGATTGTTCATCAAACGTCATGTGCATATACCTCCCAACAGAATGGAGTGGCTGAAAGAAAGCATCGCCACCTTTTGGATGTGACTAGGACTCTCTTGATTCAGAGTCGTGCTCCTCATTCCTATTGGGGAGATGCGGTTCTAACTGCATGTTATCTAGTCAATCGTATGCCTTCATCTGTGTTAGGGGAAAAGATCTCGTTCTTGATTGCGTTTCTCGAGACGGATCTTTTCTCCCTTACACCACGAGTCTTTGGGTCGGTCGCATTTGTCCATCAGTTCTCTCCTGGTCTTGATAAGCTCTCTCCCAGAGCTGTTAAATGTGTGTTTGTGGGGTATTCCAAAACCCAAAAGGGATATCGTTGTTTTGATCCGGTTCGGCGACGGTACTATATCAGTGCTGATGTCACCTTCTTTGAGTCCATTATGTATTTTTCTCCCACAGGTGACAGACTTACTCCTTCAGAAAATGGAGAAGAGATCTACATGCCTCCTCCTCTATCATTACCGTGCTCTCCTCCATTACCACCACCATCTTCTCCAGCATCACCTACATCAGCACCACCACCACCACCACCGTCACCTGCATTCTTTCCTCAGGTCTACCAGAGACGACCCCTTGCTCCTGCGCCTCTTCCATCATCCGGCACGCCTGAGGTATGTACTGAGCAATTGAGTTCTTCTAATGGCATGGGTGATTTGCATGTTCAGAATGAGGTACAGGGCAGCGATGATATCACTACTCCTCATATTGATGATTTAGATGTCCCTATTGCTTTTCGGCGGCAGAAACGTGCCAGGACGATGAATCCTAAATATGGAGTGGACTTTGGTTCTCATGTTTCCTTGGAACGTCTGTCCAAGGATTCCAGCACTTTGTTGTCGGCCTGTCAGCTATAGAGATACCACGCTCTTATCAGGAGGCACTACAGAGCAGTCAGTGGCGCTTAGCGATGGAGGAGGAAATGGCAGTGTTACGGTCGCGTGGTACGTGGAGTATCCTCCACCAGGTGCGTCTGTGGTTGGCAGCAAGTGGGTCTTTTCTGTGAAGCATCGGGCTGATGGTACAGTTGATAGATACAAGGCAAGGTTGGTTGCTCGTGGGTTCACCCAGACATATGGGGTGGACTATCAGGACACGTTTTCCCCAGTGGCACATCACTCTACCCTACGGATTCTTGTTACTGTTGCTGTGGTACGAGATTGGCCTCTTTTTCAGTTGGATGTCAAGAATGCCTTTTTGTATGGTGATTTACAGGAGGAGGTCTACATGCAGCAGCCACCTGGGTTTGCTGCTGAGGGGGAGTCTAGTATGGTATGCCGTCTTCATAAGGCTATATATGGCCTTAAGCAGAGTCCGAGGGCTTGGTTTCAGAAGCTCTCAGATTTGATTGAACAGAAGGGATTTGTTAGATCTACTGCATATCATACTCTCTTTATAAAGAGAAGCCACCAAGGTTGTGTGGTCATGTTGGTGTATGTGGATGACATTGTTATCACTGGCAGTGATGAAAATGGCATTCAAGCAGCGAAGGATTTCCTTGGACAGCAGTTTGTCACCAAGGACCTGGGGACGCTCCGCTACTTCCTTGGATTGGAATTTGCACAAAATCGGCAAGGTATGGTTATGACACAGAGAAAGTATGTTACTGATCTGTTATCTGAGACAGGTATGACAGGATGTAGACCATCTACTACTCCTATGGATCCCAATGTGAAGCTTTATGATGATGGGTCTGATGAGGTGGACAAGAGACGATATAGAGAATTGGTGGGGAAGCTATTATATGTTACTATTACCAGGCATGATATATCGTTTGTTGTGAGTAGGGTGAGTCAGTTCATGGAGCAACCCAAGCAGGCTCACATGGATGCAGTTTTTATGATCCTGAGATATCTGAAGTCATCTCCAGGTGCGGGTCTTCTGTTTAGAAGAGATACTTCTCTCTCAGTTACAGGATGTGCGGATGCAGATTATGCTGGGTGTCCTAGGGACAGAAAGTCAACTTCAGGCTTTATTGTGTTCGTTGGCAGTTCACCAGTATCATGGAAGAGCAAGAAACAAACGGTGGTTGCTCGATCTAGTGCGGAATCAGAATATAAGGCAATGGCCCAAGGTAGTACTGAGATGATGTGGGTTAAATCAGTCCTGACTGATTTAACTATTGATGTACCTCTACCTATGCATCTTAAATGTGATAATCAGGCAGCTTTGTTTATAGCTAATAATCCAGCTTTTCATGAAAGAACAAAGCACATTGAAGTGGATTGTCACTATACTCGAGATCTGATCCATAAGGGGCTCATTTCAACGTCACATGTATCATCAGGAGACCAAGTCGCAGATATGTTCACAAAGGCTCTCGCTAGAGGTCCTTTTCACAATTGTTGTTCCAAGCTGAGCATGATTGATATATATGCTCCAGCTTGAGGGGGAGTGTTGCGATATTTGTATTAGTTATTTTCTATGTCTTGTTTATGTTATTTACCCATAGAGCTTTTCTCCTATATAAGAGAGCTCTAGGGCAGAGAATAAATAATCTTTTCATTCTCTGATTCCACAATAACCTGTATAATTTTATATTTACGTGTGTTTCCCTTCATAATCGTGGATTATGCGTAAAACCTTGGATAGTGACTTTTGTTTACAAGTAGGAACCTACCGTTACTTTAGACACTAACCTAACCACCTCTTCAAGTTAATCTAACCCTATGTAAATCCAACTGTTGGCATTTTCTGTTTGTTTTATTCACCTTTCAGTTTCCCCTCCCTATCTCTCCCTCCGTTATTTTTCCCCCGATCTCCAACAGGAACTCCTCTGTTGATTCCTCCGATACCTTGTCAATCTCAACGTGCTTCTGGGGCTAGGCTTCCTATGAGAAACCTCCGACCACTCATCCCGCTCCTTCTTTCTCGCAGCGCCAGCCGAAGTGAACGCACCGCGACTACCTTCTTCGTGAGTGACGACAGCCTTCCCCTTGTCGCGAACCACCCTCTCCCATCTTGCAGTCTCCGGTAGAAAACCTCCGCCGTGCACGCTCGCTCCGTTGTCGAAAGCGGAGCGCCACCGAACGCTTCCACCATGCATGTTTGCGGCGCCAAGTACGCGCACACCGCCTCTCGCGCGCTCCGCCTGTCGTGCGCTACCGCCATGCACGCTCGCTCCGCCTATCGCTCATCGTCGCCATGAACGCTCGCACCGCCTAGCACGCTCGCTCCGCCTCTCGCTCGCTCCATCCTCTCGCTCGCCTCCTTCTGTCATCTTCCACCAAGGTGCTTTGGTTATGGGAAGGTTGGTCATCGCCAGGCCACCTGCACTTCGCGTCTTTTGGCGGCCTCTTCGGCGACCTCTTCAAGTAAGGCCTCTTCTCTGGCCGGTCGGTGGACTGGAAACGCTAATACTACTCGCCAAGGTGGTCCTTCCTTCGCGGAAGTGGTTAAGCTAGGCGCTGGGGGCGTTCATGCGGCGAACTCCTTACCTCGTGCTCAGGAGGGAGGGGAGGCGGTTCCTCCAAAACCCTGGAGAAAAGCTAAGCTCACATCGACATCACCGTCCTCGCATGCTGCGATCGGATACGCAACTAAAGGAGTTATCGACCTGCACATAATCAACTCGCACCTTTCCGGGTTCTTTGGGGCACATTTTACAGGAGATGTGGTGATGGTGGGAGATCGAAGATGTTGTGTCCGGGGCCTAACCGAACTTCAGAGGGAGCGCCTCATCCTCAATGGGGACGTAGGCGATATATGTTGGAGACGTCTACGCTACGCTGATGGTTCCTGCGAGAAGCTCGAGGTGTGCATGGCAAAGGTTAAAGGTGTCCCTTTCTTGTCCCGGACCGTCGAATGCCTGCGGAAGGCCCTGGGCCAGTGGGGTCGTGTTCGTAAAGTGCTCGATGATGGCCTTAGACCGGGTACCGCGGTCGATTTTACGACCATTTTAATAGAATGCTCCTCGTCCTTCCTTGATGACGTCGGCAATAGGAGCTGCTTTTCCGAGATGAAGGTCGGCGGTTTCGCCTTTTAGATCGAGATGACGATCGACTCCCCATTGCCTCTTCCTCCTCCGGCGGTCGTGAGGACGGCGTCAGCCGAGGAGGCATGGGACACCTCGGTTGTGGAGACGGCGGTTGGCTTTCCGAGACGCCCCATGAGTGAAGAGTTACGTCTCAACCGTAACATGCGGCGGCCCCTGAACTTCCCAAAAAGATTGCCCCTGGCTCCATCATCATTCCTTTTGCATGACAACGTGGACGGTCCCTCGGTGAGCCCGCCTTCTGAACTGGCTCTTGGGACGTTCGTCGTTTCTACTTCGGGCAAGGGGTTCCACCCGTTTGACCCGTTTGCTTACTCGCTTTTGGGTAATTGGTTCGCCCCGGAGTCGGGCAGCGGAAAGGAGATCCTTTTACCCGACTCGGCGGTGGGTGAGTCGTTTGGTCCGACCCACTCTCCCCTTTTATACCGTGCTAGCCAGTTACCTTTGGGGTGGGCGGATGCGCCTCACGTGATAACTATTGTGGAGCCCGTGCAGCCTTTGTCCTAGGATAGGCCTCGGACTCCAACCATCTCGTATACGGCGGCTTCACCGACCGAGTCTACTGTTCAAATGTCCTCCTTCCTGGAGGGCGACGCTGACCACGTCCACGTGGGAGAGACCAGTATGGGAAGAAGCGCGAAGCGCTACCGAAGAAGGAACAGAGCCAACGCGGCCAGACCCTCAGCCCAGCCAGTTTCATCGTTCAAGCTCCTTGTGGCGGAAGCGGCCGATGTCTTGCAAATTAGGGGGAGCGACGAAGGTTCCAAATGAAGGTTTTATCCTGGAACGTGAGAGGGCTGGGGGATCAGGACAAAAGAAGGATGGTGGGTGCACGGTTACTTGATTGGGGCTGCGACATTGTGCTCCTTCAGGAAACGAATCTCCACGGCCTGACGGAGCAAGATTGTAAGGGGTTCGGTGCTGGAGAGATAGATCAGTTCAAGTCCTTGGAGGGGACGGGATCCTCAGGTGGGATGATTGTGGCCTGGCGTTCCTCGAGGTGGGCCTTCAACTCTCTCTTTCGCGGGCGGCATATCTTAACGGTAGTCTTGGACAACACTAGATCCGATCTTCGGATGGCGGTCTCGTGCGCGTACGGCCCTTGTGATGCGGGCTTACGCGCGCATTTGTGGGAGGATCTGATGGAGGCGGCTTCTTCCGTGCGTGGGATCCCCTAGCTGGTTGGGGGGGGGGGGGATTTCAGTGTTACTCTACTATCTTCGGATAGGCCAGGCGGTAGGGGCGGTCAGGATCCGGGTTCCTCCTCATTCGCGGACACCATTGACTCGCTTGGCCTCGAGGTTCTGGACGCCATGGGTATCGGTTATACTTGGAGAAATGCTCGGTCCCGCTCACGGCTTGACCGCTTCCTGGCATCGGAGGAGGCCGGCGAAAAATTTCCATTAGCAACTGTGGAGGCAAAGCCTAGGGTGTGCTCGGATCACAACCCCATTTTGTGGTGGTCGGGTGAGTGCCCTGGTCAGCGGGGACTGTTCAGATATGAGAAGTGTTGACTGCAGGAACCTAACTTTCGGGAAGTGGTGACATCGCATTGGAGGGAGGCGGTGGTAATTGGCTCTGCTACGCAGAAATTCCATGCCAAGCTATGCTCTTTAAGGATTCGTCTTGCGGCTTTTAAGGAGACGAGGGCGGCGAGGGCGGCGGCCAAGCTGGAAGCGGAGACGACCATTCATCGGCTGGACGCTATCGAGGATAACCGAGAGCTTTCTACCGAGGAGCTTTCGGCTCGCGCTGAGGCTCAAAGCAAGTTAGTTGTGGAGGAAAAGAAGCAAGTTGCGGAGTGGAGACAAAGGTCAAGGTTGCGTTGGGCTCGGGAAGGGGATGCGAACACCTCTTTCTTCCACCGCTGTGCTAATGGAAGGTGTCGATCCAATTACTTCCGCTCTATTACTATTGATGGACGAACCGTGGATGGAAATGGCGAGATGGGCACGGCTATATCCAACTACTTCAAGCTTATGACTTCTACATCTATTCCTAAAAGATGGAGGTGGCGGGGTCGGAGGACCAGGTCGGTGGCTGATGCCGCCTACGAGAGCTTGACTCGCGATGTCTCCCTGGAGGAGCTGCGTGACACTGTGTGGGATCTCAACGTTGACGCGCCTCCTGGCCCTGATGGATTCCCGATCTCCTTCTATAAGGATTTTTGGTACACTATTGGGCCAGAGGTTCTGGAGGTTGTGAAGGAGTTCTGTTCTGGTAACGAGGGCTTTGATAGAGTCAACCGTGCGCACCTTGTTCTTATTCCGAAGTCGGTCGCGGCCTCTTCGATCGGGGAGTTCAGGCCCATTGTTGTATCCAAAGCTATCTACCTTATCACGGCGAAGGTCTTCGCCCGTAGGCTGAATGCTATTCTCGGGGACCTCATCTCTCCGGCTCAGGCGGCTTTCGTCCCGGGCCGTCAGATCTCCGACTGCGTCTCCCTCGCGTCTGAAATTATTGTTGATTGACGGAGGAGCGGCACTGGCGGCATTCTTTGGAAGGTGGACTTCTCCAAGGCGTACGATACTCTTGATTGGAGATTTCTTTGGAGCGTGCTCAAGAGAAAGGACTTCCCCGACATCTGGATCACTTAGATGCGACGTTGCATATCTACGGCGTCGTTTTCGATTTTGGTTAACGGGAGCCCAGAGGGGGGCTGGATTCAACCTCGCAGGATGGTTCGCCAGGGGTGTCCCCTCGCGCCTATGTTGTTCATTCTTGCAGTTGACGTTCTCTCTGACATGGCGGAGGGAGTTGCGGCCCACAGGCTGACTAGGGGCTTCTCGAAGGAGGGGCTGGAGGTCCTGATTGCGCAATACGTTGATGATACGCTTTTCTTCATCGAGGGGGCATCGAGGAGGCTACCAGCATGGCAATGACGCTCGAGATTTTCTCAGAATTATCGAGCCTAACGAAGAACAACTCGAAGTCGGTTTTCATTTCCTTTGGGCAGGCGGAGCTTGTTTCGGTTAACCTGGAGACGGTGTTGGGTTCGGGCAGATCCTCTCTTCCACTTGATTATCTTGGCACCCCTCTATCGCTGGGGCGTACGCGGATTCGGGACTGGTTGCGGGTGGTGGAGAAGGTCGAGGCGAAGCTCGCGGGTTGGAAGGTTGCGGTCCTCTCGAGGGGGGGTCGGTTGGTGCTCCTGAAGTCCGTCCTCTCCTCCATTCCTATTTTCCTCCTCTCCAATCGAAAAATGCCTAAAGGTCTGCAGGCGCGGCTGGAGAAACGGATGCGGGCTTTCTTATGGGCCAGCGGTACGGCCGGCTCTAGGGGGATTCACTTGGTGGGTTGGAAGGAGATCTTGCACCAGAAGGTTAACGGGGGCTTGGGGGTAAAATCCCTTGAGCAAATGAACGAGGCTCTTTTGTTAGAGTGGGCTAGCAGAATTTGGGGCCCAGGGAATGACCTGGCGTGCACTGCGATTTGGAAAATCTACAACGTCTCCGGTCCCCCTCCTCCGATGGTTTTCGCCAACGGCTCCCCCACCCCTTTTTGGCGCAACGTGGTGAAGGCCTTTGTGAGCAACCTCGCCCTTTTTAGGCATGTTCTCGGTCGGGGGGACTCCTTCGCGTTTTGGTCTGATGATTGGTCGGGGGGTGGGGCGTTGCGCTCTCGCTTTCCCAGGCTGTTTGCGATTGCAGGTGATAAGACTTGCTCGGTTGGCTCTTGCTGGAGCGACGGCCTCTGGTGCCCCATCTCCGCAGCTTCCCTCTCTGATCAAAGGTTAGACGAATTCTTGGCGTTGCTGGATTCCATTCGGGAGGTGTGTCCGCCTGGCGAGGGCAGGGACCACTGGGCGTGGAAGGATGGCAGCTTCTCCGTGAGAGGAGCCTATGGTGCAATCTCTAGACCTCCCCCGGCCGGCTCGAAGCTGCTCTTCAGGGACTGCTCGCTGATCTGGGGTCTGAAGCTTCCAGAGCGGATTGGCTTTTTTTTGTGGCTTCTTAGGCGTAAGCTTCTGATGACAAGGGATAGATGCATGAGGCTGCTGGGGGTTATTTCGGATAGGTGTCTTCTTTGCAACGCGGCGATCGAATCGATAGAGCACTTGTTTTTTTCGTGCCCCATGGTTTCTCAGGTCTGGCTGGAGTTGGGACCGGCATGGTGCAACAGCGATGACTTCCAATCTTTCTGGGATTCGGCACACGCGAACATTCATAGACCGCGGGGGGAGCGGATCACCCCCATGGCCATTCTCTGGGCAGTCTGGCGAGGAAGAAACGACCTCCTTTTTTCGGGTCAACGTTTTTACAAAGAAAATGTGTGTGCTTGTTAATCGGTTACTTCTCGATTGGAATCTGTAACGGGTGGATTGCGGTGCTGTTTTGAGCCGTTTGTTCCTGTATTTTTTTCTTTCTTTGGCTTTTAATATATTTTGGGGCGGACACCGCTGAGGAGGAAAATTCGTGTGGGGGGTAAGTTGGTAATCATATTCACCCTATGCGGTATGAATTATTTTTTTTATTAACTACCGTAGATAAGCCGCCTCTTGAAGAGGCGGCTTTGGTTAAGTAAGAGCCGCCTCTTGAAGAGGCGGCTTTAGACCAAAGCCGCCTCTTGAAGAGGTGGCTCTTAGCCAAAAGCCGCCTCTTGAAGAGGCGGCTTTGCGCCAGAACCTTAAAAAAAAGGGGGGAAGCAGCAGCTCTGCTGCTCGCAGAGCTGCTGCTTCCCCTCTTTTTTTATGGAATTGATACGTTGGCGAAGTGAACGTCATGCACGGTATGTAATAGCAAATATGATATTAGAACAACTTTTAAAGATAAGATTCATAGACAATAGTGAAGTGAAGACAATAGTGAGATTAATAGAAAGTAACTTGATCATAGTTGCAAACACATTTACATGCTTGGTTTACATTACAAAAAAATGGCAACATCACATTCTATGGTCTACGCTCCCTCCTCCTTTTGTATTGTAATTTGACAGGTCTTTCATCCGCCATGGTGGTCTCCGGTGGTCTTGGGTCAAATCCATGCAGTTGACTGTTGCGATCTATGTCGTCGATGTTGGTCATCTCGGGTCCTTCAACTCCAAAGGACAACGGGAGGGGTGAATGATGTGAAGGTCCTGCATTGTGCTCTGCTCGATCCCTCCGTGGTGCAGGCGGCGTTGTAGGTTGTCTAGATGTCCCACACTCAGGAATTGGGGTCTCAAATTCTATGCCAGACTGAGGGGGTTGTTGTGTATCCACTGGGACATCTCCCTCGCCAGAAGGCCTCTCTCCCCTTTGTTGTTTACCACGTCCCCGTCCACGTCCTCGAACACGTGAACGGGGATGAGATGTACCTTCTGCATCGGCGTCTTCCTGTGAATGCTCATCTGTAGGTCCATCTCGGAACTGTCGTTGTATAGAGTCACGTATCCTAGAACTTGCTTCAGCAGCAAGTTCTCTAATACGTGGTGAACCATCATCGCAAAGTCGAACAATCTCCTCGAATTGAGACACCTGCAATATGATCAAATCTTGTTAAAACATGTAAAATCATACTAGAAAATGTAAATACAGTAAATGCTATCTTACCGCGTAATCGAGTGTGCATCCATGTCGTCCAATGAAACGTCTTGTTATTCGACGATACCATGGCATGTACTCGGCGGTCGTATCTGGTCCTCCTAATGAAATAGGAGTCATCGACACCACGTAATCTCTACGGATGTTCCATAGTCTAATATAGACTGCATGGAACTCCGTTCAATCCACATTGCTCTTTCCTCGGAGATCGATTGCATACAATTGAGATGAAGTGTCGCTAGCCCTTGGAACCCCATGAATGCCCCCAAACTGTCGAAGGACTCTGTCCGGTATGTGTAGCTCAACAATACAAATATGAATGAGGGGGACACGAGCCACATGTAAATCCTCATTGCCACGGCAATACAATGGCAACTGGGACAACACGTCCTCTGTATATGGCCTACATATCACCTGCGTTAAATTAGAAATATTATAAAACCCGTTATAATTGAAAATAAAATGTAATAACGTGATAACTGAATACCTGCTCATCTAGCTGTAGGTCAAGTGCATCCCTATATGGCCGAACCACATGTGTAGATTCCGCTGAGATGTCAAACTCTGCATGCCACCTTGCCCCCATGGGCTTCCCTTGCCAAAGAGGTCGGTGGTGAACTACCGGAGCGATATGGGAGAATCGCTCCCAAGCCCACAACTGCAACAGTATCAATGGACCCCCAATCTCTATGGGGGAATCGCTCCCAAGTCATGCGGACTCGAGCACCATCAATGTTGGGTCGTTCAGGCCGGACCCCAAGTAATCGCTCGTACAAGCCTGCCCAACTGGGAGAAGTAGTAGGACCAATCACTGCCTGACCATCAATCTGCAACCCAAATATGTACGTCACATCCTGTAATGTAACTGTTATCTCCCCGTGGCGCATGTGAAATGTGTGCGTCTCGGGACGCCATCTCTCAATAAGAGCTGTAATCAGGTGCCAGTCCAAGGATATGAAATCCATCTGCAATACGCCCAAAAAACCCGCTACGCAAATGTGCTCAACTATGCGCTCGTCCAAGGGGACATGCCTCAGTGTACTCTCTCGTCGTCGGCACCGTAGGCATCTCGACACATGGAAAAACAAACACTAAGATTATGAAAATTATTCAAGGAAATATTAGTTTAAAAAAGTACTTACATCCCCTGCTCAAACAACAGTAGAACGGTGCTCCCTCTGCTGGCGTAAAAGAGAACGGTCAACTGGGCCCGGCTCCATCTGTTCATAAACAACAATACAAATTAATAAACAATGACTTCATATTTAAATAATTTAAACAATGACATTACAAAAATTGAAATGAATCATTCACATACTAGCTCTGTTGGGACATCTTCTTTTGTTATGACCCAAGCCCCCACAAATGCCACATTTATTTTGCGTCCTACCATGCGTAACGTTCCGCCTATTATGACCTTCAACACCACAAGTGCCGCATTGAGATTGCACGGTATTCTCCCTCATGTCCATCTCATTGTGAATCCTCTTACTCTTTGGTCGCCCCTTTTGCCTTATCCTGCTATCATCTGGAATAACTAATGGATGGTCGAAACTGGGCCACTTGTCTCTGTCACCAATGGGGTAAAACAACCCCTCATATATGTTCGACTGAGCTTGCCAAGTATACCATGGCCCAACATATTCTTCTACATCTGTGTTCAAGTGAGATAGAACAGCACATGCATGAGAACAAGGGATTCTGTGAGTTTGCCATTTTTGACATGTACACGATGCATCACTAACCAAGACAGTTTGTTTCTTTCCACCTTTTAGACCGAACTGTGTCATGCGTTGTCCTGTGACAACCTCATACATGTGCAAGGGTGCTCCTTGTATGCGAAAACAACGGTGGTCATTACTTCTATCGATCCAACGCTTCAACATGTCATGCGCGTATTTGGTATATTTCTCACCCCGTAAAATACAATTACACGCCTCGTCGTGACGGTCACAGAAGTAGCTAATGCAGTTGTAATACGTCTTCAAAACCAATGCCGCAACTGGTAGACTTCTTGCATCCTTAAGAACAGCATTGTAGCTCTCAGAAAAATTTGTGGTTGTGTAACCAAATCTATAGCCACCATCGAATGCAATTGTCCAACGTTCCTTTGGACAATCATGTGTGTCAAACCACTTTGCAGCATTCTCGTCGCATTCCTTCAGCTTGTCCATGTAAGATTGCCATTTTGCTTGGGAATAGACTTTTCCCGCCCTCATGACCATACGCTTTAGAGTTTGATTTTGTGGGCATCATTGAAATTACTACCCACATGCCGGAGACAGAAGCGCCACTGTACGTATGGTGGAACAAATTGAACCTCTGGGTATCTGAGTGCAGCACGTAACCCAGGAGCACGGTCAGATAACAAACATATTGGTCCAGCACGATCACGGAAAACATGCAAACGTAGCCTCTCCAGAAACCACGCCCAACTAGGGCCATCCTCCTCGTTGACAAAAGCAAAAGCCAATGGTAAAATGTGGTTAGCTGCATCGCTTGAGCAAGCAATAAGGATCTTCTGTTTATACATTCCATACATGTGTGTACCATCAACACTAACAATAGGCCTGCAGTGCCTAAAAGCCTCAATACAAGGACCAAATGCCCAGAAGGCCCTCTCAAATAGCTCCCCTTGGTCTACTGTTGTTGTGTCAATATCTGTAACCGAACCAGGAATAGCTTGCTCAAAGGCCCTAAAAAGATAGGGAAGTTCATTGTAAGATTTCTTCCAATCGCCGTATACCATCTCAATGTCTTTCCTTCTTGCGTCCCAGACCCTTCTTCTACTCACATGGAAGCCAAAATCATCTTGAATAGATGTCTGAAGATAAGAAACCTTGACTGAAGGAGAAATCTTAATTTGATTCAAGAATCTTACAGCCATGAAGTTGCAATCCAACTGAGGATGGTCTTGATTAACAGCACGGTTCAAGCAAGTATGCGGCTTCTCAACCATTGAGACAACAAACTGTCCATCTATTGGTCTACGATGACCACGCAATCTCCAAGAACAACCTCTAGCTCGTTCGCTGCAGTGTATATCCCACACCTTCTTATCAGATTCCAGTACCGTGAAGTTGTAATGACGTTTAATGTGGAAAACTTTCACGGCGAACACCAAATCGGCTTTGCATTTGAAAAGCATGCCATTTTTCAACTCGTTAGACAGACTGATCCCATCATCAGAATTCATGCAATCTTCACCATTCAGAATATAGCCATCACCACCTCTCATGTTCAAAAATGGAATATCAGAAACAATACGGGTTCCAACATGATGATCCTCCTCCTCATTGTCATCATTTTCCATCTCATCATCTGTATTCTGTGGTGAGGGTTCCATTAACCTGTCCAGTTCCGGATCATTAAATGGATCCATGTCTACCACGGGAGCAGAAACTGGAGGTACGGATCCACATTGTAGTACAGAAACTGGAGGTACGGATCCACATTGTGGTACAGAAACTGGAGGTGCGGATCCACATTGTGGTACAGAAACTGGAGGTGCAGATCCGGGTATAGAGACAGCGACAGTAAATATCACGGGCCGATATGCAGCACCCATCTCCTCAGCATATTCGACAATCTCTCGGACATCATCATCATACTCGACACACCCAATATAAAAACTTGCTCCATCTTGGGACATTTTATGAAAGACTTGTAACTCAAGTCCTTGAGCTAAATCCAACCTGAATACGGACTTAATGTGCTCAATCAGTCCCAAATATGACATTTCGTGACCGATTTTGATGGTTTTCATATGACCTCCTACGTAGGTCACGTCCTTACTAGACTTCGATATTGTACCCCCACAGTGACAGAAACAACGAACTTCTCGAGACATCCTACATACCATTACGTCGACATCAATGTATTAGAGTGAAGAAAATATTTCAAACAATTATTTAAACCCTAAACATGTGCCAAAACCCTAAACCATAGACAAATCATACCTTCCTTGAGGTGGAGAAGGAGATGAATAGCGGAAATGCGGCCAACGGACGTTGGCAAAATGACCGGAGAGCGTACGGCGGCGGGAGGGGGAGCCCGAGACCGCTTGGAGATCGCAGGGGGGCTTGGGCGGAGGAAGGGCGAGCGGTGGGAGGGCTTCTGTTCGCGTGGGGAGGCACTGGCGGGCCGCTGGGGTTTATTGCCCGACAAAGCCGCCTCTTCAAGAGGCGGCTTTGGTCTAAAGCCGCCTCTTCAAGAGGCGGCTCTTACTTAACCAAAGCCGCCTCTTCAAGAGGCGGCTTATCTACGGTAGTTAATAAAAAAAATAATTCAGACCGCATAGGGTGAATATGATTAACAACTTACCCCCCACACGAATTTTCCTCCACCGCTGAGTGTTTCCCCCTCCCTTTTAGACTCAAAAAAAAATCTCAACGTGCTTGCTCGCCCCATCATCATCTGCCACGGGGATCTAGTACACCGACGCAGGAACTGCTGCAAAACCCCCGAATTGGTGATCCTCTTTTCTTGCAAAGAGGGCTCCAGGTGGTTCGATTTGTTGCTGTAAGGTGGCTCGGTGTGATGATGGAATGGTGTTGAAGATGATTGCACGTGATGTTTGATATGTTCTTCATGGGTGTAGGTCGTGTTAGGTCACGCTTGCTCTTTTGCACGAAGAGAAGCACATGGTGGTGATCCTATGTGCTTTTGCATGATTAGGGTTGTGTCAGAACTTGAGGATGCCTCATATTCTTCAAGTAGAAGATTGTTGATGACATTGAACAACAAATGGGTAGTACTCTTCTATTATGGATTGTTGAAAGATATATTTATCTTTTCATGTTGTATGTATTTTTTTATTTCTTTTGTCTCTAGTATGTAATTTGCACTCCTCTCCATATAAGAGAACCCAAGGGCATCACAAATAGTGAAATCATCATTTTCTTTCATCATGGTATCAGAGCTACGGTCCTCGACTGAAGCCATGTGCACCTAATCTAATTCCCCACCTGACGTCCAGAAGGTTATGGGAAAAACATTAAGCGCATCACGGAAGCGTGAAGATCGCATCATATGCGATTGGGATCGACTAGTCGCACTAGTTTCTCGGGTAGCGTAATTTAAAAATTTTAAAGCGATGAAACCACATGATCCGAGAACACTTTTCGAATCGTTTCATCCAAACCACAAAGTAGATATAGGAGAATACCTCTTGAAGCGTGGTTGCGATCGAAGCCTCTAAAGGAAGAAACCATCTGTCTCAAATCCGACCCGACTGAGGAGACGCTTGCAAGCGCATTGATGAGACGTGTCCTTCTCACAATCCGAGATGTAGATCCACATGACCGATCTCTTGATTTCGTCACACGAAATCCGAGGTCTTCGCGTACAAGAAGCACCTAGGAAGACGAAAATCCACGACCGATCGAAGCGGCGGCACGACGACGTAGCGACGACGGCGATCCTCTCTAGGTCAAAAAGTAGACGGCCACTTAGAGAGAAAGGGGCATGTATGATGATGATGATGAGAGAGAGAGGGCTTATGAATTGTATGATGTAAAAGAAGAGTTAGTGTTGCCTCTTCTTTTATAATATTTTGGGAATCCATAGATCTCAATCCATGGACAACACAAAATCAACGATTGAGATTGTTTTGTGTTTCTTTCAATTGCCATGATTTTGTTGTAAAAAATACAACAACAATTAATTTAATTTAAGATATATTGAATAATCAACAATATAAATTAATTCAATCACATCAACACGAAGGATTAGGAAGGAGGCAAGCCTCCTTCCAATTAAGGGGGGGCGACCACCTTGAGTCCTAAATCAAGTGTGGTCGTCAACCCTCCCAATATGGAAGGGGGCCTCCTTACTATTATATGAGATCTCATATCTCATATAATCCTTCATTATATAGAACAACTTTTATTGTATACTATTTCACAAAAATAATTCTAATTTATTTTTGTGACAATTTCAATCATGCCATTGGAAATTGTGAATCATATTCACATACCCAAAATAAAATGTGAATTGTATTTTAAATTAATTGTCCAATGTGAATCCAATTCACATCAACATTTAATTTATAAATACTATTTACAAATAGCTCTCTCTAACATATTATAAATCACATTTTTTTTTGAAGGCTATTATAAATCACATTTATAATATATATGATTAAATAGTACTATCCACATTATTCATATCCATGATAATTAAATCGCATTTAATTATAATGGATCATCATTCTCATGCATCTAAATAATATGAATCGCATTCACAATATTCATGGTAATTCAATCACATTTAAATATCAAATTCTCAACGCTCAGATATACATTTTAAAAATGGAACTTTTCTTGAACTCTTTCAAGAATAATGCACTTTCTCTGTGAATACTTGGAGATAAGGACAGGGCGATTGTACGTTCCACGTATAGTGACTTGGATATTGAGATCATATCTCAAATCTAGATCCTGGTGACCTCTCATAGATGCTTGATTAAATCAAAATCGTAGATCCGATCTTCTCATTGCATCTGAATCACATTCAGATCAATGTCCAACATGTTGATTCCAGATTAGATTACTTCTCTATTGAGATAAGTCACTAAAATCCAAACATGTTTCATCACTCCCTCGGAACGAAAGTGTCATGGTTATACAATCGTTTATTGATCACATCACCCTTGAGTATTCAAAATACCCGTACATCCTGCATACTGGAAGACCTAGAATAAATCCGAAGATTTAGAGCAATTTTAAATTGTCTTCTTCAGGGTTTTATCATTAAGTTTCTCATTCGGTCATTGGGAGTTGGTATCGGTCGTATGCTTTCCAAAAGCATATATCATACCTACAAATTCTTGTCATGCTTCCAAAGCAAGATGACCATGCATACCTTATGAGTGAGCTGAGCTCATGTCTTCCGGTTCACTAGTGAACCTGTATGATCCCTTCGAGAGATTGTACTACTCATATGCCCTTGTATGTACACCAACTCGCTTGTGTATAGACCTTTATTATGCCATCAACCTGTCAATCTATCAAATGTACATACTTGGATATATAGCAATACATATGTCTCCTATCGGAGGATGCATGCCTATATTGAAACAGTATATGACATAGGTCTTGGTTATCTCGATCTCATTAAATCAATTCTTTGACCTAACATATCTCCTAACATATCTCACACCTCCGAATTTCTATTCTTATGTAGAGGACCTGCATCAAGAGGTCGGTCAGAATCAGCCATGGAAGGCCATATCGATTTCGATATAGTATCGATACAATATTTCGACATCGTATCGATACAATATTTCGACGATATTTCGACGATATATCGTCGAAATATCGCCAATTGAATGCACTTTTGTGAAGGAAATGCCTGAAAAAAGGATATTTTGCCATATCGATACCCATATCGGTCTCGTCTCGATATCGATATATCAGCGATATGATCGCCGATATATCGCGATATTTACTTACATGATATCAACCTTTAGAGAATGATTGTCATCTCCTTCTCAACCTAGAGATCATCTCGTAATAATCATTTGACGATGCTTGATGAGTCTTTAATCTAACTCTTTAGATATCCATCCAAGCAGCAACCTCTATGATTCAACCATTGAATCAATAGTTGTATGATCATTAAGATGGTCATGGTACATAACCCTAATTGTACTAAGGGACCTTATAGTACATTCATTCATTTAATCTCAGATAAGGAGTGAAATAAATCAATAACTTTTATTGATTTATCAAAGGTTGCAATAACATTTATTGTAGAAATGGTTCGCCTCGGGCTCACATGGCTAATACGGCCACCCTTCTCCGTATGTGCCCCATCGTCGCACCAACCAATCCCCCTAGCCAGCAGTCCCGCGAGGATCCCTCGTGCGCCGCCTAGGGTTCCACAGGCTACCTACCTCCTCCCCTCAACACCTTTCAATGTCTGAGGACTGTTTGCATCTGATTTTGGCTGCAAAAGTGTGATTCCAGACCTCACCCCTCCGGCCCTAGCGTGGACCCGAATTTGAGGGGGATGGTTATGGATAAGTCGGCACCCACAACCAATTCCCATGTGATTGTGTATACAACTTCAGATCATTTTACAATCCTAGTCGAGTTCTATCCTGACCTTTGTATCATTCATGGAAGGCCGTATCGGCGATATATCGCCGATATATCGGTTTCGACAGGGTAATAGTTTCGATATTACCCAGTATCTCCTTTTACAGGGATATCGGCGATATATCGTCGATATATCAGCGATATGTCATATTTCGTCGATACCTCTATATATCAATGCTATTATTCATGGAAGATTGATTCACCTACTTATCTAGCTACACCTAGTATTAAAACACACAATGGTTTATATATATTTTGTTTCGGGTCGAGGGCGCTACCCCCACACCCCCGCAAGGGGGGGGCCAACCTGGGCCCCCCTAGCCCCCCCAGGCTCGCTGACCGGGCAGCAAGACCCGCGTACTGGTAGGGTATGGTGCGACAGGAGGGTGCATACAATGTTTCTTCAACTTGATGTATGTTTATAAGTTATTTCATGTTGTAAGACTTAAATGAAATTGATTTCCAATAACTATAAGTCAATTCTTCAAAAACAAAAAATCTATAAAGTCAAGAATCAAACATTAATATCGATATGTTCAAAATGATCGATATATGCGATATAAGCTTCATAGATTGATCGATATGTGTGATCTAAGAGTATATTTGTAAGCTATTTAGTGATCTAAGAACTTGGATGAACTCCATTTTCAATATATACAGGTCAACAACTAACAATACCCAGCGATATGTTCGATATGATCGATATGTGCAATATAAGGATCATAGTCTTCACAAATGATCTATATATGTCATCTAAGTTTATATATGTAAGTTGTTTAATGTTATAAGAACTTGAATGGAATCCATTTCCAATATCTAAAGGTCAGGAATACACATTAACAGCGATATGTTCGATATGATGATCGATATGTGCGATATATGGTCTATAAATGACCGATATGTGTGATATAAGTGTGTATTTGTAGGTTATTTGTTGTTATAATATCTTGGATGATCTTAATTTCTGAAAAAATGCCAAAAAATTGGCTTTTTGAGCAATTTTCGACATTTCCACCGATATCGTCGATATATCCCGATATATCCATTTCCGGGCGGACCGAAACGATATCGATATCGAAACGGCCTTCCATGGTACATTATATCAGAAATAAGTGGCTTCTCCTTGTATCTTGCCTTCAAGGACCCGACACCTATCGTGAAGATGGATGGGACAAAGTACGAGTTATGGTCCATGCAATTTATAACCTCAATATATTGCAATAACAATGAGCATATTCTAACGAAGCCAGAGATGACTGACAAGACAAAAATGAAATGAATGCTTCGTGGAAGTAGGATGATGCGTAAGCATGTGTATGGCTCTCTGTGACTCTTTCCACAGAGATAGCCAATGATATTTTGCATCAGTCCACTACTGAGGCAATGTGGGATATCATTGCCACCACCTATGGTCAGACGAAGAATGAGACCAAGATTCTCCAACTATAGTATGATATCTTCACGACTAGATAGAATGACCATCCCCTGCACTTCTTTTACTCTCTGCTTCGAGGCTTGTTTAAGAAACTGCACAGATTCATGCTCATGGCCGCATCTACAGAACAGTAAATGGCGTACAGGAATGTTACGAGGGTTGGGATTTTTCTGGCGGCTCTTGACCCTGAATATGATGTAGCAGGCACCCAATTCCTCAAGATACATCTATACCTCTGATGGAGGAGGCTTAGAGGCGTCTTAGCAGGATCACGGTCTCATCTACTGCCACCACTACCTCCTCAGTGATGGCCACATCTTGCAACAGAGGAGGTACATCTCAGTTCAGAGGGTTTGGTTCCCGTGGCCGAGGAGGTAGATGTCAACGTGGACCGTGCACTTACGGTCATCGACCTTAAGCATAGCTATCATGCATCCATTCGTGTGGTTGAGCAAGTTGAGCCTACTGCCACTTCTTCTATTATTGACAAGAAGATGGATGATATTGTCTCCCTTTTAAGGGAGATCATGACACATGTTGCCGCTACTACTAGTGCTCAAGCAAGACCTTCCGACATCGCTACCACATCCAGAGCCTCTTCTAGCACCTCAGGTATAGCATTTGCCCTTACTAGTTGTCCTAGGGCAGTCACGACAAAGTGGATCATGGATTCTATTGTATCCTGTTATTTGTGAGGCGATAGAGCCTAGTTAGCATCATACAGATATGTACCACCAAACAGATCAATTGTCATTGCAAATGGGACACACTCCCCTATACATGAGAGGGGAAGATCTCTTTGACGTCATCTATGCGTTTGCAAAATGTCTTTATACACCTGATATTTCTATGAATTCATTGTCTATCAGTCAGATAACTAAGGGTTTGCATGGTAGATTCATTGTCGGTAATGGTGATGCTCGCCTCTGAAGAAGGTTTATGCACGGGATATCGCAAGGAGGACATTTCCATTCCCATTCTCCAATATGCAAATGACACAATGATTTTCCTGAATGGGGATCTGGATCATATGCGGCGGGCGTCTACCTTTATAGATATTTTCGGTAACATATCAGGTTTGTGGCTTAACAGAGATAACTCTATCCTCATTCCTTTTGTTCTTAGTCAAGGGAGTTGTCTACCATTTCTCGGTGCATGTGCGGTTCGTTACCTGACACATACTTGGGTCTTCCCCTAGTTGATGGGTACCTTCGCTCGAGAGAGTGGAAACTAGTTATTGATAGACTGGAGAGCAGATTGGCATGATGGAAGACGAGAATTCTTTCCAAGGGTGGAAAATTAGTGCTACCCAAGCACACCCTCTACATGATCCCTATCTTTTTATGTTCCACTAGATTGTTGCCAGTGGGAGTGCGCAAGAGAATTGAAACTATGACGAGTCAGTTTTTCTGATCAGGTGGGAGTGCGCAAGAGAATTGAAACTATGACGAGTCAGTTTTTCTGATCAGGTGGCAGGCAGGAGAAAGGAGGCATGCATCTTATCCAGTGGGATTTTGTCGCTCGTCCTAAGAAGCACGGTAGCCTTAGTCATGAAGTTGGAATGCATGAATAAAGCACTACTGGCCAAGTTGGTGCGCAGATTATGTGGAGAAAATGAGGATATAGTCTGCAGATTGTTGAGACATATCTATGACATGAGGGTTCCCTTGAAAGCTATGTTATTCAGTTCTCGTCCTCTCTTTGACAGGCTATGAAGTAGATTCTTCCGAAGCTTAGAGAAGTGTTGGCACCAATTATAAGGTATTTAGGTTCTAGCTAGATGACTGGCCGGGTGATGGCAATCTTTGTGAGTGATACCCATGCCATTTTGCTCTTACTCAGCATCAGGATGTTGTCCTATGATAGGTTTGGTCAGATGGTTCGTGCGATCCACGTTTTCTTGATGGCTTCTCAGAATAAAGGATCACGGAATACGTGCTCTTCTTGGGGAGATCTCGGAATTCCAGGGCCTTACAAATAGAAGAGATCACTTCACTTGGGCTATGGGCAAGTTTACGGTTAAAAAGGCATATCACTTCTTTGCGCAACACCATACCTTACAGCATGATATGTTATCCCAGGTTTGCAAACTCATCTAGAGTTGTAAGATCCCGCATAAGATAAAAGTGTTCCTCTGGACTGTCAGACATGGGCGGTTGTTGACTAAGGTGTGACGTGGCACAGGATTTTGCAATCGGTTGACCTTACCTACAGCAGATGTAGAGTGGAGAATGAAGACATGAATCGCCTCTTTTCAGACACAGAACATCAACTCCAATTCGGGAAAGAGGCAATTATCCCTGGCTTCAAACAGCCCATGCTGACTCGTTTTAGGCCTCTATCCGATCTACATGTGGAAACTCTCATGAGGACGTATATTCTATCTTCATTGTGTTATGGGCCATTTGGTGTGCGAGGAATTACAAGGGTGGCATTTTTATACGGATAATGTACTGGGACACTATTCAACCCTTGCTTCGGCATGGCTTCATGTATAACTATTTTTTTAATGTACTAATGACATTTTTGTGGTAAGTCCCAACTTGGGACCTCACTCTCTTCTTCAAAAAACTAAGGATTTGCATTGTCGTGCCATATTTGACCCCCCTTCTCTTGTGTTTCAGAACATATTCACGGCCAGGGTGATTGAATGTGTTCATGAGCAAGGGGTTCTCTATCGATTGCTCCAGTCTCCATATGTTGGTGCTTCTTCCATTCACATTGGATCAGTCTCTCTATACATGTAACATCTTCGGTTTGGTCAACTTCCACTGTAGTAGTTGTATCATGCACTCATGTCCTCCCACGGATCTCTTCTCGATCCACCTTTCAATGTAAAGCATGCCAACTTGGGAAGCATCACTTGTCTAGTTTTCATGTTCACCAGAATCGTAGTAGCAGTGTGTTATTTGAACTTGTCCCTTTCGATATTTGGGGTCCCAATCGTGTTCCTGACCATCAGGGGAACATGTTCTATCTTTTAGCGATTGATGATTTTTTCGACTGTCATTGGTTTTCCTTTTGAAAAACAAGTATGAGGTCAGGTATGTTATTCAATCGTTTATTAATTAAATATAGAATATTTTTTCTGCTACCACCAAGTATGTTCGCTTTGACAATGCCTTGGAGTTCTGCACTTTACAGCTTTCCCAGTTCTTCAGATCCCGTGGCATTATACACTAGCCTTTTATGTGTATACTTCCCAACAGAAAAGTGTTGTTGAATGTTGTTGGGAAAAATAAGAGAATTGTTTATTCCTTGAGCCCTAGGCTCTCTTATATAGAGGAGAGGCCTATAGGAAAATTACATAAAATAGACAAGAGGAAAAGAAATCAATAAACAAATACAAAAACATGGAAACATATCTCTACACTCCCCCTCAAGATGGAGCATAGATATCTATCATGCTCAGCTTGGATGAGCACCTTTGAAATAATTCTCTAAGTAATGCCTTGTTGAAAATATATGTTATTGGGTCCCCTGAGCTGACATGGGGTGTAGAAATGAATCCCTTCTGAATCACGTCACGTATATAGTGGCAATCGACCTCAATGTGCTTCGTCCTTTCGTAGAATGCAGGATTATTAGCAATTAAACAGGACAGCCTGATTGTTGTATTTTAGCGATAAGGGAAGAGATACATCTATATGTAGATCTGTAAGGATTGCTCGAACCCACATAATTTTTATACATGCTTGTGCCAGCCCAATACTCAGATTCAACACTAGATCTAGCAACTACAATTTGCTTCTTGTTTTTCCATGAGACAAGTGAATCTCCGACAAATTTAGCAAATCATTTTGTGGACTTCCTGTCCTTGAGACACCATGCATAGTTTGTGTCTGCACATGCTGAGATAGTAATAGTGCCACCCTTTTTAAATAGCAGCCATGTACCTGGAGATGATTAAGATATCTTAGTATCATCTGTATAGCATCCATATGTACCTGACGAGGTTGTTCCATGAACTGGCTCACCCGACTGACAGCAAATGAAATATCGAGTCTGGTAATGATAACATAAAGAAGCTTTCCCACCAGCTCTCTGTATCGTCTCCTGTCAACCTCATTAGTATCATCATATAGTTAATGCTTGGATCCATGGGTGTGGTGGTAGGTCGACATCCAAGCATACCCGTGTCACTCAACAAATCAATAACATATTTCCTCTGAGTCATCACTAGCCCTTCTTGATTCATGGCAAACTCCAGTCCCAGAAAGTATCTAAGAGCTCCAAGATTTTTAGTAACAAATTCACGACCCAGAAATTATTTCGTCCGCTTTATTCCTTGTATGTCGTCTCCTGTAATAAGTATATCATCAACACACACTATAATAGCAATCATGCCTCTGGAGATTCTCTGTATGAAAAGAAAATGATCTGCATTCGATCGTCTGAACCCATGCTTCTCAAATAAATCTAAGAGCTTCTGGAAGACTGGAACCAAGCTCTTGGGCTCTGCTTGAGGCCATAGATTGCCTTATGAAGTCTACACACCTGTGAATACTCCCCTTCAATAGCAAACCCCGGCGGCTACTGCATGTAGACTTCCTCCTGAAGATCACCAGACAAAAGGCATTCTTGACATCAAGTTGAAACAGAGGCCAATCTCGACCACAGCAACTAATAAAAGAATCTGTAGGGTTGCATGACGAGCAACTGGAGAGGTGTCAAGATAACCCACCTCTTATGTCTAAGTAAAGCCACGTGCTACTAGTCGAGCCTTGTTTTTGATCAATCAATACTGCCATCTGCATTCTTCTTCATTGTAAATACCCATTTGCAACTTACTATGGATGCCCCGGTGAGGGCTGGGACTAGACTCCAATTGGATTGAAGAGCCGTCATCTCCTCCTCCATAGCTAGAAGCCATCTGCTATATGTCAATGCCTCCTAGTAAGTCTGTGGTATGGTCACGGTGGACAAAGCAGCAACAAACCTCCTGAAATCACCCATCAGACGCTCGAAGGTGACATGAGAAGCAATCGGATATGAGGCACACGAACGCTTCTGCTTCCTAATAGCAATAGGTAAATCAACTTGATCATAAACCTCCTGAGATAACCCCTGCTAAGAAACAATATCAGTCCCATCATTAGACGTATTGTTATCAGAACAAACCCGGGGTGTGCTGGATGACGGACCCTGAGCAGGAGCAAGCCATCGACTGTAGTGGTGTGGTAGTGGTGGAACCAGAATAATGGGAGGTTGTGGGGTTGATGGTGGTGATGGAGGAGATGGTGAGGAAGGTGGTTGGCACATGGGTGGAGGTAGAATATAGACCTCATTATCCGAATCTGAAGGTATCAACATGTAACCTGTAGAAGAAAAATACATGACAGACTCAAAAATGTGACATCTATGCTAACATAATATCTCCTATATAACAGGTCATAAGAATGATAACCATTTTGAGTTCTGGAGTACCCGACAAAGACACATTTGACAGCCCTATGAGAGAGCTTGTCAATCCCTGAAGACAACTGATGGACAAACGTAAGGAAATTTTCATATTTTCTGGAAGCAAGTCCAATCTCGTATAAACTTGTTCAATGTTGATAGCCGTCCCTATTATTAGCATGGCAACGTAAGGAAATTATGTGTAATTCATATGATTAAAAAATTCAAACCTTCAAAGTGAATATTTCTTGAGATTCCTTGAATCATAACCCGTCAATTAAATCAACCCAATGCAATCCCTTCATAAATGATGGTGAAGCACCCTAATCCTACAAAGGATGTTGCTTGCTCAGATATTCCGGGGAGGGGTATCTAGGAAAGGGCAAATGCATAAATATCATGTGTGTGTGGCAGGGGGATCTTGAGAGCTAAACAAAGATCTATTTATATTTAAGGTGATTATTCTATCCATGGTTATACTTGGAGTATCTATACAAGCTCCTAAACACTAGAATAAGGGATGTCATCGTAATTATCGATAATCCATTTTTTTCTCCGTTAAATGCAAATGTAGAACTATCATGTGTGTGTGGCAGGGGGGAACTTGAAACCTAAATAAAGATCTTTTTATTTAAGGTGAGTATTTTATCCAAGGTTATACTAGGAGTGTCTATACAAGCTCTGTAAACACTAGAATAAGGGATGTCATCATAATCATCGATAATCTATTTTTTCTCCGTTAAATAAGAACGATGTCAATGCATAAAGAGATTGTCCCATTGTTGGTGAATCTTGTAAATTTGTGTGTCAAGGTTCGAATATCGATATTGATATCGTATCGTTCGGTCTGAAAATGGATATATTGGGGATATATCGGGATATATCGACGACATCGATGGAAATCTTGGAAATGACACAAAAAGTATTTTTTTTCAAATTAAGATCATCCTAGTTCTTAAACCATAAATGACATAGAAATGTACACTTACATGCAAAAAAAGTGGTGTATTTAGCACATCAATACGCATTATATCGTACATATCATTGTTGTCAATGTTGATTGTTGATTGTTAAGAGATATTAGAAAGGAACATTGAAATTCAAACAATAACAGCTTAGTGGCATCAAGGAGGTGTATTTAGTACATTAACTTTACATCACATAGCATATTATATATAAACAAAATGACGCGCTATATCTGATAGCATATGAATAAGTTAATGAGCATGATAATATAAACGTATGCACATATTTGTTAATCAGCTCTATAATTGTTTCATCTCCATCATCAAAAGGCGACAAAGCTCTCCCATTCAAAATGGGGTTCATAATATGTGTTAACGTCAGGAGTAGATAGAAAAGCAAAATCCTAAACGAATAAATCAAAAATTAAAGTGATATTGATCTAAATATCAGCCCCATATTGGCGATATCGATCTATATAGATCGAGATATCTGGGAAAGTATGTATTGAAATCTTTAATTTTTGATTGATATGAGACAAATTGTTGATATCTCGTCGATGTCTCATGAGATATCGGGTGATATCTTGGAATTAAACATACACCTGAATATCGAAATCCTAACGACATCCTGGAATATTTAAGAGAAATAAATAATCTAGAATAATTATGAATAAATCGAAAACTCAAAAAAACCATCTCCCTAAGATCTTAATAGAACTAGAAATCGTAGCTTGACATTAGAAAAACTCAGTTTCAAGTAACATAGCATGAAATATTCAAAACCCCTAAGAAATCCACCTCTAAATACATTTAAAATGATGAAAATCACCTTAGGAAGGCATTATCTAAAACCAAGAAGAAGTTGTATGCAATAACAACTCGATATGGCGAGATAGAAAGCACATATCGGTGATATCGACCGATATGGGAGAAAGCAGCATTCAAAACTTCAAGTTTTGATCGATGCCCGTCGATATCGGCAATATATCCACCGATATATCGGCGATATGTCCACCGATATCCGGGAAAATGGCATGCATAGTAGTATTGATATCGGTCGATATCCGATACCGATGTATCGACGATATATCGGCTATATATCCCGATATTTGAATTCTTGGCATCATGAAAGAAACAAATACATCGGTATAAGAGATTAGCGCTCCATCCTAATGGAGAAGAATATCAGGGTGAGAAAAAATAGCACAGTTGATATATCAATCTGTATTTTCAAAAAATCTGGAAGCAAGGCTAATCTCGTATAAACTTGTTCAATATTGATAGTCGTCCCTATTATTCGCATGGCAATGTAAGGAAATTGTGTGTGTAAAATTCATGTGATCAAATAATTCAAACCTTCAAAGTGAATATTTGTGGAGATTTCTTGGATCATAACCCGTCACTTGAATCAACTCAATGCAACACCCTCCATGAGTGATGGTGAAGCACCCTAATCCTACAAAGAAAATCTCGCTGTTTGATCAGATATTCCAGGGGAGGGGTGTCTAGGAAGGGGCAAATGCATAACTATCACGTGTGTGTGTGGCAGGGGATCTTGAAACCTAAACAAAGATCTATATTTAAGGTGAGTATTTTACCCAAGGTTATACTTGGAGTATCTATACAAGCTCTGTAAACACTAGAATAAGGGCGTCATCATAATCATCGATAATCCAGATTGTCTCATTATGGGTGAACCTTGTAAATTTATGTGTTTATGTTTGATTGATTATCACAATGATATGGAACCTTAAGAGAGGTAATTTATCCAAATGAACAATTCTCCCACAAGGGTCAAATCATTTTTGAATCAACTACAGGTATCCTTACCTTACAAATTTACAGATGTAGTTTCCACAACTCAAACCTCTTGGCATCTTGGCCACATTGGAATAATTCTGGCATATACTGCATCAAAACGTGTCTTCATGTATAGGAAACCTAGACAATGGTAACAACCATGGGACGAAATGTCGACGATATTCGTCGATATTTCGCCGACATTTCGGTTTCGCCAAGCCACCAAAATGTTAGCGAAATGGCTAATTTCTCCCGAACTCCTTTGTATTTTCACAACTTGCTGCACAATTCTGAGGTCGATTTTGGCGATGTCAGTGATATTTCGTGACATATCGTTGATATGTCATTTCGCTGAGTCATCAATATTTTGACGAAATCGATATTTAAGGCCATGGTGACAACAACAACAACAAAGCCTTTTCCCACAATTAATTAGGGTCGGCTACATGGATTCTTCGCCTCCATTCAGATCTATCTTGAGTCAATCCTGGGCCTACATCCACAAAACAAAGATCCCTTCGTATGGTCTCTTTCCAACACTTCTTGGGCCGTCCCCGCCCTCTCTTAGCCGGCTCAACATCCCAACACTTGCATCTCCTAACTGGTGCATCAGTTGATCTTCTTTGCAAATGACCAAACCATCTTAAGCGGTTTTCTCGCATCTTATCCTCGATCGGAGCAACACCAACTTTCTTTCTGATTTCATCATTCCGAATCCGATCTTTACGTGTGTGTCCACACATCCACCTTAGCATTTTCATTTCTGCTACAGCCATTCTCTGCACATGTCTATGGTTCACATGCCAACATTCAGATCCATAGAGCATAGCAGGTCTCACGGCTGCTTTGTAAAACTTTCCTTTAATTTTTAAAGGAACTTTCTTATCACAGAGAACAGTTGAGGCTCCTCTCCACTTTAGCCAACCTGCATTTATTCTATTAGTAATATCTCCATCAATTTCCCCATCATGTTGCAAAATAGATCCCATATATCTAAAAGAATCTCTCTTCTGAATGTCATCATCACCAATCTTCACCTCAATTCCTTCACAATTGCTTCCATCAAAGGTGCACTCCATATATTCTGTCTTAGCCCTAATTATACGAAATCCTTTACTCTCCAACTCATGTCTCCAGACCTCAAGCTTCTCATTTAGTCCATCTCTAGTCTCGTCAATCAACACAATATCATCAGCAAATAACATACACCAAGGTAACTCATCCTAAATGTGACTTGTCAACTCGTCCATAATCAAAGTAAAAAGAAATGGACTCAAAGCTGAACCTTGATATAAACCAATGTTGATGTCAAAATAGACAGTCTTCCCAGACGGGGTCCTTACACAAGATAAAGCCCTATCATACATGTCCTTTATGAGGTTAATGTATAGGAAAGGCACTTGTCTCTTCTCCAAAACTCTCTACAATATCTCTCGTGGGACAGAATCATAAGCCTTCTCCAAATCGATAAAGATCGTATGGAGGTTCTTCCTTTTAGCTCTATAAATCTCCATTGTTCTCCTCAGCAAATGGATGGCTTCAATAGTTGAGCCTGGCATGAATCCGAATTGGTTTTCTTTGACGTTGGAAACTTGCCTCAACCTTCTCTCGATCACACGCTCCCAAATTTTCATAGTGTGACTCATTGGCTTGATACCTCTATAATTTGAACAATTTTAAATGTCTCCTTTCACCACGAGACTCCTCCTCCAATCTTCAGGCATTTTCTTGCTTTGCCAAATAACATTGAATAGATTCGTAAGTGATGCAGACATGATTCGGCGCGTCGACGATAAATAAAATTATTTGGGCGGTGGAATGTCGGTGGAGAAAAGGAGAGGTTGAGAAGAAGAAATCTCGTCGGGAGCGAGGGGTTGAGGAAGGAGAAGCGCGTAGGCCGTAGGGATGAAAACGGTCGGATACGGATACAAATATATGTATAATCATATCCTTATCCATTTTAAAATACGAATACGAATGTGGATACGAATATTGATGGATGTGAAAAATACGTTACCATATCCTTAAAAATGAATACGAATGTAAAACGAATACGAATCAGATACGAATAATAACAGAAAGTTTTAATAGATTAACTAAAATATGCATGTTTAGGGTGGTTTACACATAAAATAGATATACCAGATATAGTAATTTCATAACAATTATATCAATAATGGTGAATGCAATCATAAAATATTGTTACGCACAATTATAAATAAATCTATTACTATACTTATGTACGAAAATGAATATACGAATACGAATGCGAATATTAACGAATGTCAAAGAGATATTCATGTCCGCATTCATTTTAAAGCGAATACGAATACGAATGTTAAAATATGTATAAAACGAATATGATAACGGATCGGATACGAATATATTCACATTCGTTTTCGTCCCTAGTAGGCCGCGTTAAGGGAGAAAGAGACGAGAAGGAGAGAGAGATAAAAGATCTCAATTTTTGATAAACTTCAACTGCCTTAGACAATGGACCCTCATCCTTTTATATAGGAGGGATGAGATTACAAAAATAGTATACTAAATTAAATTGACAACCAATTTTCCTAAACTGACTCTAACTAATTTGAAATTCAAAAGCGACAACTAATTGATTGAGATCACATGCGATCTCATTTATTTAATTAATGACATGACAATTTAAATAAACGTAAATAAAATTGACCACTAAATTTGAATAAATATTTGGCCCTATCCATTGGGCCCACGCTGCATCAATAAGCCAAGTCAAACCGCGCTCACCTAAAACTTTCCATACTTCTACAGGGATGTCATCCGGTCACGACAACAATGGGAAAAAATAGTGTGACGCAGCCAAGATCTCCTTAAACACCGTCGGTCACGACATTTTGCCCCTTGCATAGTCAATTGCAATTAAAGAATGGAATGGGTTTCACTAGATAATTACGACTGTAAATTTCACCCATGCATATCCAGTCGCAATCAAAGAGTGGGCAGGGTTCCGTTAGGCAATTAGGAGTGCAAATAGACCGAACCCGAATGCGCCTACAAAGGATTGGTTCGCTTAAGTCCTTACAGGTTTTAGTATATATCGTTAAGGTTCATAAATGTTCAGGTTGGGTTCAATCGATGTAGGGTTCGCTCGTGTTTGGTTTAATTCAATTAGCATAGGTCTTTTTTGTTACCATTACCAACTTCCAATAAGTTTAAGTTAGGTTCATGGTTCAAATAGAGTTCATACATGCATTCATTTAAATTCCATTTTTAAAGTTTATTTAAGAAATTAGTGTAAAAAGTGTAGTTTCTAATATTCTAATGCGTATGGAAATACGGTATTTATTAGATTAGAGGTTATCAGGGTTTGGGTTTCTAAAAAGAAGTGGCGCAATGTTGTATATGTACAGGAGGGGGAAGTCAAATGACGAACTCCGTCTGGTGGTGACCGTAAGGTCCCAAAAAAACTTCTGTGATAGAAACTTACATAAACTCCCCTAACTTTATACATATTTAAAATGCAGCATATAGGCAGTCGAACTTACTCAAATTGAACCTAAACGAACATAAGTTCCCAGAATTTAAAGTTGCATTCAAGTTCGGCTGGATAATATCTACCAGACACACTATCCGTAATGTGTGGATATATAGGATAGGAACACATCAATATTAAGTTAAACAGGTAATTGAAAGCATAACCGATCTAAACGAAAGTAACACGAAAGAACCCACTGACCTTATCTTGCCGAGGACCGACAAGATGGTGTGTGTGACGAGCATCGACGGCTTCGACGACACCCGCGTTTCTGCAAACCACCGTGACGGCAGCCCCTTGACGACGATCGTGCCGGGCCTCCACGCCGCAGCCGCATTCCTCAAATAGCCTAAAAATCAGCATTAATATCACATTCATCATCGTAATCATGATCATTGGAAATTAAGAATCAATGGCTTACGGTTCCCCGGCGGCCGGGAGGCGTAGAAGTCCTCCCAGCTTCTGCGGAGCCGATCGTAATCGTCGGTGGCGGGAAGCTCGGCGGACATGCGGAACCGACGCCCTCGGTGTTGAGTTCGATGCCGTCGATCCGGTCAACGACGGAGGCCCTCCAGTCCTCGAACCGGGAGGAGGCGGGGAGGGATGGGAGGTCGCGGACGAGGAGGGTGCCGGAGGCGACGGGATCGAGGCGCTTGCGCTTGTGTAGGTCGGGGCGGCGTCGGACGACGAGGTCGTGGTTGGGGACGGGGAAGTCGAGGAGGGCGCGCTTGAGGCGCCACTCGTCGACGGGCTTCACGGAGGGGTCGGACCGGAAGAAGGTGAGGAGGAGCTTGAGGCGAGGGGAGAGGGAGAGGCCGCTGCCGAGCTCCACCGCGGCGGTCACGGCGACGTGGGGGCGCTTAGACGAGGATGACATGGTCACTTCAATTGGAGCTTCAAGAGAGAGAAACTCAGAGGCGGAGGAAGGGTTTAGCTTTTCCATTTTTGGAGGAATTATTACATTTGTGCTCTTCGGAGCTTTCGTGGTTAAAGTTGTCCCTATCTGTTTGTGATAATACTTTTACCCTTGTGAATTTTGTAAGAATTCAGAGGTACAAGTGTTATTGAAAAAAAGGTTGGAGTATAATGTAATTATCGAAAATCAGAGCGTAAAAATACCTTCTTATTACAGTGTGAATTACAAAAGCTTTGCAACTATTCCTCGTCTTTAATTACCAATGTCTTTAATTACTAATCTCATTTTCGAAAGGTAATAAAATGTTACTAAACTTTCAACTTTATGGGACGTTCAGTTTGAGAATAAGTAGGAATAAAGATGGAGAATAAAGAAAATAGCGGTTTATTCTCTATTTGGTTGGAAAGATAGGAATAAGGAGAATAAGGTGAAATAAAGATAAGAATAAAGGTGGAATAATGGAATGTGGATGGGAATAGACGTACTCTTAAAAATCGCACCAGGCGAAGAATTGACCATTTATTTGTGTTTATTCTCCAAACGAACAGGATCTTAGAGTTTGACATCGATATAAAAGCGCTACGGAAAAAATAAGCTTTATCTTTTTTATATTTCAATAATGAAGCTTGTAATTGAAAATCGATGTATAGTTGGAACTATTTGTTATCATTTATTATTGTGAATAACAAGGATTGAGATTTGAGTCTTGATATTGTTGGCAATTTTTGGATCTATGTTTCTCTGTAGGTTACACCACAACCTTTAAAATCGTATCCAATCACACTATAATCTTCTATATTTGTAACTAGACTGTGATATTCATATATTGCACCATGACCCTTTAATAGTCTTTACTAGAATTGAGACTCGCGCTTTGTTGCGTCGTGATAAAACAAAACAAAAGATGTTATTTAATTTAATTGACCGTAAGAATGAGGTTAAATTTAGCAGTAAAAGAATTTCGAACGTTAAATAAAAATTTTACATAATATGAAGGCACATTTTAATAATAAGGATTAAAATTTAATTATCAAAAATTCAATTTATATTGTCTCACTAATGTAATTTTTGTTATGCACAAAAATGAAGGAACACATGCATAAAATGAAAAGAACCTATGACAATGGTGAAAAGTAAACAAAAGTCAAACATAAGTTAAAGCCAATAACAAAATATGCGGATTTAAAAAAGGTGTTGATTTTTCTCTTATTCACAATTGATGTTGCATATACCTTTACAAGACAATTCCTTAAAAGACGTTCTAATTTAACTTAAAATTTTATGGTTTAAAGAATCATCTTCATAAATAAGAGTAAACAACGACTTCACCATGTCATCATTATTGTTATATATCAAATTTAAAAATACGTTAACTCCTAACTGAATTTATTGGCATAATACAAAAAGCTGAAATTATTTCGCAAATAAAATACAAAATATAACATCAAATTACATAATTGCATAATATACGTAGAAGATACCATAGATTTTAAAAATAGAAAATGCCTTAACTTATTAATAATTACTGTGCAAAATGTATGGATAATCAAATTAAGAAAAAAACTAAAAAATCAACAAAACTTTATCAATGTCCAATAATCACAATAAAATGGAGTATTTTTAAAGCAACAAATGAGTTAAAATAGAATTCTTTAATTTACTTGTTTTATAAATATCGTAAAAACTGAGTATTTATAAAAATTTAACGCATTACTAAATAACTATCATGGGGGAAGAACATTTCTTTAAATTTATATGCAATGTCAAAAGTAAAATGATAGTGTATATATTCAATAGAATTCAAAATTTTGATTTACTAATTCAATTGCATATCATCGACGTAATCTCAGGTTTTATAAAGAATTAATGTTGAAAGTTGAATATTATTTGATTTTAAAAGGCAAAAGCTCTAACATGAATGTCATTAATTTCAAAAGTCTTAACATGAAAAAGGATAGGAAAGAGATTAAATTAGGAATATCTAAACATGGAAAGAGGTAATAAAGGGATTGTGGGAGAGAGAGAGAGAGAACATCAATAAAGTGGACAAAAGAGTAATGCAAGTGAGGAAAGAGTATTGTACGTGTGAATGGGATTGGAGAGCATCAAGAGAAAAAATAGAGAGGTGAGAGGGAGAGAGGGTTCGAGAGGAGAGAGAGGGAGTGAGGGTGTAAAATAGGGGGTAATTGTCTGTGCTTTAATACGAAGGAGAGAGGGAAAGGGCTTTCGTATGGAGAGAGAACGAAGCATACTCTCGCATGAGGGAGCAACGGGAGTGTAACACGTGATGCCAGAAGGGGAGAAGTTGAGGAGAGCAGCACCTTAGTATACAGTACATACAAAGGAATTCCTTTATACTTGCTCACAATTTTGTAAAATTCTATTTTATGTTTGGTAACCCCAAACTTTTGGTTTTTGGATGTATACGCACTATTATATTGCAATGTAAGGGTTTACTTAACAAAAAAAAGAAGGAGAGAGAACATGGTATAAAAAGATGGGAGAGTAACTTGTGTCTTGAAGAGAGAGAGAGAGAGAGAGCTTAGGAGAGCTTGGAGCGATTACCCCCTGTCAAAAGGAGGGAAAGAGCTGAGCAAAACTCAACTTTAATATATAGAAGAAATGTTACTTGCATTTCTGACTTGTCATATTTTATGTATGATATTATTCTTTTTCTTCGCAGGTTAATACGAAATATCATTGTTCTTTTTCTTGGTTCAATATGCATTGTTCTTTTTCTTAATATGCAATACGTTAGAATACATTATATACTCAGCATGTTGTCATCTGACCATCTTTGATGACAGATTTGAAAGACATGTTCGAATAATAGTTACATGCGTGATGGATATCGTCGATATGTACAGCTATATGTCTAATGGAAATTGTTGATATGTAAATTGTGTGTGTATATTGTTGGTATGCCCAGATATATGTCTAATAGTCACAAGGTCCATGTCTCTCTCTTTTTATTGTTCCTTGTTGGTTCTAAAGAGGGGGGAAATTAACTCTTCTAATTGCAGTAGTTGCGTAAAAAATCGTTGGATTTTGTTTTGATTGTTTTTTAATTGGTTACAAAGAGGTGTGGCGCTGCTCAATGACACTTTTCCAATTGACAAAAACACGTGGATGTTGTTCTGGGTGTAAAATATTACACTCCCAAAAGGATTTTGGCGACAGATTTTTTTGTTGCAATACGCGATGGTAATGGATAATAAGTAGCCAAATTCGATGGCGAGTCACCATAAATAATCATTCCGTCGATCTCGCTCTTTCCTTTCTCCGGTGCTATCTTTTTCTTTCCCATGGATGGGGTTGGGTCTACCCTCAAGGGTCGGGAACAACTCTGGAGTCAATTAAGTCAAAAATGTTGGAACCTCATAGGAGAACTCGGGCATAATGGATCACTAGATGAAGCGGGGAAAAGGTGCAAAGCGTATCCAACGAACGGGGTTGTCTGGTGAAGCGGGTAGAGGGGGAGGCCGACCCGGGTCTGCCAATGAGAAGCGGCCTAGCTACAGGACAAATTTCGCTAAAGGACAAAAAAGAAAGAAAATAATAAAAAATAGAAATGAATTAATAAATGAATAAAAAAATATTAATAAATAAATAATCGTAATTGAAGTGATTTTTAATGAATTAAATAATAAGGTTAAAATAAATATTAACCTTTATTCAAAGGTATTTTTAGCTATATATACCAAACCTAGATTTTTTTAATAAATTATTTTTACAAATAATTATATAATTTAATATTTTATTTATTTACATCATTTAACCAGGATTTTTATTATATTTTTATGAAATAAATAATAAGGTTCAATAAAAAGGTGTATTTATAATATACATAGTGATATATATACAATATGTACAATGAATTTATTTTGATTTTTATAATTTTTATTTGCATTTGTCTTGGATAAAATACCCTATTTACAAATATTTAAAATATAATAGGAATAACTATGCACATAAAATGGATAAAATAATATATTCACACAATATATAGTACATGCACAATATGCAATATACTCCAAAAAGGCACATTTTGCATCTTAACTTCGATTTTAGTGAAACCACTTTCATTTTAAAGATTATTTAATTTAGAGTATGATAAAAGTAAGTTTGGCTTTATTTTGAGTTTTTATGGAGAAGATATGGGTCTGGCAAGATTGCCTTTGCAGCCTTTTCAAAGTATTATTATTTTACACTATGTACAATGAATCTTCTTGCAATTATTTTTATATTTACAACTTATTTTTATGTATAAGTTTTAAGAAGAAAATATTTTTATTTGAGATAAATTGAATGATAAATAAAATAGAATAAAGAATTTATATACAAATATTGATGTATGTGCAATGATGAATAGTGGTGTTTATACAAATGGAATTGATTTTTCTTTTATTTTTCTACAAGAGGCCTTATTTCCCGCTACTTTATTCCTTGTCAATCAGGTCAAGTCTTGACCTTCTCTTGAGGTCAAAGTTAGCCTTTCATTGTATATATACAGTCTTTATTTTCTTTATTTTTCCTTTATTTATTTATTTTTTATTTTAGGTAAAATAATGGTTTTTATACAATATTGATGAAAGAATAAAGAATAATAAAAACATTGATTTAATAATATTTACAGGATTTTAAGAAGGGATTTTAAACTAAAATAAATGAATAAAGATGATGAAATGCATATTTATCATCGACCTATACTTTACCTTTGCTAGTCCCTTAGTAAACACTTATTAAAAGAATAAGTGACTAAAAAGAAAATGAAGAAAGGAAAAATAAAGAACTTAATACAATTTTAATTTTTAAACTATTGTTCACAAAATCAACGTATGGAGCTCAATCAGATCTTTGAATTATTAGTTTGCTGGAACCTTATTGGAATATGGAGTAGAAACCTAACAGACTCTAAGTTCCACAAGACTCCTATTCAGGTTGCCTCAATAGTCAGGTCCGAACTAGTCCTCATACGCAAATTCTGATGACTATGAATCTTACTTGTACTGTGTATGTGATATATAGCTCTCCACATCAGAAATGACAAATACTAGCCTTCTCATAGCAAGGTAACCCTAATTACCTTGTCTATCTACTTTTTCCTCGAGGAGTGGGGTATTTCCTTCTAAGTTCAAGTACGTGTGGTATCCACAATAGAAGGGGGAGAAGTAGAAGAATAAGAAGAATCCTGGAATGTGGCCAGTGTAGCCACATCTCCTTGTGAAGCCCCCACCCTTTTTTAAACATTAGTATATCTTAATTTATTATTATATATTTAAACTAACTATTAAATCTGTAGTAAAGGAATGCTCATTTTTTTAACATCTGGAAACATGTCTGAAACTCAGACTATATATTGAGACCAAAAATTTAAATAGAATTGTATAATAATAAAAGTATATCCTCTTCTTCTTTTTCGAGATAAATTTTAAATATCAGATAACTATTCAAGGAAACATGTGGTTATAAAAAAATTTTAATAAGATTTCCCATGCAATAGGATTAGGTCTAAGCTTATTTTTTTATTGAACACAAGAAACTCACCTAAATCATGACATATTCTTAAAATAATCAAAGAAAAAAAGAGGGATTTTCTTTGATACAAGAACTTAAAAGGCAACAAAAGGGAGGGAATTAAACTTGTTCATGCATGCAGCAAAGAAAGGTTAGGATTGTACCTCTTCAATCTCCAATTTTGGAGATCTATATCAACATGCATCTCCAACTAGGGAGCAACAAGGGGGTTGTTGTTGGGATTTCAGTACTTGCAGGACATCAGCTCCATTTGGAGCAGAGGTAGCAGCACTTGCTGCTAAAGGAAGTAGCAGCAACACAACTGTTGCTCTTTACAATAGAATGGAAAGGCTGGAGAAGTTGTTGGGTTGTTCAATGGAAAGGGAGGGTGACTTATAGTGTTCCTAGTTTCAGAGAATTATATCATTCTCTCTAGTACAAGCTTAATGCCTTGGTCAAAATCTCTCTATACACCATCGTTGTGGTTGTGAAATGGATTTTCTTGGGAAAATGCTTTGGCATTAATACTTTTATTAATGTGACAACTATTACAGGAGTTTCATTGGGGATTCTAATTAATAATAATTTTTCATTTCTTCAATCTACAAGAAGGAAATCAGATTAATAAAAGAACTTTATAAGAAAATGAGAAGTCGTCAAAAGGATTATAACCCTACGATGGGAAAGGAAGTCAACCTGCTTTTCACACTCATTGACATGAAGATCATCTTAAGAGTTCTTAGAATGGATAAAATTGGAAAATATAGTCTATAAATCTGTCGGCATTTTTGTTCTCTGGTATGCTCTACTATAGTATCATAAGTAGGAAGTGAAAACCATGTCTCCATGTTTAGGACATTGAATGTTGATTTGAGCAACAGAAGTCATAGATTATCTAATTGGACCTTAGTATAATAGTTTAGCTTGTATGTGCTTCCTTCAAATACCGGCATCTAGAGTTTGTAAACTACCATGATACACAATTATGTACATACTTATAAGGTGGGCTAACCGAAAGTAAGAATAAAGAGTATTCATAATCCTCATACAAGGTTGAAGAAAGATCAGTTCTTGTTATACTAAGCTAAGGATGAATTGACTGCAAAACATACTATAAAAGAGGATTCAGATAACAGCTCTGATGTTTTAGGTCGTGATAGTGGATCATGTTTGGATGTAGGATAGCGCCCTTATTCTAGGATAATAGGAGTTTATCACAATTATTTGAGTGGACCATCCAATTAGATATGTAAAGACATTCATATAAGATATAGGGGTATGATTATATACTCAATGAATCTAGGTGATTAATAAGAATCAGTGACAAATAAAATTGTGTCGGTCAGGTTGACCCTTACACCTGACCGTGCGAGGGAGTGATGACCCTCAGCTGGGCAGGAGATAGGAAGCCTAGTTAGGGCAGCAGCTGCCTAGTGCATAGGTCTAGGATCCCAATCCTTTTTACGGTTTTTACGTGAGCTCTCAATGTTTTACGCCTCGTTGGGATCCTGACTTTTGACCACTTCTGTTGACCCTTTGTTTTAGGGTACCTAGGCTGGAGGGCCCTCAGTTTTAGTTTTTCTTATGAGCTCGTTAGTCCGTACCGGTCGGGCCAATTTTTAGAATGAATTATCCGGAGAGTCTCTCTCACCCATCTGTATGGCATAGTTTTGGAGTAGACTTATCCCTTTACTGGACCGCACTTCCACTTAGAGGGAGAGACGGAAGTAGCCAAGTCTCCACTAAGATCTGCACTCTCTAAAGTAGGACCAATTTGGTCAAATATATACATGCTTTATTTTTTATTGAAATACAAATTGCTTCTATTTGGTGGAAAGAATTGTTGAACTGCATAGATCTTTATTGTACCCTACAGATATAGAATCTTTTCATTCCATACATGTTTTGGGGTCTTAGAAAAATTTTGGTAGCATACCAACTCGCATCTGAAGCTTTATTTCAACCCACGGCTCCCGTCTTTAGATGTCTGCGCCACTAGACTAGGTTGGAGCGCACTAGCAACTCAAGGTGGTTGTGTATGTTTCCATTTGTGTGCGTCTCTTGCCAAAGGTTTCTAACCCTCACCACCTCGTCAGTGAAGAGCTACGTGTAAAGTGCTTGTCCATGTTAGGATGTCAAAAAGAACCATGCGTGTGTACAAATATTCTACTTAGACCAATCAAGATGACATGTGAACATAGTTGTGGACTTAAAGAATTAAGTCGCTAGACCTGAAAAATCTCAACTCCAGCTCCTATAAGGTTCCTCTGAAATTAAGTGGATTAAGGTCCTAACCAAGCTCCATTCTTCGATTTTATTCCAGACTAGTTTAAGCATCAATTTCATTCTGAAAAATACAAATGCAAATGCAAGAAATAAATACAAAACATTTTTTTAAGAACATAAAATAAAATAAAAGACAAATCTTTTTGAAAAGTTTTACATTCTTATGGATTTTAATTTTTCAATTTTTATAAAGTTTTTAATAGAGAGAATTATACACATTTATTATAATTTATAAGGGCTTTATACAGATTTACAAAGAATTGTATACAAATATATCTACAAGATTATACAGATTTTATACAATACTTTACAAAAAGAATATTTACAAGCTTTATATACATTTTTTACAAGGATTTTATCTACAAAAGAATTTCATATACAAGTTTTAATAAAGAATTTTACATACAAATTACAAGTTTTATACAAGGATTTTAATAACGAAATTTTATACATAAAGAAATTTATTCATATATTTACAAGGTGATTACAAGTTTTGTTTACAAATATTTGTACAAATAGATATGCAAACAATATGTACAAACAAGTTATTTATATACAAGGAGACAAAATAATTTACAAACAATTTTATTAAAAAATTACAAATATTTACAAAATATTTTACAAAAATATTTTACAAATCATTTACAAAATTTTACATAACATTTTACAAATTTTTACAGAAGGGTTTTTGAAAATAATTTACAAAATTTTGCAAATCAATTTCTTTATTTACAAACATTTTAGAAATATTTTTACAATATAAATAATTTTGATACAAAATAATTTACAAAGATTTTACAAACAAAACCATTTTTACAACAATTTTTACACAAATAATTTTACAAAAACTTTTACAACAAATTACAAAGATTTTTTACAAATATTTTACAAAGTATTTGTACAAATATTTTACAAAACTATTTACGAAAGAATTTTTCAAATAATTTTTACAATTTTTTTACAAAACATTTTTATTCCAGTTTTATTAGCCATACTATTAGATAAACAAAAGTACAAGTTATGGATAAAGTATATATACAATATATATGACACCCCCTATACTTAGGTCAAACTATGTCCTCATGGCGACCAAAAAGTGATAAAGGAAGACATATCTTGTGCTAATTATAGAAAAGTGTAAAGAATCCATATTACAATGACTCAAAAAATAAAGAATGAAAAGAATAGAAATTGTGACCCCCTATACTTACGATCAGATAATCCTAAGTATAGAGACTGTACAAACGAGGAAGACCGAGGAAAGAATATACAAACTCAACAACTCAACTTGCCATCCCATATACTTAGGGTAAAAGATCACTAAGTGTAGAAAAAGAATATCAACAAGTTGAAGGATAGGAGAGAGAACATACGAAATAAAAAGAAATAAAAACACGAAAGAAGAACGAAATGAACAACATCACTCCCCATATACTTAGGGTAAAGGATCCCTAAGTATAAGCAAAAACAAGAGTAATGAAACAGGATGAAAAGGACAACACAAGTCATTCACCTCCCCTATACTTAAGATAGAGTGCATCCTAAGTATAGCACACACACGGGAAAGAGGTGAATGATAAAAATAGAAGAAGAAAGAATAAAAAAGGATATATACAAAAGAATATCAACTCAGGTACCAGATGCGAAAGATGTCAAAGAATCATCATCTGATACCAAATGGATAGAATCAACCACAGACAGGAATGCATCATGATATAGATATGGCTTTAGCAATTGTCCGATCACAATTAATGGTTGTGCATCAGATGACAACCAGATATGACAATACTACCATTGTCACGCAAAGCTCTCACAATGAACGGTCCTGACCATTTGCTTTTGAGTTTGGTCGGGAAACAACTTCAATTTCGCATCAAACCCCATACTTTCTGATCAGGGACAAAAGTCTCCCTTCTAATGTGTCTATCACGTCAAAGCTTGACTTTCTCCTTATACATGAGTGTGTTGTCGTAAGCAAAATCTTGGAATTCCAACAATCTGTTCAGATCCACTTTCCTACTCTACCATGTTCTCTCAAAATCCAAATTGCACACACGGAGTGCCCATAAAGATTTGTGAATCAAATCAACTAGCAAGTGGCAGGCTTTCCATAAATCAATCTATAGGGAGACATGCCCAATGGAGACTTGTACATTGTCCGATAAGCCCATAGAACTGAGTCAAGCATCTGGGATCAGTTCTTTCTTTCTGGATGCACAAGTTTCTCAAGTATCATCTTGACCTCCCTATTTGAAATCTCAGCCAAGCCGTTAGTCTGTGGGTGGTAAGGAGATGCAACTTTATGCTCAATGGCGTACTCCTTCACAAGCTTTTTGACCTCTCAATTGATAAATGGCTTCCCCCATCTAAAATGAGTATCTTGGGTATCTCGAACCATAAAATAATGTTATCCTTGATAAAGGAACAAATCATATGACTACCAGCGATGTGGGGGATCGCCTCCACCCAACGACTAACATAATCGACGGCAAGCAGGATGTATTGAAATCCTTGACAGACAGGGAATGGTCCCATGAAGTCTATGACCCAAGCATCAAAACAAATCTAAAATCTAGATATATCTCAGGGGCATGGTATCTTTGGAACCAACGGTTCCTCCCATTCTCTAGCAATCCGTACAACCTTGAACATAATCTATAGCATCCTTAAAAAGAGTTGGCCACTATAGGCCACATTGAAGAACCTTCACTACCATGCGCTTCCCCGAATGATGCCCACCAGCCTCTAATATGTAGCAATGCTGAAGCACATTGGTGTATTCCTCCTGAGGAATTCACCTCCTCAATATACAATCTACACCCTCACGGAATAGGTATGGATCCTCCAACTGGTAAAAATGAATCTTTGACAGGAATATGGCTACTTTAAGTGTGGGATAATTGTGTGGAACTTTCTTCGAGACAATATAGTTCACAATATTAGTGTACCATGGGAGTGAGGCAATAGACAAGATAGCCTTATCAGGAAAGGTCTCTGACATGGGAAGTAGTAGCTGCTCAGGGGACTCTGCATTTGAAATTCGAGAAAGGTGATCTGCCACAATATTTTTTGCTCCATGTTTATCTCGAATCTCTAAATAAAACTCCCGGAGAAGAAGGATCCATCTGATAAGGTGTGGTTTGGCATCCTTCTTTGCATATAAGTAATGTATGGTAGTGTGATACATGTAAACAATGACTCTACAACCCAGAAGATAAGAGCGGGACTTCTCTAAAGCAAACACTACTGCTAACATCTCCTTCTCTATAACTGTATAGTTGTGTTGTGCCTCATCCAGAGTCTTGATAGCATAGTGTATGGCAAATGGTATCTCATCCCGTCTCTGTCCTAAAACAGATCCAATTGCAAAATATGATGCATCCATCATGATCTCTAAGGGAAGAGACCAATCAGGTGGCTGAAGGACAGGAGCACAAGTAACCATATCTTTCATCTGATGAAATGCAAGTAAGACCTTCTCATCAACAATAAACTCACTCTCCTTACATGGAAGATCAATCAAAGGCATGGCGACTTTGTTAAATTCCTTAATGAATCTCCTATAGAATCCGGTGACCAACAAATGACCTCAACTACTTCAAATTTTTCTACGGTTCAAGCTTGGAGATCACATCAATCGTAACAAGGTCATCCTCCATACCATGTTTGGAGATGATGTGGCCCAATACAATCCCATTAGACACCATAAAGTGTCTCTTCTCCCGCGCGAGTACTAAGTTCCTCACAACATTTCTGAAGTACTCGGTCTAAATAATTAATACATGAGTCAAAACTATCCATGTAAACTGATAAATTGTCCATGAAGACCTTAAGGAAACTACCTACCATATCAGCAAAAATTACCAATATACACCTCTAGAATGTAGCGGGAGCGTTACACAATCCAAAGAGCGTCCATTTAAAGGCGTAGGTGCCAAACAGATAAGTAAAAGTAGTCTTCTCCTGATCCTCAAGAGTGATTGCTACCTAGTTATATCCTGAGTACCCATCCAAGAAAAAAAGAGAGCTCCTTCACTGCCAACTTCTCAATAATATGATCAATAAAAGGTGGTGGAAAGTGATCTTTCTTGGTCGCTGAGTTCAGGCACTAGTAATCTAGGCAGACGCAATATGAAGTGGGTAGACGAGTCAGAATCTCCTTACCATGGTCATTCATCACGATTGTAATCTCATATTTCTTAGAGACCACATGCAACTAGCTGACCCACTTGGAATCTGAAATGGGATAAATGAAGCTAGCATTACACCATTTCCTATTCCATGACAACATCCAGAGATTAGGATTCAGATGACGTGGAAATTAACGGGTCATCTTGTTGTCATCCTCTAAGTAGATATGATGCGAGCACAAAGCTGGACTAATCCCACGGAGATCTGAAATACTCCAACCAATAGCCTTGTTGTTTCTCTCAAGAACCTCTAGCAAGCGAGATTCCTGGTCATCGGTTAACTGCAAACTGATGATGACCGGAAACATTTGGGGGTACCCGTAAGGAAGGCATACTTCAGAGATGTAGGTAAAACTTTGAGCTCAAGTGGTGTCTGAATCATCTCTACAACAACCTCTGCAACTGCACTGGTAGAAGGTATATGATATGCACTGTGTGAATTGTCCACTGTGGCTACCGCATGCTCAGCATGAAGTGTATAAGATAGATCTATAAGAAATGCTCTCTACTCGGACAAGCATGGTTCATTAGTTCGCTCAAAGATCTCAGAAAACTAATCAATAAATGGCTCAAATATCTCGTCACTAATCTCAGAAGAATGTATCTCATCACCAAGAAAATATTCAGGGAAGACGCCAAATGATCTTTCATCTTGCGAGGTTCCATATCCTCCCATGGGACTGGTTGTTCCTCCATGGCATGGGCTGTCAATGTCCATGCAACTCAACGAACCTACAGATGATATCAAATCGTCCATGTAGCTATCTGTAGGATGATGGTCACGTCGTCCATATGCATCGTAATCTATAGGTCCTGGACTCGGACTTGGGACAGACTGCCCATGTATGTTTCCACGTCGTTCCATGTATTCTCACCATGACTCGAATCTTGTATGATCACGTGGTCCACGACCACCCTTTGCAGACCCTGACCCCCCTGAATATGTCTCCCCATCACTTGATCCATCATGACCACCAACAACATCATCATCATCATCATCGCTCCCACTGTCATCTTTTGATTTTGATTTGGATTTCGATCTAGTAGAGAGAATGTCGTCCACAATCGCATCAAGCTCCACCCCTCCAAAAGGGTCCGTGATTCGCCCAGATCTGGCCATGTAGTCACCGACATCTGCTCCCATTTGTTGGCTAATATTCTTATTTGGCTTGCCTCCCGGTTGATCGAGCAATGGAGCACCGTTGGAATCCAACCAACCACCTCTGCAGAACATCTTCATCCGCATCATCGTCGTGCATCTTGAAAATATATGTAAGGTCGATGGGGTCTGTGTAGTCCTCTTTGTCATGCTCCTCTCTTGCATGTTTCATCTTCAACCTCAAGTTGTAGTGCACAAAAACAAGATCGTGGAGTCATTGTTCTCCCAACTTGTTTTGTCTCCTTGAATGAATCAAGTTGAATGTGCTCCAATTTCTCTCACAACCACTGACAGTTGCTGTTTGGGACAATACTTTCACTGCCACTTTCCGTAGGCTGGGAGCTTCCATCCCATACAGTAACCACCATTCGACTGCAGAAAATCCAAAAGAGATAAATCAATAATAGTCAAATTATTACACATCACAATCAGTAGACTTAGTCCTTACCAAGAAGAGTACTGCCGCGTCCATTAACCGCGGTTACTCTACCGAAAGAACCCAAGGCATTCCTAAAGTATTTAATCTGCACATTAATCAAAACTCTGTGTGTGGCTCAGATATCTCATTAGGAGGAACATCAATGATAATCTTAGAAGAATAAGGCTTAAGAATCTCAAAATGTACCTTCAAAAGTAACTCAAACTAATCCTCATAATATAACTCAAACAATCCATCAGCTAACAATTATGAAGCATCAACAAGGGAGCAAAAATTGAATGTGCTTTCCAGGGGTTCCTTCTGGGAAAGGAACTCCTAGTATCCATGAAATCGGTAAACATATCAGTATCTCGATTCTCAGCTAGAAAATCACGGTCCTCTGAATCTAATGGTGTCGGCTCTCTCGCATCAGCTGTAGGTAGCGATGATGGCATCGTATCTGGGATCGTCTTAATCTTCAACTTATCATTGTAAGAATAAAAGGTAATCTCTCTAGTACTACAATCAACTATCACTTCGACCGTTCAAAGGAACGGTCGACCAAGTATGATCGGGGTATGGAGTAACGGTGCATGTGTGTCCATATCCATGAGAACAAAATCAACTAAGAAGCTCATGCCTTGCACCATTACAATAACATCCTCGAGGGTGACCATCGACCTCTTGATCGATCTATCAGCAAATTGAATGATCATCCTTGTCGATCTAAGAGGCCCCAACCCAAATTCAGTGAGTAGTGAAGATGGCATAAGATTGATCGAGGATCTACTATCGAGAAGAGAAAAATCAAAATCCTGATCAAAAAGCATACAACAGATGTGAGGTGCTCCCTTATCTTTCTTCGTGGGTGGGAGATTGTTGATGGCATTAACTGTGTCCATGGTCAATATGTGCGATTCTGGTCTCTGGTGTCTATTCTGCTTTGGCTGATGATGAATAGTTTTCCGCCTTACTTAAGAATGATATATTGTAGTATAGGAAGGCACAAAATGATCTATCAAAAACCACAATCTTTGAATGTTGTGGAGAATATTTACTTGGTAAGTCTACCAAGGTCGAACACAGGGACACAAGCCTCCTCATCTATTTATCGAAAATTATCGATTAAATACCAGTGATTAAATCCATTGATAAAGGTCTTCATATGTAGACACAATGCAGACAAGTATGCACATGAAACTCATGCAAAAACAATCAGGCAGTGATAGTGAATCATATGTTCTTTTTTATTTGATTTTTAACATTGTATAAATGATGCAAAATGATATGAAGAAGCTGGTACAAATATGCCCAAAAATCATCAAATAAATTAGCCATAAATGGTAGCTTATTTTCTGGGACAAATTATGCAGCAAAATGAGTTAATGGCATTACGAATCAAAGAGAAATAGACAAAAGATATCTCGAAATTTAGCATGCTTAATTAAGTGTCAAAATATCAAATAAATAATATCATAATGTAGATAATGAAACAAGCATTAAAATGAAACTAAAATCAACTAAAACAGAGATTGTATGCTCAAGATATGAGCATTTCAGTCCATGTGAATAAATGCAGTAGAAAGATGCAAAATAAAAGTATAAATATTGCACATAGGCCCCTGGTGATGAATCTCCATTTCATCACCTTTATTCTATTATTTTGGCCTTAAAAACCCTAGCTCAAGCATGTAAATATCACTAATTTGTACAAACTAACATGCATTCTCTATTCCATTTATTGTTTATAAAATACTATTTTAAATGCCAAAATTATCGAATAAAAAAGAAAAGAAAATAATAAAATTCCAAAAGGTATTTTTTGACCCCAAACCTTGATACCAAGTCAAGAATTTATTTGGTCAACAAGGAAAAAAGTGGGGGGATAAGGGCCAAAAATCACCAATAACTTCCATTTATTTATTCATCATTTATTCATTTTTAGGACCTATTTTATTTTTCACTTTTTATACTCAAATTAAAAACCTTGTACATAAAATTTGTAGATAAAAATGTGTAAAAATATACAAAATTTATTTTATGCAAATATATTATAAAGTGTACATTTTATACACATAATAAAAGGCCAAAACCCAAACTTCACAGACCCGTATTTCTTGAATAAAAACTCAAAATGCACCAATAATTGTATATAATTTTTAATGAGCTATTTAATGAAGGTGGTTTAATATTTTTTGGAGTTATTATGTGAAAGTTAGGTTTTAGACCCCTATAGTACTATATACCCGAATAAAATATTCATTTTATTTATACTTCATTATTTTCACAATTTTGCATTTTTATAATTTTTAAACATTATTTATAGTATATGTGCATATTTAGAATATAATAAAACCACAAAGAAAACACAAAATAAAATAAGTATACAAAGTACATATACAAAATACCTATACTTATACATATATAATTAAATCCCTATTTATTTAAAGTATACAAATAAAATCAGAAAAATATAATAAAAATAATTTTATGTACATTAAAATAAGTTATAAATATGTAAAATATGAGAATAAAATAATAAAATTGAAAATAAGAAAAAAAGACCAAAACATAGATGAATATACCTATAAATACACCCTTAAAAATTAACTTGTAATAAATAACACCAAAATAAATAAAAATCAATTTAAAATACTATATAAAATAATAAAAAAAATTATATAAAAAATCAATAAAATCATTTACTATTTTTAGTTAATTATTTTTGATTAAATCCTGCCTTTTTATCCTTTAGCAACCTACGTGGATCAATCACAACACTTCCTTTGTTGACCTCGGTCAACTCAGCCTCCAGTACTCTAAAAAAAACCTATCATGAGTGTCGTCTCCCGCGATTTCTGCTATTTTTCTTAGGCTTCTCATCCATCATATTCGTTGAATAATCATGAAAAGTCCAACATCTATCATCGATGATCCACTCCAAAGCCCTATATCCTTTGTATATACCTTCGATTCATCTCAAATCGTCGGTCAATAAGGATCTTTGTCTTTATCTATAAATAAACCCCTCTTCCTCCTAGCTGCATTTTGATCCTTTTCTGAATCGTGAAGTCCCCCATTGTGAGTGTGAGAGTATTCCTGATGACAGCTGGAGCATCCCCGAGCCTTGGGTGTGTGATTTGGGCGAGGTGGATCGATCCATGATGGCCCTCTGGCCACCTCTGTTTCCTGGGCAACCCTCAGGTATGAGTTGCATCTTTTTATTATTCCTAGACAGTTGTATGTCGTAGTTTTCATTCTGTGCCTTTTATTTCTAGTTTTAATCACGTTAGTAGAGTAGAATAGGTAAATCATCTCGCTGGAGCTCTCGAGATCCGACCATGTCCTCACTATTATTCACCTTATCCCCGACCTGTCTTTCCACCCCCTTACCTTGCCCTTTCATTTCTACGCTACTTCCTACACTCCAGTCACCTAGATAACCCTTGTGATCTAGAGATTGATGCTCCTCAACCGTCGTACATCGGAGCATCTCCATTCCACTCATCCAGTGTGCATCCCAGCTTCACAACCGGTCAAGGCGATTCGCCTCAAGCCAGTGAACCTCTTCCTGCAGGTGCCAAGGCGAAAGGACTCCTTCTGGAGCACAATCGCACCCGGACAAGGGCTAGGTGCTCATTCTTCTCCGACGTGACAGGACCCCGTCGATGGGTCCTAGATCTTCTGGAGCACACCAATCGATGCGGATGAGCACCCCAGATGTGTAGAGCCCAATAACTGCATCAGAAACTGTCGGTTGGAGGAGAAATCACGGCGCGAAGTTTAGGGAAGGTCACCTTCTTCCCTATTCTTCGCGCAAAGTAGATACCGTCCTATGGAAGGCCCCCTCCAATTCTAATCTCTGTCGTCTGCTCCGTGCTCGTCTCAGTCGTTCGATGGCATCCACGATTAGATCAGAATCGGCCATCGACGAAGCGATCGTGAGATGGTAGCGTGACGCGTGGCAATTGGATCATCGTCAGCCACACGAAGGCGCGTCTAATGGGGGTAATTTACATATTTAGCCCTCATTCCTTTTTGCATTTATTTATTTGTCTTGTAAATAAAATATGGCATGTAAATAAAATGGATATTTTGCATGGAGTCCCCTGTACTTCTTGCATATTGCACTTGGGTACATGTCAGGTCACCTCACGTGTTGTCCCACGTGAGGTGGCCATTTTGCAAGTATACCCATATGATTGTTTGTATTTGTATTTAGTCCAATAAATTTTAATACATGTTGTAAATTTTTGGGAAAATTTCTTATATAACCCTGATGTTTATTTTATTTACAAATATGCCCTTCCCAATTCATGTATTTTTGGTGCTTGGATTTCATATATTAAAAATAGCACCCATGCTCTAAAAATTATGTAAAATAGGGTTGGATGTCTGATAACTTGTATTTTCACGTCCCATTTTTTTAGCAGTTGGGCATTTTAACTATTTATTAAAATTAAATGAGCTCATTTTTGTCCCTGTTTATTAGAAAATACCAAAAAATAGAAAAACATTTCGAAAAATTCAAAAAAAAGATGTCTATTTTAGTATTTATTAACTCCAGACCAAAAATCCCTAAAATAGAAAAAGACTAAAAATTAAAAAGCTCCAAAATCCTTTATAAAATGCAAAACATCACTAAAAATTGCAAAAATATATTTTTCTATTTCTGAATTTTATTTATTTTATTATCTACCTATTAAAATTGATTTGAGGAATTTTGGACTAATTTTGCTATTATTAATCTTCATTTCAATTTCGACCTATTATTTAATCCCTGATTTGGATATTTTTGACTTCAAAAATGTATAAAAATTAGCAAAAAAATTCATAAAAATTATAAAAACATTAAAAAAATATATTAAACCCAAAAATACTTTATTTTCTGTATTTAATTTATTTTTACTAGTATTTATAATTATATTCCTTTGTAAGGTATATATAGCCTTATATAGCCTATTATGTGTTAAACAGAAAAAGAAAATATAAAAATCAAAAAAACAATATCTAAATATGTATATTATATATAATAAAATACAAATATATATAGTTAAAAACCGAAAAAAAATACAAAAAAGAGAGACGTGTTTGTACATACTACACATTGATTAGAAATAATCGTAGGCTACCAGTTTTGCTCTTTGTGGTTCGACCTCTCCATCCTTTCAAGTTATATACTTAGTTTTGTAGAGAATAATAAATGTTAACTCCACCTTTTTTTATTTATTGTGTTATTTATATCGTGGATTAATTGTTGATTTATTGGGGTTTCATCTGAGGTCGCTTCGACGACTCTCGATCTGCCTTGTGGATTGACAAGACATCCGCAAAATCTCGATCATCAAATGTCATCATTGCCGAGGAGCAAATTGTGTTGCCCATTTTATGTACGTTTATTTGTTCATTTATTGATTTATTGATGTAATTAGTGGTTCATTTTTCGTGTGTATATTTATTCATTTATTATTTGTACAATAATTCATTTTGATAACATTATTTGATTATCTGTGCTAATATACCTCTTTTTGTGACTTTATTGCGAGGGCTCACTATGTGAGGACGACTTTTAGGATGTCAGTGCAGCTAAGCTTGGTGGAGATTGGTCTTCACATTTTCACCAGTTGGAGAGGCAACAAGTGGAGCAAGGAGAGAAGATTTAGCATATAAGTAGATTAGATTCATTAATTGGTGAGAGAGAGAGAGAGATTCATTAATAATTTGTAATAATTAAGGACTTGGACACTGCTCTACTCTATGAGGTCCAATGCCTGGGTGATTGCTCACCTGGGGGCCTCGTTGCGGTTTTTTTATGCTTTAACCGCCTTCTTTTATTTTGTTTCTCGATGTTTTGAGTTTTCCACCCTTCTTTTTATTTGTTTTGTGCACATGGAGCCTCTGGACCTAGGTTTCTTGTATCGGTAATTAGGTCCAAACCCTAACAAGAAGTATGTGCCTATAGTCTATTACATTTGGATCTAGTCAAATTAATAAATGTTAATCATTTGGACTTGAGATCGCGTGCCGAGGTCACATACAATGCTGGCAGGACCGTTATGGCAGGCACCAAGTGGCATCGAAGACCGTACTTTTGTTCTCATTTATGGATGATTACCATATTGTTCTTCACGACTAATAGCAGCTACTGTTTGGGGGTGATTTTGTCTATTGCACACCGTCATGTAGATAGGTTTACAAATTCTATTTTGCATACTACATGGAGAGAGCTGGGAAGCATTGTAAGTCTTCTAACTCAGCATGCATCATTAGATTCAATGGTGAGATTTACATCATTGAATTGACTTGCACGACTTTTTCGCTATCTCCCTTTGATTTTGAGCACCTAGGACTTAAATGAAAGTCTACAAAATCGTTAGGCACTTGTATGCAAAATATTGAAAAAAAGAGAAACCCCAAAAAAGCAAAACAAGGGGACCGCTAAATAAACTTTGACCTTAAATAAAATTTGTAATGGACTATCATTGACTTGGGTTCATAAATCCTCATTATTTTTAGGCACCTTAGGAGGGGACAAAAACCCCTCCATGAGAGAGGCACGCCCCACTAAGGATTAGGGCCAAAAATCCAGTATGCAATTGCCTTGTGTATCGCCTGGATTTCTGAATTAATGGTGCTTATATCGTACGTGACCGAGTAGAGCCTTGTCAATGATGGTATTCCCGCCTTGTGTGGAACATCGAATTGGTCTGAAGTATTGATCTTAGGCCACGCCTTCACAGGTGTGTCTCTCTCATCGATTTGCATCCGAGTAGGTCCTTGCACACTCACGGGTGATTCCATTGCGAGCTAGGTCCAAAGTAGTGCTTTCGCCTATCGGGTTCCTCCCTCTATTTCTTTGGTTGAGTAGGGATTCAGGAAGGATTACAAGGACCTCAAAAAGTTTAGACAATAGGTTACAAAGGAAGAGGACAAGTACGTGATACTTTTATGGTAGTGCTCTCTCTCCTATAGGGTTAACGTGCTAAGGACTTGTTATAAGATATGCCTAAAATAACTACTTTAAAATAAAAAGATAATAAATAACCGATTCCTTACGACTTCACGTAGCATGGGTTGGTGAACCCAATTTTGAATTGTGTTTGTATGGATCTAGATTAAGGTTCGAAGATAAAGTCCCGCACATTTGCGCAAAATTTCATCATATGTGTCTTCCTTTTGAACCCCTGCTCAGTTCGAGCCATTCTACTATTTTACACTTTGTTTTATTCCTCATTGACCACCGTATCTTTCCTTCTTACATTGATCTCTTTTTTGCTCCATGATGACGATCCATGGATGGTTTAGTCAGTATTCTACCGACGCCCACATCGATTCCATGGACTCGACATCATCAATAATTCGAGGTGATTCCTGAGAATCCGGTCTGAACCTTGCAGGTCGATCTCCATACTCCTCGTATTCATTCCACCCCCTTGATCACCCGATAAACTGGGACCACTCTTATCCCACATCCATCGTTGTGAATGGAAGTTGATCTCAGTCTATATCTTTTCTCCATTCACAATAGTCTGGGATTGACCCTAATCTCAGAGTCATCTTGGCAACCATGATTTAATTGCAAGTGGTCTTATTGGGATTCTTTCATATTCAGATAGAAGCTAACCCCAGTCCTGGATCCCAATATGGAATTCATCTCCTCTGATTCAGACCCAGAGATTGCACCTCAAGGGAAAGGAAAAGGGTAGCAGCTTCCACCGACAGAGTCGGGTCAGGGACCCGACTAGAACCAAGTGAACGCTTAGCTGTTGGCTTCCATACAGGCTATACAACAACAGCTGAATGAGAAGGCCTTAGTTCAGATTGCATTTTTAGGATACGTTGAATGATTTACAGAATAGACTAGCAAGAGGAGGAGGCGGAGACAGACCCCGTGAGGACCTCGACAAAGAAGAACATGAACCTGAGAGGTAGAAAACCCATACTGAAGGAGACATACAATCTTGGAGACAACCAAATGACCGAGTGGATCCTCATTCCATCGGTACATGCTCACTTCGAGCTCAAGCCTCAGATCCTCGTTCTTCTTCCATAATTCCATAGGAATACCAATGAAGAGTCGTACATTCACCTACAGCAGTTCTCATACACCTGTCGAACTACCCTCTACCTAGTGTCCCATTGGATGTAGTGAATATGATGGTGTTCCCCTTCATCCTACAATACAAGGCCCTATGTTGGGACAATCATTTGGGGACGACCTGGGAGGAACTTAAATATGCGTTCCTTCACAAGTTTTACCCTCTTGGTTGGCTCAACCAGATGTGAGGCTGGATCAACAACATCTCCCAGGCTACCCATGAGTCTATTCATGAAGTCTGGGAACGATTTACGGACCTGCAAGAGAAGTGCCCCCTTCATGAGATACCGAAGACCAGCTTGGTCTAGCACTTTTTAGGGTGCCTGAATGTAGAGAGCCGATGGCTTGTAGATATTGCATGCAGAGGATTTCATTTCAACAAGGATGAAGATGTGGTGTGGCAGAGTTTTGAAGAGATGGACGAGGGAAAGGCTTCCCTATCTTCATCACACGCCTATCAGAGACAACCCCAGGTCCTCCAAAAGTCAATTCATATGGCAGCAACTCGTGAAGTAGAGAAAGATGAGAGATCCAACCTCAGTATCATTGGGGGGACATCTTTCAAAGGTTGACATCATTGAGAAGTAGTCACAGTATCTCGAAAAGCTTGCTATGATCGAATAGAGGACAAAAAATCTGGACAAGTTGGACCAAATCACCAAGCAGTTGGAGTTGCTAGTGAGCACCATCAGTGTTGTCCAGTTGGGACACCATCGTCAAAGACTCCTACTGAGAAGAAGGACGAACCATCATCGCAACATCAACCTCAATCGTGTCATCAACAACCGGTCATCCAACATGTATACTATGTGCAGGCACCTGAGCAGGGCCCGCTATAGCAGCAGATGGTGGTCTACTAGCCACACTACCTCACATCTTCTAATCCAGCATTTCCACCACCACCACCACTGATTCAGGAAGTCAATGGTGTATGGAGCAATGATGCACAACTGACCCATCCTGCGGGGCAACACCTGGTCTAGCCACCGACCAACTGGTTTTACCACCAACCTCAGGTTGGTCGTTATACACAGACCTCTCAACCTCAGCCTCAATATCAGTACCACCAATCTCCAAAGTATCAAGGCAACTGGAGACAGCAATAGTAGTACCCCCAGCCGCAGTACTACCATCAACAGTCGTATCATTAGCACGTGGCTGGACAACAGTAGTACCCCCCACCTCCATATCCTCAGTATCAGCTTCCTCCTCCTTCATCGCACCATTAGCAGTCCCAACCGCAACCTCCCCACCATCAGCAACAACGTGGTCTGTACATTGAATACTGCTGAGGCAATTCAAGTGAACCCCAACCTAGATTGTATGGCCCAACTCGTGAAGGGCTTTGCAGATATGATGAAGAAGCTCAACAACCTGAAAGCCACTAAAACTCCTATTACGACGCAGGTCGAAGCTAATCCCAATAATTTTAAGCATAAAGAGTAGGTAGAATGTGTTGTCCCATCTATGCATGTAGAGTCAGATGATCGTAATTTTGTTTTTCATTGTTGTCACTCTCATGAGCGGTAGGAATTTGCCCCCATCTATCGCAAGCCAAGGGAAAAATAACGCTTTGATAGGTGAATCATCGTCTTCTGCATCAGTTGCACCAACTACAAGTTCGGGCGAGGAAGAAGAAGGAGGAAGATCCATGACAGATGCTATCCTCTCCATCTCCCCTGATAAAAACAACAAAAAATCAGAAAAATCAAAAAGGCCAAAAATATGTTCGTAGTCGGTGGGAAGCCGCGCCAGCTTCGGAGGAGCCAGCAACAACAATCGATCCAATGCCAGTCAACGGAGCAGAGACCACACCTTTTGCTTATACACCTGCATCATCCTCTTCTCCAGCTTGTACTCCTTTTTGTGATCCGAACGTACATAATATTGTAAACAAGAATTTTGTTGTAAATAAGAACACTGCTTTTGATTTCAGCTATGTAAATATTCCTTTTCCTGATGCAATAGAAAATCCAAAATTTTTGCAAAAAGAAAAAGTGCATTATCTGATCCAGGTGTTGTGGATATCCTTAGTAATTTGACTGTTGAAATTCCTTTGATGAAAGCCATAGAATACATGCCTGCTGTGAAGAAAGGTTTGAAGGAGGCATGCACAAACAAGTATCGACCAACTCGTAACAACAGATGCAAGCAAGTAGAGAAGCATGTCCTCACCATGGCCATAGGCGGCCATCAGTAATCTCCTACAGAAGAAGCTAGATAAAGGAGCAACTTTGATCAGATTCGAGATATTCAACCAAGTCTTCGAGCGGACTCTCCTTGACAGCGATTCTTCCATAAACCTCTTGACCCCATGACGGGCCCGGAAAAGCCGCGATAAGAAGTTGTTTTTAATCGTCAATCGTGAAAATAAATATGTCGTTCGTTGTAGGCGGCAATCGGAGACAGTCAAGAAATAACCACAAAATAATGATTCAATTTTAATCTCGTGGTTTATGTTTATTTTACTTGGGCAAGTCCCAAGGTCGATCACAAGGAGGCAAAGGAACAACCTAGATTAATGTCTATCCAATTTTGAGTTTGGTTTTCAAGGCGGTATTTTTTTTGGAATTTCTCAATGCAAGATGACATGCAAAATGCAAATTCGGCCTATTTTAGGGACTAAAATGTAAAATACGTTCAAACGGTGTCTGAAAATTACGAAACTTGGCCGAGATGTAAAAAATGATGGAATAAGTGCACAGTATTTTTTTTGGAATTTTTAAATGCAATATGAATTTTTTACGAATTTTTAATTGCAAACAAATTAATTTTCAATATTTAATTTTAATAAATATTAAACCTACGTATTTTCGAGAACTAAAATTATTTAAGATCTATCACTAGGTAATAGATCTTAGAAAAATCCTAGACCTCAAAAATGTGGGGTTCAATACCTATTAAAAATCAAACAATGAAATATGCAAAATGATTTATACAAGGCAAATGATGCATGCAAATGCAATGATTTTTGGGCACAATGTTAATCAAATTAATCTCTACGATATGTGATTTTTGGGGAATTTTTAAATCAACGGTTAATTAACTACTAATTTCCGAGCACAGAGTGGGCAAAATATCTCAATTTCCACAAAATAATTATTTATTAATCAACCGTAATTCATAAAAATATCCACAGCATGTCAAAATGTAGAGCATAAAGCAATGAACAAAGTGCTATATTTAAATAAATAAAATGATGCAATGTAGAGGTCTATAATGAATGACGAAGACAGGGGTACAGACGCAAATAGAATAAATAAATAAAATCAATGCAGGGGGGGACTTTTGTGTAGTTACCTATACCCCCGAGGGTATTCTTGCAAATTTTCCAGTAGGCACGTGCTAGGCACGTGCCTCTGGATGGCAGGGGTGAGTGCGTGAAATGGAGATCTTCAGGGGGGCCTTCACAATTAACCCAGCGGGTCACGTGCAGATCACGTGACCCTGGGCTGACGTCAGCGCTGACGTTCCCCACGCACGCGCCTCGCGCGTGCTGGGGCCTCGGGCATCACTCCCGGTGGCTGGTGGAGTGGCGGAGGAGACGGCAGAGGGGGAGGCGGTCTGGCAGAGCCTCCGGCTGGTGGTGGAGATGTCGGCGAGGGCCTCTGGTGCTGCTGGTGGCGTGGCTCCGGTGACGCGGCGAGAGCGTGGTGGCGTCGAGGAGCGGGGCGGAGCTGGCGTGTCGGCCGAGGTGGAGAGCGATGGTGAAGGCGGTGGAGGTCGGCCCCTCCTGGCGGGGCGATGGCGTTGGCGGAGGAGCTCAAGGCAGGGGCGAGGAAGATGGCAGTCGTCGTTGGCCGACACACGGCCAGGGGTCCCCGGTGAAGACGCGTGGGCGGAGGAGTTGTTGGAGGTGCGGCAGAGCTGAAGTCGGCTACAGGTGTTGACGTTGACGCTTGGGCGGAGAACGGCGAAGATGTGGTGGAGGCGCGACGGAGTGGTGGTGGATCGACGGAGACGTGAGGTGCGCGGTGTAGAAGAAAGTGAAGCTTCGAGCGGAGAGAAGCTCGGAGGAGGAATTTGCGTGACGGCGAAGGGAGAGAGAGAGAGAGAGAGAGAGAGAAGAAGAGAGAGCTACCTGGGGGAGGTCGGAGGCTCGACGGCGAGTGGCCGGAGCGGAGCAGCGCTGGAGGGGCTGCGACGAGGCACCGGGGGGGGCGCTTCGGATCACGCCGGTGAGGGCTGTCACCACCTGAAGGAGTCGATCGGCGGATGTCGATGACTGGGGGCGGCGAGGGTTTATTTATAGGCGAGAGGGAGATGGTTGGCGTCAACGGCGATGGAGTCGGGGCCGTTGCGAGAAAAGAGGAGGGCGGCGGTTGCGGAGGTGGTTGTTGGTGAGGCGAGGGCGGCGGTGGTTACGAAGAGGCGGCGGCCGTTTGCGGGATAGCGGGGCGGCGGAAGGGGCTCCTGGCGGAGCACGTGAGGGCACGTGCCTGGGGGCACGTGCGCCGCACGTGCGGTGGATTTTAATTATATTTTTTTTTAAAAAAACGATATTAATAAAGCTCAAAAGACGTTGACACGTGGCAGCCTCTGGGGCTGCCACGTGTCAGCTCCAGAAAAATCCGCGAATAAAAGATTTCAAAAATCGATATAAAATAGCAAATGACCTCGGATCGAAAAAGTTCCTTCACTAAAAATGCTCGTCTCGACGAGATCTACAACTTTCATGAAGACATCAAAGCCAAATTCGGTCAAATGTGAAAAGCAAATTTTTGGGGTATCCCATGTACATAGAATACCTTGATTTTTGGGTTTTCTAATTTTTTTGTCAATTTTAAACACGATAAAAATCCGGAAAAATAAGGAAAACTCAAAGATAAATAAAAGACACCTTAATCTAATTTTTTTGGATTTTTATTAATAAAGAAAATAAACACATAAAATACAGGTCAAAAAGCCGCGAAAATACAATGTACAAAAGAGGCCCAAAACCCAACTTTCACATACGAGCTCCGATTCACTTGAACTTGGTCTTGTTTTGAAGGTAATTGAATGTGCATTAGTTCAAAAGTGAGTAGGATCAAATCGGACACTGGATGGGGAAGATATGTGGCTTTTAGTCTGAGAATCCTGAAACTAGGGTTTGGGTTTTTGGTCCACTTAACAGGGTTAATGATTTTTTTGTATTTTTTATTTATTCTTGTTAGTGACGTGTACACAGTGGGAGTGAGTTTGTGGTATGCGGTATTAGCATGAAGGAGTTAAAAAATAGGGGAAGTTGGGCTATTTACAGGTCATTTTTGGCTTGGATTTTTGGCTTCTTATTTTATGCAGAAATTAATGCTAAAATGCAATTCTTATGCAATCATGCCCGGATGCTAATTATGCAAAATAAATGCAGAAATGCAGTTGATCTTGAGGGACTTGAGCCTAATTAATGAGACTTAGAGTGATGAATCCGAGATTCATCATCCCCCTATACTTAAACCATGCTCGTCCCTGAGCATCAAAAAGAAATGCCATGAAGTGAAATGAGACTGGGTTCCATACCAAGACCATGAACTGAAGGTGAAAGTGAAACTAAACTTGACCTTTGGATTAATAATGTGGCGGAACTTCTGTGAGACTTAGAATTTCAAAATCAACAGCCCTCAAGTTCTACACATCATTGACACAGTTTCAACTCAGAAGTCATCTTAGATCAATCCTCTTCCCAAAGTATACCCTATGAACATTGAATAACCGACTCATGTGTGTGAAGGGTTTTAGCTCTTCCCATTCAGAATGCCGGACTACCATGCTCCTCTCCTCTCCAGTAACTCGTCCTCGGGGAGTCAGGTATTTCCTTCTAAGGTCTGTCGTGCTGTGTTCACAATCGAATGAGGGAGAAGATAGAAGAAAGAGAAAAGAACTGGAGGGTGGCCAGTGTAGTCACCTCTCCTTGTGGAGATGGCCAGTGTAGCCGAGTCTCCACCAAGATCTGCAGGTTTCTGAAGCTTGGACCTTTTTGGTCGGATTTTTATTTGGTAGAATGCTTCTATGTATTTGGAATTTTTGGTGGTTCTGCTTGGATCTTGTTGTGCCCCTACAGATATAGAATCTTTTGTTCCGTACATTTTTTGGGGTCTTAGAAAAATTGTGCCCAGCCGTCCATCCCTTTTCCGAAGCTTTATTTCAACCCGTACTCCGGTCTTTAGATTTCCACGCTACCAGAAAAGAGACTCACACAGTCTTCCAACATCCCGTTTGGGTTGAGCTAAGTGCATAGTGCGAGAGTGCGAATTAATTCCCTATTCCAGAGTTGTACCCAGAATGAAGAGACCAGGTTAGACACTAAGAGTCAAACGCTGTACATTGTCATGTGGAACTTAAGGAATTAAGTCAAAAAGACCTGAAGCTCTTAAAATTCTATTTCTCGGTGAAGTTCCTCTGAACTTAGGTGGATTAAGGTCAAGCCCAGACCACTCTCGGTTTCGGCTCATAACTCGGTTCAGAACCCAATGACTTTTCACAGATGCAAATGCATGCGATGTTGGATGGAGTGCAGGTGCGTGAAATGCAGACATTTTTTTTAAGCAATGGATATATTATTTTTTTTGCAGAAAATGGAATAAGAAGCCTCTTTTTTATTCATTTTTTTCAGAAAATTAGGGCAAGTCAGTGTTCTTCTTTTTTTTTTTTCAGTTAGTACCCACCCCGTAAATACATATAGACTTACGCGAAAGTACGAGATATGGGTAAAATATATACAAAGTATATACAGACCCCCCTATACTTAGCGAGTGCTGTGTCCTCAGAGCACAAGAAGCGTAAAGAAGACAAAGCTCGGGCTAAGCGTAAGAGAGTGAGAAAAAAGAAAGAAAAAAAAATGAAAAGAAAAGCTGTCAGGAAATGAGGAGAGTATATACGGGTGGATGTTGGTTCCCCCTATACTTAGGCTTTGAACAGCCTAAGTATGGAAGAAGGGTGGATATGGAGCGATTAGGAGTTAGGAGAAGAATGGTATATACAGATGGCATCGGTCTCCCCCTATACTTAGGCCTTGGCCTAAGTAAAGGAAGAAGCTGTACACGGAGGCCGATGTGGTCGGGAGGGAGGGAGGGAGTGGTTAGATAGATTTTCAATATCCTCGCTCTGCGTGAAATAGATGGCCTCGACTTGAACTGTTTGTTCTTTGGGTGATTCAATGTATGGCTTCAGCATTTGTCCATTTACTGAGAACGGTTGTGCATTCTCTTTGAGTTCGGCAATGTCTACGCTTCCATTGGTATGCACATCGACGACAATGTAGGGACCCGTCCATTTTGATTTGAGTTTCCCATGAAAAATCTTCAAACGAGCATTAAACAACCACACTTTTTGTCCAGGGACAAAGGTCTTCTCTCGAATGTGTCTATCATGCCATCTCTTGACCTTGTCCTTATAAATCAAACTGTTGTCATATGCCCGATTTCGGATTTCAATTAGCTCATTCAGATTTAAGTCTCGACATAGTTTCCCAGGGTGACAACTCCAATTCAACTTTTTGATCGCCCATTCAGATTTGTGGATCAATTCTGCAGGAAGATGACATGGCTTGCCATAGATCATCCTAAAAGGTGAAGTACCGAGTGGAGTCTTATAGGCTGTCCTATAGGCCCATAGAACTTGGTCCAACAGTGTTGACCAATTCTTCCTATCGGGACGAACCAACTTCTGGAGAATGCTCTTCACCTCTCTGTTAGAAACCTCTGCCATGCCGTTAGATTGTGGGTGATACGGGTTGGCTATTCTATGCTCAAATTTGTACTCCTTAGCCAAAGATCTCATCTCCCTGTTCACGAAGTGGCTACCTCCATCAGAAATCAATACTTTTGGTATCCCGAACCTCGCAATGATGTTATCTTTGATAAACTTACAGACGACTTTGCTATCTGCGGTTCGGGTTGGAATAGCCTCTACCCATCTTGATAAATAATCCACCGCTAACAAGATGTACTCAAATCCATTGCTGTTGGGAAAGGGACCCATAAAATCGATCCCCCATGCATCAAAAACATCACAGAAAATTATTGGTTGCATGGGCATTTCATCTCTATATCCCATAGTCCCTCCCATTCTTTGACAAATCGGGCATGACCGTACAAATTCATTAGCATCCTGAAATAAGGTCCGCCAGTAAAATCCACATTGGAGTACCTTGTGCACGGTTCTCTTTCCCGAATGGTGTCCTCCAGCCTCTAGAGAATGACAGTGTGTGAGGACACTCTGATATTCCTCCTGAGGGATACATCTTCTCCAGACACAATCCGGTCCTTCATAGAAAAGGAAAGGATCGTCCCAATGGTATTTCCTCGAATCCGACTTTAATTGATCAATCATTTTTTTGGTCCAACCATAGGGAACCTTCTTGGAGACAAGATAGTTCACTATGTCGGAATACCATGGGGTTGACTCAATGACGCAAATTGATTCGTCTGGAAAAGTCTCCTTGATTGGTCCGATATCAGGATAATCGTTTTGCTCGATTCGGGAAAGGTGATCAGCAACAACATTCTTTATTCCAGGTTTATCCTTGATCTCCAAATTAAATTCCTGGATTAACAAGATCCATCTCAAAAGTCGTGCCTTAGCATCCTTCTTATCCATGAGATATCTGATTGCCGTGTGGTCTGTGAAGATTGTCACCTTGGAGCCCAATATGTATGATCTGAATTTTTCCAGGGCCCAAACAACCGCGAGCATTTCCTTTTCAGTCACTGTATAGTTTCTCTGTGCAGGGTCCAATACTTTGCTCGCGTAGTGAATCGCATAAGGAATTCCATCTCTTCTTTGTCCGAGTACCGCTCCGACAGCAAAATCCGATGCATCAGTCATGATCTCGAAGGGAAGAGACCAGTCGGGAGCTTGTAATATCGGCGATTCACATATTTTCTTTTTCAGGAGCTCGAAGGCCTCTAGACATTTGTGATTTACAATAAACTCGGTGTCTTTTCCTAAGAGCTCAGTCAGTGGGCGGGCGATCTTTGAAAAATCAGGAATGAACCGTCTATAAAATCCAACATGCCCTAAGAACGACCTCACTGACTTGACGTTGGTTGGTGGCTCAAGTTTCTTGATCACATCCACCTTGGCAGGGTCCACCTCCATTCCCTTTTTGGAGATGACGTGCCCCAACACGATACCCTCAGTCACCATGAAGTGACTCTTCTCCCAGGAGAGTACCAAATTTACCTCCCTGCATCTCTGAAGGACTCGGTCCAAGTGTGCTAAGCATGTATCAAATGAATCACCATGAACCGAGAAGTCGTCCATGAAGACTTCCAGGAAATCACCAACCATTTCGGCAAATACGGCAATCATGCACCGCTGAAATGTGCCTGGGGCATTGCAAAGCCCGAATGGCATGCGCTTGAATGCGTAAGTACCGAAGGGACATGTGAATGTGGTCTTTTCCTGGTCCTCGGGAGCGATAGCTACTTGATTGTAGCCGGAGTACCCATCAAGAAAACAGAAGAATGCTTTCCCTGCAAGTCTCTCCAATATTTGATCAATGAATGGTAGTGGAAAGTAGTCTTTCTTGGTCGCAGCATTCAGGCGCCGGTAATCGACACAGACGCGCCACGACGTGGGTACTCTGGTCGCGATCTCAACCCCCTCCTCGTTGGTAACCATCTGGATTCCCGACTTCTTTGGGACGACATGAAGGGGGGCTACCCACTTGGAGTCAGAAATGGGGTAAATAAATCCTGCTTTGCACCATTTCTCTATTTCTTTCTTAACCACTTCCCGAAGATTGGGGTTTAATCTTCTCTGAAATTCACGGGAAGGCCTTGCATTATCCTCAACATAAATTTGGTGCGAGCAGAGAGCGGGGTTTATTCCTACGAGATCCGACACAGTCCAACCTATGGCTTTTCGATTTCGCTCAAGGACTTCGATCAGTCTGGATTCTTGGTCCACGGTTAATGATGAGCTAATGATCACAGGGAATTTTTCTTTGGGTCCATTGAGGAAGGCATATTTCAGCGTGGGGGGTAGTGGTTTCAGCTCTGGCAATTCTGAATCGTCGATCAAGTCTGGCTGAATGACTTTTGCTTCTGGCTCAGTATTGGTTGACGGTGAATCACTGTGTGAGATGTTGGCTACCAATTCCAAAGAAGAGTGAGTCGGATCTCTAGAGTAGAATGGCAATTCGGCCAGAGCCGTGTCCGACTCATCATCGATTGTCTGTCCCAAAGGTGAGGTGCTTGATAAATCCAAGAGGATTTCAGTGTTGTCTGGGGGTGTAGAAATCTCAGAGACTGCATGGTGGACTATTTCTTCTTCCGAGGATGTGCCTTCTATCTGTATGTCTGGCAGTTGGTCCCATGGCCCAGTGGTTCTGAGGAGATTGCATTCTGATGTTTCGGCATCTTCAGTCGTGGATTCGGAATCTGGTCTTTGCCACTTTGTTTGTTTCATCTCCAAGTCCACTTCTCCGCCTGGAGAACGGAATTTCATCATGCCAGTTCCGTAGTCGAATACGGCCTTAGCGGTTCTTAAGAAAGGTCTTCCGAGAATGATTTGCGATTCCTTCCAATGGTTCGGGGTCTCCATGTCCAGGACAGTGAAGTCTACTTTGTATTCTGTACCCTCGATGATGATGATGACATTCTTCACTTCTCCCTTAGGTCTTTTAGTGGATTTGTCAGCAAATTGGAGTAAAGATGATGATTTCTTGAGAGGGCCCAACTCCAATCGATAATATAAGGTTAAGGGTAGAAGGTTTATGGAAGATCCATTGTCGAGAAGTGTGCGTGTGAATGCTATGCCGCCAATGTGACTCTCCACATAATGGGCACCCAGATCCCTTTTCTTTCTTGGTAGATGCTGGTTTTTGACGCACTTGGTGGTGGCAACTGTCAAGATGTGAGTCTCCACGAATTGACTTGTTCTCTTTGTACGAGTCCGGGTGGGGGTGCATTTCGCCTTCAAGTATTTCTGAAAGGCTGGGTTACCTGCCACGTATTGATCAAAGGGCACTTTGACTATGATGTTTTGTTGGCAGAATTTTTCCATGACTGGGTCATCTTTGATGTTTTTCTTTTGCTTTTCTTTCTTTAAGGCATGGGGGAAAGGAATGGACGCATTTGAGACAGGGGATAGAGGATCAGAAAAAATACGAGCATCTTTATTTGACTTGGAGTTTTTATTACAATCATAATAATCAAAATCAGGTTGCTGAAAAGGTGACAAAGGTATTTTTGCAGCAACTAGAGGCTCAAGGTCCTCTGCAGACTCCATAGATGCTTTCCCTCTATCTACTGCTGGGATCTTCAGGCGTCCTTCATCTTCCTCCTCGGAAACATCCTCCAGTCGATCTTCCGAGTCTTCATGGTCCGATTCCCTTGCCCGGTCAGGTACGACCACGGTCCTTCCGCTCCTGAGTGACATGGCATTGATTTTGTCAAATGAAAGGATCTCATGTTCAGATGTGGAAAAGTCTGGATAGTATACCTGGTTATTGTGTTGAGATGCGTTGAATTTGTTCAAGCTATTGGGGTTAGCTTGAACCTGGGCGGGAATGGTTGTGGCTGGAGCTGTCTGCTCATCCTTCCAGCGGGACAAGCGGTTGACATCAACCCGTAGATCTTCCAGTTCATGTCGGAAGTGACGAAACTCCTCAAGTAGTTGTCTCTGGATGTCGATCGGTTCTTCTGGGGGTTTGGATGACTGAGCTGATTGTCTGGGGGCTTGAGATTGCTGATGGTATTGCCGAGGTTGGCTCTGGCGATTGTAGGGTTGCGGCTGCTTCGGTTGCTGGAATGCGGCATTATAGAAAGTAGGTGGGCGCTGATAAGTCTGACGGTCTCCCATATTACCCTGTCGGGTAGTGTCTTGGGTGTACCATATGCCATTCACTTCAAATGTCAGAGGCGGGGCTTCCTTGACTGTCTCGGTCGGTGGGGGCGGCTGTTGGGAAAATTGGGCGTGGGATTGATCGTGAGCCCATGGTTGTTGTTGCTCTGCTCCTGATTGCTCCTGGACATGATGCACATGATATATCGGGACAGTAGGTGCACTAGGCATCCCCATCTTGGACACCTTCTCGGTGAGTTCCTCCATCTGCTTCGGGAATTGCGAAATCCTGCTGTCAATATCGTTCATTCTCTTGTCCACAATTGTCAATTTATCAGAAATAAAGTGCATGCTCGGAATCAAGTCCTCAGCTATTTCTGCCACCGTCTGCTTCCCGCCTTTGGCTTGAAGGGTGTTCAGGGAATCAGTGTATGCTCGACTGGCAATTTGAGACCGGCTTGTTTCTGCCATCTGCTCCAGTATTTTCCAGACGGTCTCAGCTCCACGTGATGTGTAATTCCCTCCGCAGGCAGCACTAACTAACCCTTGAGTCTCGTGGTTGAGGCCAGAGTAGAGTGATTGGACTAGGATGTTGTTGTCCAGATCATGACAGGGACATTTTTGTAGCAGGTCCTTAAACCTATCCCATGCCTCACAAAGTGGTTCATTGGGCATCTGAGCGAAACTGGTGATGCGGGTCCTCATTTGATTGGTCCGGCTCAAGGGGTAGAATTTCTTCAGGAAGAGGTTTTTGAACCTCTCATAAGTCGTCACAGTCACCCCCAAGTTCTTCACCCAGTAGTCTGCTTTCCCTTTCAAGGCGAAAGGTAGTGCAGTGAGACGAATGTAGTCTTGGCTGACTTGTGGGTGCCTCAGATTAGAACATATCAGCTCTAGGTCCCTCAAGAATTCGTATGGCTCCTCAGTCGTATTACCATGGAATTGAGGTAATTGACTGACAAAGTGTGGTTTTAATTCATAGTGGATCTCCGGCTGTGGTGGCTGCAAATAGTTCCACACTCTGTACTGTCCAGGGTTATATGCGGCTTCCATTGGAACTTCTCCCCCAGCATTCATTTGTTCGAGCTGCTCCCTCAGCAGCTGCTGTTGCTGCTCAGATGCAGCCAGTCTTGCGAGAATCATCTTCATGGGATCTTCATTATTTTCATCTTCAGGGTCTTTTTTGGAAGGTATCTTGGGCGGCATTTCTTTATCTGGTGAATATAAAGGATTTGAGTTAATAGAATGGAAAGAATTGATGTAACCGTTATTCTCGATCTTTTGGGGTGAGAAATGGACAGGGTGGGTCTGTCCTCCGTCTAGGAGGAAGAAGGAATAGGGTTCTTGGGAAGGGTTTCCCGGAGGCCAAGCAGGTCCAGAGTAAAAGTTTCTCTAGGCTTTTGAGGTTGGAGAGTTTGTGGTAGAGAGAGATGGGCCTGAACAAAAATTACCACAATTTTCCATTCTCGGAGTCAACAAGATGTTTTATGATGTAGACACAATTGTGTGGCATTCGTTGATGCACTATTTTCTACGCACAACCAAACACAATACAAGGGTTGTTTCACCAACTCAACTCAAAGTGAAGACCGTAAAGGTTCGGTCAATTATCTTGTTAGTTTTAATTGGTGAGAATTCAATCTTGCAAGCCGTTTACGCGAGCTGTTTAGGTTTGGAGCTGGGCTCTATCCTAGTGTTCGTCTCTCTCCTCGCTGCAAGATAAATCAAACAATGTCGGGGTTGCTCTCCCGCAGAAATTCTTGATTTTATGGATTTTTAGATCAGCTATATTTAGCAGTCCCAGTTTTATTAAGGCGATCACTGTAGAATTTAGGTGAACACAAATTCACGTCTACCGTCCAGTCCCAATTTCCTTTAAACTTATGTGATAAAACAAGAGAGAGGAATTCGGGAAAAACCGATGCACGCGGAAAACGATGATGAATGCTCAGTTAGAAGACTTACAGTGCCTCCTCGCAATCTCCATGTGGGATGCAATACAGAATTTAAAATTTATACTAAATGCGTGCAAGCCGATGAAAACCGCACCTAAGCAGAAAGTTCTATTAGCGGGAAGAATTGAGTTGAATTTGGCTAAGTTGAACGATCTAAGGTGCGTCTTGATTAGAGTGCAGTGTGGCTTAAGATCCTACGAGCACAAGCAAAAATATAAATGCTCTAAGAGCCGTATGTGCATGTCTATCCTAATCGCCACTCAAGTCGGGCCCCACCCTCTCCGGAGAGTGAAACAGGCCACGACACACCACAAATAAAGTTCAATGTACTTGTACACACGCGAGAGTCCAAACGGACACCGCTATAAATGAGCAGAAAATAAAAATGCGGAAATTAAAAAACCTAGACTCTACTCTCTCTCACAACTCGACTCGATCTTAATTTAATTGCGGTTTCTTCGGGTGTCGGTGAAGATGCGCCGGTTCCTTGAAAAACCGCTCCACGTGCGCTGGGTACCTCGCAAGAAAAATAAGAGAGAGATTGTAAGAGAGTGACTCAAAAAATAATCAAAAATAAAATAAATGAAAGAAATGCTGAAAAATAAATACAAGAAACAAAATGGGATTTACAATGAAAAATTCGGGGGTCAGACTACCCGAATTCGGAAAACCGAACAAAAATTTTCAAAACAAAAAAAACTAAGCCGTTTGCCTCCCCGGCAACGGCGCCATCTGACGGGCCCGGAAAAGCCGCGATAAGAAGTTGTTTTTAATCGTCAATCGTGAAAATAAATATGTCGTTCGTTGTAGGCGGCAATCGGAGACAGTCAAGAAATAACCACAAAATAATGATTCAATTTTAATCTCGTGGTTTATGTTTATTTTACTTGGGCAAGTCCCAAGGTCGATCAGAAGGAGGCAAAGGAACAACCTAGATTAATGTCTATCCAATTTTGAGTTTGGTTTTCAAGGCGGTATTTTTTTTGGAATTTTTCAATGCAAGATGACATGCAAAATGCAAATTCGGCCTATTTTAGGGACTAAAATGTAAAATACATTCAAACGGTGTCCGAAAATTACGAAACTTGGCCGAGATGTAAAAAATGATGGAATAAGTGCACAGTATTTTTTTTGGAATTTTTAAATGCAATATGAATTTTTTACGAATTTTTAATTGCAAACAAATTAATTTTCAATATTTAATTTTAATAAATATTAAACCTACGTATTTTCGAGAACTAAAATTATTTAAGATCTATCACTAGGTAATAGATCTTAGAAAAATCCTAGACCTCAAAAATGTGGGGTTCAATACCTATTAAAAATCAAACAATGAAATATGCAAAATGATATATACAAGGCAAATGATGCATGCAAATGCAATGATTTTTGGGCACAATGTTAATCAAATTAATCTCTACGATATGTGATTTTTGGGGAATTTTTAAATCAACGGTTAATTAACTACTAATTTCCGAGCACAGATTGGGCAAAATATCTCAATTTCCACAAAATAATTATTTATTAATCAACCGTAATTCATAAAAATATCCACAGCATGTCAAAATGTAGAGCATAAAGCAATGAACAAAGTGCTATATTTAAATAAATAAAATGATGCAATGTAGAGGTCTATAATGAATGACGAAGACAAGGGTACAGACGCAAATAGAATAAATAAATAAAATCAATGCAGGGGGGGACTTTTGTGTAGTTACCTATACCCTCGAGGGTATTCTTGCAAATTTTCCAGTAGGCACGTGCTAGGCACGTGCCTCTGGATGGCAGGGGCGAGTGCGTGAAATGGAGATCTTCAGGGGGGCCTTCACAATTAACCCAACGGGTCACGTGCAGATCACGTGACCCTGGGCTGACGTCAGCGCTGACGTTCCCCACGCACGCGCCTCGCGCGTGCTGGGGCCTCGGGCGTCACGCCCGGTGGCTGGTGGAGTGGCGGAGGAGACGGCAGAGGGGGAGGCGGTCTGGCAGAGCCTCCGGCTGGTGGTGGAGATGTCGGCGAGGGCCTCTGGTGCTGCTGGTGGCGTGGCTCCGGTGACGCGGCGAGAGCGTGGTGGCGTCGAGGAGCGGGGCGGAGCTGGCATGTCGGCCGAGGTGGAGAGCGATGGTGAAGGCGGTGGAGGTTGGCCCCTCCTGGCGGGGCGATGGCGTTGGCGGAGGAGCTCAAGGCAGGGGCGAGGAAGATGGCAGTCGTCGTTGGCCGACACACGGCCAGGGGTCCCCGGTGAAGACGCGTGGGCGGAGGAGTTGTTGGAGGTGCGGCAGAGCTGAAGTCGGCTACAGGTGTTGACGTTGACGCTTGGGCGGAGAACGGCGAAGATGTGGTGGAGGCGCGACGGAGTGGTGGTGGATCGACGGAGACGTGAGGTGCGCGGTGTAGAAGAAAGTGAAGCTTCGAGCGGAGAGAAGCTCGGAGGAGGAATTTGCGTGACGGCGAAGGGAGAGAGAGAGAGAGAGAGAGAGAGAGAGAGAAGAAGAAGAGAGAGATACCTGGGGGAGGTCGGAGGCTCGACGGCGAGTGGCCGGAGCGGAGCAGCGCTGGAGGGGCTGCGACGAGGCACCGGGGGGGGCGCTTCGGATCACGCCGGTGAGGGCTGTCACCACCTGAAGGAGTCGATCGGCGGATGTCGATGACTGGGGGCGGCGAGGGTTTATTTATAGGCGAGAGGGAGATGGTTGGCGTCAACGGCGATGGAGTCGGGGCCGTTGCGAGAAAAGAGGAGGGCGGCGGTTGCGGAGGTGGTTGTTGGCGAGGCGAAGGCGGCGGTGGTTACGAAGAGGCGGCGACCGTTTGTGGGATAGCGGGGCGGCGGAAGGGGCTCCTGGCGGAGCACGTGAGGGCACGTGCCTGGGGGCACGTGCGCCGCACGTGCGGTGGATTTTAATTATTTTTTTTTTAAAAAAACGATATTAATAAAGCTCAAAAGACGTTGACACGTGGCGGCCTCTGGGGCTGCCACGTGTCAGCTCCAGAAAAATCCGCGAATAAAAGATTTCAAAAATCGATATAAAATAGCAAATGACCCCGGATCGAAAAAGTTCCTTCACGAAAAATGCTCGTCTCGACGAGATCTACAACTTTCATGAAGACATCAAAGCCAAATTCGGTCAAATGTGAAAAGCAAATTTTTGGGGTATCCCATGTACATAGAATACCTTGATTTTTGTTTTTCTAATTTTTTTGTCAATTTTAAACACGATAAAAATCCGGAAAAATAAGGAAAACTCAAAGATAAATAAAAGACACCTTAATCTAATTTTTTTGGATTTTTATTAATAAAGAAAATAAACACATAAAATACAGGTCAAAAAGCCGCGAAAATACAATGTACAAAAGAGGCCCAAAACCCAACTTTCACATACGAGCTCCGATTCACTTGAACTTGGTCTTGTTTTGAAGGTAATTGAATGTGCATTAGTTTAAAAGTGAGTAGGATCAAATCGGACACTGGATGGGGAAGATATGTGGCTTTTAGTCCGAGAATCCTGAAACTAGGGTTTGGGTTTTTGGTCCACTTAACAGGGTTAATGATTTTTTTATATTTTTTATTTATTCTTGTTAGTGACGTGTACACAGTGGGAGTGAGTTTGTGGTATGTATTAGCATGAAGGAGTTAAAAAATAGGGGAAGTTGGGCTATTTACAGGTCATTTTTGGCTTGGATTTTTGGCTTCTTATTTTATGCAGAAATTAATGCTAAAAATGCAATTCTTATGCAATCATGCCCGGATGCTAATTATGCAAAATAAATGCAGAAATGCAGTTGATCTTGAGGGACTTGAGCCTAATTAATGAGACTTAGAGTGATGAATCCGAGATTCATCACCCCACCGTTACTGCAAGAATTTGGGCTGGGTCCATTGAAGCAAACACACATGATCCTTCAGTTTGCGAATCGTTCCATCAAATGACCTAGAGGATTGCTAGAAGAAATTGTGGTAAAGGTGCAGGATATGCAGTTTCCTGTTGTTTTTGTGGTCCATGATATGGACTCACCTGCACCATTACTTCAGACTCCCATTATCCGTGGGCGGCCATTCTTGCGTACCACAGAAGCCATTGTTGACTACGGGTCTGGCAAGATCGTGTTCAGCTCGAGCAATCGCAGAGTTACAATAGACATGGTCAGCGAGCCTAAAGTCGTATCTGATGAAAGTCATGCAGTACCGCCTGAAGCAGACTGTGATTTTATTGTAGAGATAAGAGATACCAACCTCTCTTTGAATGACACTTGGACCCTAGAAATCCTCTCTCCTGAGGAGGACTGGGAAAGCACAGTCGACACAAACTCCGATGAAATAGGAGACATAATCTAATTTGTTGATGCATTGATGAATCTTGTATTCATCATGCTAAAATTGGTCATTTAGGCTCTGTTCCCCACCATTCACTTGCAATTAATCATTACTAGAGCATTATTAGCATTCATACTTGTGTAAATAATATTTGCATTTCATCATGCATAATTCCATTAAAAATCCCAAGTGTAAATTAGCCCAAAAGCCGCTAACTTCTCTTATTTTTAGTTAATTCATCCTCTCTCCGATTGACCCCAAACCACCTCCATTGTGTATATATTATTAACCTTATTAAATAAAAATACAAAAAATTACTAACTCCAATAAGTGTCAAATTATCCCAAAGTCTAATTTCACATCTGACGGACTAAAAGGAGCATATCACCCACATACAGTGTCTGATTTTGGTCTACTCACTTTTAAAGTACTCCATTTTCAAATACCTTCAAAACAAGACCAATTTCATAAAATTCGGAGCTCGTATGTGAAAGTTGGGTTTTGGGCCTCTTATGCACATTTTGACTTTTTGCTATTTTTGACATGAGTTTTTATGTTCTTAATTAACCCTTTTAATTTTATTTCTTTTTCATTTGTATTCTTTGATGAAAGTTTTATTAAGCGACACAAAAATCCAAATCCATATTAAAACTGAAATCAAAGAAACTGACTGAGTCCAAGTGTCTGTTGTCGATTTGTACAAAAGTTGAGTGTTTCTGACTTCTATTTTATTTTCCTATTTTCTTATTTATTAAAAATTCAAAAAAAATAGATTAATATGTAATTAATTTTTTTATATTTTATTGCATTTTTCTAGATTTTTATCCCCTCTAAAAGCACCAAAAAAATTACAAAACCCCTAAAATCCGGTATTCTATACACATGGAGAACCACTAAAAATACCACTTCGCACAGGTGACCTCTTTTGCTCCCGGATCCTTCATGAAAGTTGTAGATCTCGTCGATACGAACAACTTTCGTGAAGGAAATTTTTTGATCTGAGCCTTCTTCTATTTTTTTTGTTTTTCTTTATCCTTAAATTTAGAATTTTTTTGGGGTGCCACGTGGTAGCCCCTAGGCGTGCCACGTGGCACTCCACCTTGTCTCTCTCCAGGCCCCTCCCCCCAGGTCACGTGCTGCGCACGTGACCCTCTTCTTCCTCCAGCCGTTCACGCCCCCCCCGTCGCCGTTTCTCGTCCTCCAGCCGTTCTCCCTATCCTAATGCCTTTAAACCTCCGCCATGCACGGCCCTGGCCGTTACGATCCACCAACCATCCGAAGGGAGAGAGAGAGCTACAAGAAGGGTTGTGAGAGGGCCTCTTCCCTCTCCAACGAAGACTCCTTCGAGGCGTAATCCACGACGACGATCATCGTGCTGCTGATCGCACTTCCTTGCGCAGCCAAGCTCCGCCTCTTTGTCGGGCGTCGAAGCGATCATCGAAGGTCTTCCAACTCTACCTTTCAGGCGAACTCACCAGGAAGCATCCTCGGGGTACACACCACCCTACACTCACCCCGATCTGCCTTCAATCACAAGCCTCCATCCACCTCTGCAGTTCCGCCCTCGACAACCACCGTCGCAACTCGCCTCCAGCCTCCCAGCTCCAGCCATCGACGCCCAACGCCTTCGGTGCTTGAGCTCCACGCTCCAGCAGGGCACAGCTTCCTACAGCCGCCTGCAACCTCCTCACGCACGACAGAGTCGCCACCACCTCCGCCTCAGCCTCCGCGCCTCGCTGCCGATTGCCACCACCTCCGCCACAGCTCGGCCGTGTGTCGGCCGAGCTCCGCTCGCCTCCGCCCGCGCATCGCCTCTATCGGCGAGGGCACAACCTCGCCTCCGCCCGTGCATCGCCACCGCCAACCTACATGCATCGTTGGATCAAGGGCCAACCCTTGATCCAATGGCTCACAGGCTGCCACATCAGCGCCCCCGAGCCACAGGTTTGATGCCCGAGCCACTGGTTCGGCGCCCGAGCCTAAGCTTCGGCGCCCGAGCCTCAGCCCCAGGCCGAACCACAGGCTAAGGACACCTGAGCCTCAGCCTCGTCACCAAGCCTCCTGAGGCACTTGCGAAGCACGTGCTTTGGGGGAAAATTGCAGCTAAACCCCTGGAAGTTCCTGAATTAACATATATACCCCCGCTAGTGGGTAAATTTCAGAAGGACCCCATCGACTTTCAAAAACTGCAGATAAGCCCCTCTAGGGACCATTTTGAAAGAAAAACTTTATTTTATTTACATTTTAGTCCTTCAAATTTCATTTTAGCATATCTTTTTCATATGAACTCTGTTTTGAGCATATAATATGTCATTTCGAAGCTATTTCCATGCTCTATCACTTGGCATAATTTGTGGACAGATTCGAGGTTGTTTATTGATAATTATTATTGAGGATATCTGTTGGTTTATGCAGGCTAACTTTGACATATTTGCGCCTTATTAAGATATTCACGATTTATTTTACAGGGATTTGACTTAGAAAATGATGGAATTGATCTCATATCTGAGGACTTCATTTTCTGCAGGGGTTAAATCAAGGAGATTGATTAGGTTTATTGACTTGTGGACTGCAAACACTTCTTGAGAAAAAAATTAGAAGATTTTGGAGATAAAAATCATTGCAGCATTATTTATATTTCTATCTGGATTGTTACCTGCCCTCTGGATTAAATTGATTATATTTTTCTTTTGAGAACCCTTATTTGATTTGTGATTTCATTTCGAGGATACTGATTAATCTTATTTGGATTTAACATCACTAAAAATCGTAGATCCTGGGCATAATTCTCTCTGTTTATTTTCTTTGCATCATTTGCATCTCATTGCATTGTACATTTTCCTCAACAAAAGAATTAAGCAAACATCAATTATTTAATTTGATTTAAAAACCACGCAACTAAAAATCACCGTTCCCTGTGTTCGACCTTGGTAAACTTGCTAAGTAAAAATATTCCACAACATTCACACGATTGTAGTATTTTGATGGACCGAAATTCGCCTCCTATACTACGACAATTTTAGATTATTAAAGAGGTGAATTTCATGTTCATCAAATGGCGCCATTACCGGGGAAAATTTCGATCTATACTTCTAGGATCGAAGTTGACAGTTTTCACAGACCATTCAACCATTCGATACTTAATGGCCAGAAAGGATGCAAAAGCATGACTACTGAGGTGGATACTATTGCTTCAGGAATTTGATTTGGAGATTAAAGACAAACCTGACGTTAAGAATGTCGTGGCTGATGATTTATCACAGATCGAACATAACAGAATCCCGAAATCTGAATCCATTCGTGAAACCTTCCCAGACGAGCTAATTTCTGCTATTGACTCACTCCCATGGTATGCAGACACGGTGAATTATCTTGTAAACCAAGGAAGTTCCTCATGGTTGGCCCAGGAATAAGATCGATCGACTCATATCTGAAACAAGACACTACCATTGGGAGGATCCGTTCCTTTTATATGAAGGACCGGATTGCATATGGAGAAGATGTATTCCTCAAGAGGAATACCAAAGTATCCTCAATCTATGCCATACCTTGGAGGCCGGAGGACATCACTCTAGGAAGAGGACCGCTGAGAAGATATTGCAATGTGGATTTTACTGGCCGACCTTGTTTAAAGATGCTTACAATTTTGTCAGGTCGTGCCCCGTCTGTCAGAGAATGGGAGGAACCATTGGTTCCAAAGATGCCATGCCTATCACCTCTCTTTCATGGTATGCCGACATTGTGAATTACCTTGTTGCCAAATCTATTCCACAAGGTTGGCCCAGACAACGGCTTGAGACCTTCCTTGCAAAGGTAAAGTCGTACCATTGGAAGGACCCCGTCCTTTATCATTAAGGAGGGGACAATATTTGCAGACGGTGCATTCCTCAAGATGAGCAACATAGCGTCCTCACCTACTGCCACAAGCTTGAGGTAGGAGGACATCATTCTGGGAGACGGACAACACAGAAGGTGCTCCAATCCGGCCTATGGTGGCCTACCCTTTTCAAGGTCTCTGATGAGTTCGTGAGAAGGTGTACTGACTGTCAGAAGATGGGTACTTGCGGACAGAGAGACATGATGCCCATGCAGCCCATTCACTTTTGTGAGGTTTTTGACGCATGGGGAATTGATTTCATGGGCCCATTTTCTACGAGTCAGGGGTTTGAGTACATTCTACTCGCTATGGATTATGTGAGTCGTTGGGTTGAGGCCATCCCCGCCCGAGCCGCAGATGCTAAAACCGTATGTCATTTCTTTAGGAAAAATATTATTTCACGATTCAGGGTACCTAGAGTCTTGATTTCAGATGGGGGGTCTCACTTTATTAATGACAAGGTAAAGGCCCTTGCAAACGAGTTCAGTATTGACCACCGTGTTGCCACCCCGTATCACCCTGAGACTAATGGTCTTGCTGAAGTATCGAATAGGGAGATTAAGACAATTTTACAGAATGTAGTCTGCCAAGACCGAAAGGATTGGTCACATCTTTTGGACTCAGTCTTGTGGGCCTACCAGACTTCCTTCAAGACACCATTAGGGACATCTCCCTTTCGTCTCATCTATGGCAAGCCATGCCATTTACTAGTGGAGATAAAGCATAAGTCACTTTGGGCAGTTACAGAACTATTATTGGATCCCAAGAATGTAGGAGAACAGAGGAAAGCAGAGTTGGCAGCCCTGGAAGATTTGAGAGATACAACCTTCTCAAGTAGCCTACAATATAAGGAGAAAGTGAAAGTATGGCACGATTCCTGAATCAGCCATAAACAATTTGAGCCAGATCAGCAAGTATGGTTATTTGATACTAGGTTGAAATTATTCCCAGGGAAACTACAAAGTAAATGGAAAGGACCATATGTGGTCCGGAAGGTGCATGATAATGGTAGCATTGATATATCCGAACCTTCATCATCTTCCACTTTTAGAGTCAGTGGTCAGCGCTTGAAACCATATCTAAGGCATGACCCGCCGACCGTTGATGTTACCCCGATTCATCTGGTATGAGATGTGTTCTTTGACTCTCACCTTCTGCATCTCGTACATGATTATCGCTTCTATCTTCCTCTGTACAGATCCATTTGTATATATCATTCATTCATTTTTCCGTTATATCTGTCACCCTGTCCTCATCCCATGATTTCGCTGTACTTAGGACATGCCTTGTCCTAAGTATAGGGGGGTGCACACACTGAGTTGTGATCTATTTTCTTCTTTTCCTTTTCTATCTTCTTTATTCTTTGATCCTCTCCATTGTCTCCTCTTCTTATCTATACTTAGGGATATCTTACCCTAAGGATAGGGGGAGACAATCAGAGTATGATTTGTTCATTCCCACCCATGATCCTCCATGCGTGTGTACAGTCTACTATACTTAGAATTTTTTTTGATCCTAAGTATAGGGGGGACGGTCAACCTCTCATTCGTTCATTTACTCCTTCATTTATTTATTCTTTAGTCTTGCCTATTACTTAGTACGAGTTATGTCTTCTCTTTTCTCTCCGATCTATGAGGACATAGCTAAAGCTAAGTATAGGGGGGGTCGTATATACTCCGTATATACTTTAGCCATAACTCGTACTATCATATTCTTACTAATAAAAATGGCTAATTATACGTGTAAAAAACCTTAATAAAAAGATGTTTATACTCCTCAAATTCTTTTTGTATTTACTGATTAATAAATCAGGTGAAAATATTCTCTGCAAAATGTTTGAAAAATAGTTTGAAAATCTGTGTGAAAAATCTTTTGAAAACTATTTGGAAAATATTTTGTACATGTTTTCAACCTTTGTAAAAATATTTTGGTTTACAAAATTTATTTTCTTTATGTGAAATAAAATGTTTGAAAAATGATTTGCAAATTGTTTGAAAAATGGTTGCAAAAATATTTTGAAAAATCTATATATACTATTTGAAAAACCTTTGCAAAATGATTTTCAAATGTGTGTACATGTTTGAAAAATATTTGTAAAAACTATTTTGGACTATAGTTTTCAAAATTATTTCTAAAAACCTTTGTCAAATAAGTTTGAGGAATACATACATCTCACCTAAAACACTCTATGTATATACTTATAAAATTGATCACTTACCCTTGTAAATTCTTAAAATCCACTTCTTGTATATATAAGAAGCATCCCTGTGTTAATATTTGCACCTAGTTTTTTTGCCAAAAATCTTTTTGTTTTCAAAAATTCCAAAACATTTACAAAATTAATATCCAAAAACATTTGAAAAATCTTTTTGAAAAATACAAAAAAAAATGCATATGCATCATATTTTCAAAAATCCATAAAAAGTTCAAAATCTTTAAAAATGCATCACAAAATATTTCCTGCATTTTGCATAGCATTCGCATAACATGAGCATTTTTCGGATTGAGTTTGATAGTTGAATGAGTCTAAGTAAAATCTGGAGATTGGAGTTTGATTGGACCTTAAAATCTACCTAATAACAGGAACCTTATAGGAACTGGGTCTGAGGTACTTCAGGTCTAGTTGACTTAATTCTTTGAGGATCACAGGACTTTGTTCAATGGATTCTTGACTGCCTAAGTGGAGTATTTCAGAGAACACACGACTCTTGTTGATAAGGACCTAACTTGGACACCTGCACCTTTCACATGGCTTAACTCAGTTGGAGTGATGAGGGGATTGGATTTGCCGGTATGAGACACACACAACTGGAAACACTTGTCCTCCTCTAGGGAGGGAAGTGCACCCCAACCCGTCCAGTGATGAGGAATTCTAAAGACATGAGAGTGTGGGTTGCAATAAAGCTTCAAAAGAGGGATAGTCTACTGGTTCAAGAGGAAAAACTCCCTATGTAAATGCTGTTGTGAAAAGTATTTCAAAAAAAAAGGACAGGCCTGTACAAAAATAAATGCCTGCAAAGTATGTGAATATGTTGTATAGCCAATAAGCAAGCTTGAGTTCCAAAGTCATATCATGTGAGCCTGCAGCTGGATGACTTGACTACACTGATCCTGCATCCTAGGATAGGTAGCTACACTGGCTACCGTCCATTCTTCTCTTCACCCCCTCCTCTTGAGCTGGTTGCCACTTGAACTTAGAAGGGAATACCCCGCTCCTCGAGGAAGGAGTTATTGGATTGGGGAATCATTGGGTTGTCATGTAGGAAAAGTCAGTCTCTTTGTCATTCTAGTTGGGGAGAGCCACTATCACTTATACTGTACGAGTCAGATTCATAGTCGTAAGGGTTTGCGTATGAGTTGAGATATTTCTGACCTGGCTATTGAGGAGACTTGAGTTGAGTTTTGGGATTCTCAGAGACTGTTGGATTTCAAATCCAGTTCTCATTAAGGTTCCGCCAGCACTAAAATTCCAAAGGTCCGACTTAAGCTCCAAACTTTGATTTTGTGAAGACAAGTTTGATAATTAAATTTAATCCAATTTCTTCTTTTTCTTTTCTTTATTTTTCTTTATACACTTATTGCATGTGTTTGCTAGGGACTAGCAAAGACAAAGTATAGGGGGATGATGAATCCACATTTCACCATCTTTATTCTATCATTTTGGCCTCAAAACCCTGGCAAATGCATGTAAATACCCTTAATTTTCACATCTTAGCATTCATACATGTGCATGTAAATAGTGTACAAAATACTGTTTTTAAAGCGAAAATAATAGAATAAATAAAAGAAAAGAAAAATAATAAAATATTGAAAATATTTTTTGACCCGAAACCCCGAGACCTCGACATCTTGATGAATAGGTCGACATGGAATAAAGTAGGGAGAGATAAGGGCCAGAGTACAATAAAAATACCTATTCATTTTATTCATTCTTTATTTATTTTAGGACCTATTTTTGGTTCCACTTTTTATACCTCAAATAAAGAAACTTTGTACATGAAAGTTGTAGATAATTAAATAAATAAAAATACAAAATTTATTTCATGCAAAAATATTGTATAGATAAAAAGATATGATCTGAATAAAATCCCAGAATACCAACTTCCCAGACCTGTATCTAGCAAATGAAAACTCAAAATGCGTCAAACTCACCTTTAATTGTATATAGTTTTAAATAAGCTAAATAATGGCAGTGGTTTCGCATTTGGCGGAGCTACGGTTTGAAAGTTGAGTTTTGGACCCTTATTGTATACTTGTACAGAATAAAATATTCATTTAATTATTTATTCCTTATTTTCATAATTTTATATTTTTATAATTTTGTAAATATTATTTATAATAATTTTGTGTATTAAAATCAGAATAAAAACTCAAAGAAAACATAGAATAAAATACTTGTGTAAAAAGCATACATAGGTATAATACCTGTATACATACCTATATAATTAACACCTTTATTTTATTAAGTGTACAAAATACTTTAGAAAAATAAAAATATATTTAAGTATATAAAAATACTTTATAAATTTATAAAATAATAAACAAAAATAATAAAATTAAATATACAAAATAAAAATAAAATAATAAAATATAGATATATATACCTTTATAAAGCATAAAAGGTAACTTGTGATTATATACCTCATAAAAATGAATAAAAATCACCAAAAAATTCTTTATAAAATAAGAAACATTTTTTATTTTATAACCCAAAATAAATAAAATCATTTACTATTTTATTTTGATTTTACAAATAATTATTGCCTGGAATTTCCTGGTTGGTCCACGTGGACCAACCAGGAGCGGTCAAGTGTTGACCTCGGTCAACTCCCTGACCGAGGTCTGCCAGGCCTGACACTTGCGATTTTTGCCCCGTTTCAAGAAATTTTGGAGCCTCATCCTTCCATCCTCTGGCCTCGATTCCTTCTTGGAAATCTTTCCTTGATCTTCCCTCAGCCACGTCATGCCTGCTGATCACACAAAATCCCCATGTTTTGCACGTGGCCCTCGCTTGAAGGAGACGCCACCACCTTGTACATAATCGACCCACCACCTTCAAGCTCGGATTTGAACCCTTCTTGGCCACCAATCCTCCTCCCTGTTGCGCTCTTCACGTTGCTGGAGGTGACTACTCCTCAACCGTACCCTCAAGCGAGTCTAGGAAGCCTTGAAGCGGCTCCACCATCTCCGCCGACCTCCGGCGTCGAGGTTCCCCCTCCTCTGGTTCTGGCCATTGAGGTATGCCCCTTTTCCTCCTTTTTCTTTTCGCATTTTCTTTCCCGTAGCAGTAGGATCAATTCCCCATTGGAACCTTCGAGTTTAGTCCCCTTAATCGCCCACTCGAGCACCCTCGCCGGAGCTCGCTCCGACCATCGTCGTGCGCAACCGCTCCCCGTCGCCATCCGCTTCACCGACCCTCGAATCATTTTGCCCTCATTGGTCTTAAGTTACTTGTAGGTCCAGAGACATCAAAGACACGCCTGGAGCTCATTTTGAGCTTCACCGGAGGGTCCAGGAGCCCACCAACTCTGCTGCTCTCTCCCGCGAACTCCGGCCACCGTCGGTGCTTTTTGGAGCCCCAGGCAGCTAGAAGAGGACCCCAGGAGCTCGCAACCCAATTTTGGAGCCCAATTCTCGTCGGAGAATCGAGATCGAGCTCGGGGAAGTTCGCATCGCCGGCGTTCTTCCTCGTTCTTCCCCTTGGCTTCTTTGCCATTCGATCGGGCCGTAGCTCCAGTTCTGATCTAAGCCGTTGGATCACGCCGCACCACCACCTTCAGATCTTCGGCCGAAGATCTAATCTCCACCGTCCAACGTGAACCATCATCGTGCAACCTTGAAGCGCCACGTGTCAAGTGGGCGCTCCACAATCGTTTGATCATGCACGAGGATATTAGGCGTGGGTATTTTACACCTAAACCCTTGCCAAATTTGCATTTTATTTTTAGTCCATAAACTTTTATTTGTAGTTTAAATATTTCTGTAATATTTACATCCAGACCCCTGTACTTTCATTAATTACACTTAGGTCCAGTCCACGTCACCTCGCGTGACCCGTGCACATGGGGTGGTGGGTATTTTGCGAGGACCCCCTGGGGGTTTATTTATTTCGGTTTAGTCCATGAATATTTTATTTAGGTTGTAATATCTTGGTGAAATTGCATCTGAGCTCCTAGAACTTTATAAAATTACAAAAATATCCCTACCAGGTCACGTGCCCAATGCGCGTGATTTGGACATTTTGCAGCGAACCCCCTCCGGGTTTGGGTATTTGTTTTTAATCTAGAAAATTGTGTTTCACGTTATATATTCTTTGGAAAAATTGCAACTAGGCCCTTGGACTTCTATGTATTTACGTTTATGCCCTTGCAGTATTGTATTTTTGCTTGGATGTTTGCATTTATTTCATGCATCATTTTAACTCGAAAAATTACCAAAAAAATATCATGAGTTCCTGTTGCATTGTAGTTTAATGCCATATTTTTATTTTGCATTTTTAGTACATTTTGATATTTATAAAAAATCAAAAACACGCATTTTTGTGACTGTTTGCATTAGAAAATACATAAAAATTATAAAAAAGTCTTTGAAAAATTCCAAAAAAAATTATATTTCGTGTGTTTTAGTTTATTTTATTTTCTGACCAAAAATCCCTAAAAATTACAAAAGAAAACCCTTAAAAATAACAAAATTTGCAAAATCATGATAAAAATCTAAAAAATTCATAAAAACTCTAAAAAATGTGTTTTCTATCTCTGAAATTTCCTTATCCTATTATCTATCTATAAAAATTAATTTGACAATTTTTCACTCATGTTTGCTATTTTATTTCTATCTTTTTATCTCATATATATTGTATTCATTGTTTACTAGTATTTGTGACTTTAAAAATATCAAAAAAATTAGGAAAAATATAGAAAAATCACAAAAACATTAAAAAATTCTAAAAAGCCCAAAAAGATTTGATTTGTTGAATTTTATTTATTTTCCCTATTTTTCTCTATATATTGTTTCCCCTTTTCCTTTATTGTATATACACTTCATTATTAAAAAAATATAAAAAACTATAAATATCAAAAGAAAACAAAAAATCAGAAATTAAAAATCCAAATACAAAAATATAAAATAAAAAATTAAATAAAAAAATTAAAAAGTAAAAACCCACAAAAATTTGCATATTTGTATTCAATTGGTCATACATTCACACTTTGTGCATTTTTGCCTTGTTCTATCTTGTTTGCTCCCTGAGTTCGACACTCTACACATACTTGCACTATACACATATTCTGTAGAGTTATAATAAATTTTAACTCCACCTTTGCTTGTCATTGATTGATTTGATATTGTGGGTTAATTGTTGATTAACCCTGGTTTCGTGAGCGGTCGCCGCAGCGACTTTTGTCTCCGTTTTGTGTGAGACATATTTAGACCCTCGCTAAATCTGAGTTATCAAATGGCGCCGTTGTAGGGGAGCAACAACGTATAGAGCATTCTTTTGTGATTAATTGTGAATATTTGCCTACCTTTTCATTTGATTATATTGCTTGACTGGTCTAATCACCTTTCTGTTGGATTTTGTGCGAGATACCGCCGAGCAAGGGAAGTGCTCCATCCTAGGCGCTTGGGCACCCACGTGAAGGCTCACTTAGCACCAAAGAGAATTTGGAGGCTTGAGAAGACCATCAGTTCTTGTAGAATTTTTGTAGATTAATAATTTGTAATTTTAAGTGAGAGAGAGAATTGATTTGTAATAACTTGGACTCTATAGGACACTCGGGCCTAATTTCCAAGTGTTTGTTCACTTGGGGGCTCACCGCGGTTTTGTGTTTTTCGCGGCTTTCTCATTTTTATTTTATTTTGTTTCACGAGGATTTAGCCCCTAGACATAGGAATTTTTATTGACTGTGATGACTTAAGAAGCTAAGGCCCAATCCCTAATATCTTGCCTGCACCTATAGATCGTAATTGGACTTGGCTAAAAATCAACTAAAAAGGCTATTGACTTGGACTAGAGACCATGTACCGAGAGGAGTCATATACAGCGCGTGCAGGATCCACTGTGGTGGACACCGATCGGCTCCCGAGACCGGACTCCGGACTCTCTTCCTAGTCATAGCTACTTATTCTTCACGTTAATAGAAGTTACTCATCTTAGGGCGATTTCCTCGTACATGCATCTATGTAGTTTTATTTATTGTCTTTAATTTATGCGCAAATCACTTTGCATGTAGAGTGCCAGTGAAAAGGTACACATCCCTATCCTTGCATGCATCATAGATTTTGACCGCGCATCGGCTTTTCTGCTTTCCTTCCCCAGTTTTGTTGGACTTTAAAAAATAAGGAAATTGGAAAATTCGTTAGACGATGATTGTTCAGAAAAATACATAAAAAGTGAAAATCATAAAATTGGGGCTGCTAATGCAAACTTGACCTTAAAACTCATCCCACCAAAAAATTTGTCTTGGGAAGAGTAACCCTCCTTGTTTGATTTATATGTTGCGAAAGAGTGACCCGACACTAGGATAGAGCCACACCTGAAATTCTGGTGACTACTGATCGTGGTTAGTCGTTCTCCAGTGAGGATCTCTCCGGTAACTGGTAAAGCGGACCACAACGTTCTTAGCAGAGTGAATTTACAGGAACAACCGGGTTACGGTCCGCAATTCATACTGGCTGGGAAAGATCTAACGTGGATCGAGACAGTCGGCTAGGAAAGTAGGGTACCTAATAGCTCGCTCTAACGCTCTGATAGATTGACTAATCATCTAATAAAATTTGATAAGATAACTGACCAAACTTTCACGGTAGCTCAAGAGTTGTGTAGGTGAATTGGGGGTTTGATTGACCATCTTGTTTGCATTCCAGATCTCATCCGCCCTTCTCTAGATCAAGATGATGGGAAGGAGATCCCTTAGGCCACGTCTGGTGGCACCGCTATCGAGCACTCCTCCTTTTCAATCTAGGTCAGCTTCGGGAAGTCCAGACCCACTCTCCGAGCCTGAGTTTACGTCCACCCCGTTCCCCCTCGACCACCCTTCTTCTTCTATCAGTCCAGTGGTGTCAGAATTTAGTACAGAATAGAGTTCAGAACATTTGACGACACCTGAGATGGATTCTTTTGACTTTGCAGAAACACCAGAAATGGAAGGCAGAGAGGAAAACCCAGATGAACCGAGACCACCGCCATACGACGGCCATCAACAATTCACTGTTAGCCTCCCAGGAAACAATGCAGAGACAGATCAGAGACCTGGGATTTGTCATGGGTGAAATCATGAGGGAGATGCGTGAAGGACGAGAAGAGCGAAAAAAGGGCGGTGAAATACCAAACGCAGAGGGCGGAGGAGGAGAACCCAACCAGGAGAGGCCGCCTCCAAGGACCATGAGATAGTTGCACAACCCTGGTGCAACCCCTCACACCGATGGATCCGACTCCCTCCCATCTACAGTGACTTCGAACTTCGCCCACACACCATTCAGCTACTGCCCAAGTCTCACGGACTGGCCATTGAAGAACCTCACCTCCATCCGCAAGAATTCAAAATGATATGCAGTATGATCCATGACAGGTTCGTGACTGAGGATATCATCAAAATGATTGCCTTCCCCTTCTTCTTGGTTGATAGAGCCGCTTATTGGCTGAAACATTTGGGGAGGTACATCGACACTTGGGAGCAACTCCGGAAAGAGTACCTGAACAAGTATTACCCACTCGGCCGGACAAATGCAGCCAGAGCTATGATCAACAATTTCACGATGATCCCCAATGAACAATTCCATGAAGCGTGGGATCGTTTTAGAGAGCTCATTGACCGATGTCCTCATCATGAAATATCACAGCCCAATCTGGTGCAAAGTTTCTTTTGCGGGCTGACATCGGAGCTACAGGGGCTTGTCAACGCCTCGTGTGAGGGATCTTATTTCTCCAAGGATGCAGAAACGGTCTGGGCCATCTATGAAAATATGGTAGAAAATTCTACAGTGATGTCCCAGGGCCACATCTACACAAACTCCAAGGTCCCTCCACAAGCTACTTCTTACCAAAATCGCATTGCCAGGATCGATGCTGGGAACCATACTTCGTCAGCAGCAGCACAAGATGAATCGGCAGCAGCTGACATGGGCATTATCAGTGAAAAATTGGACCACATCGAAATTTTGGAGAAGAAGCAAGGCCAATGTCTGGCACAGATAGACCAGTTGGCTAATACCATGAGTGACCTGAGACTCACATCTTGAGTATTCAAGAGGCATAATCAGCTTCACATCCGCCTCCCAGGTCACATGGTGAGTCTAGTAGTAGCCGCTCCACCCCACCTCTAGCATACCGCCAAGTTCACCATGTCCAAGAGGTGCCGGTACAACAGTTACCACACTATTCACAGCAGCCACCATCTCATGACATGCAGATGGTGGTCTATCAGCCAGATCAGCCATTGGCAACACTACAACCTCCACCCTTTGAGCAGGAGCCGTTGATGGAAGTCAACGGGATATGGTACGACCGGTACCCCCAACAGGCTGGAATTTACCGTGATCACCCAGGATTCCGTTGGACCACCGGAGGTGCCTCATCCCAACAATAACCTCCAGCTCAGGGCAGTTATAGTAGCCAACACCAGCAGCCCCAATACTCCCAACAGCAGCAGCCTTTTCACCAGAATCCTTGTCCACCCTATCAGGGACAGTAGTGGAGGCAGTGACAACAACCTTATCAACAGCAGTACTCGCAGCCTCCCCCTCACCATTCACAGTAGCAGCAACAACCTCATTTCCAGCATGGGAACACTCCCAATTCTCCCGCACCTGCCTTAGAGAACCCAGCACTTGACGATCTCGCCCGCTTGCTCTCCAAACAGCAAGCGTCTTTCCAACGGGAAATGGATGAGTTCCGGCAGGAAATGAGGGACATAATGAAAGGAAAAGCTGGTATACCTGTACAGAGCGAGCCAAACCCTAATAACTTGAAGAGAAAGTCTGAGCAGGTATAGTCTATAGAAGATACCACTCGTAGTGCTTATTTGAATGACATGCATTCTATATTTAATACTCACTTCGTGTCACCTAGGAGCGGTAGGGAACCAGCCGGTGATGCCTCATCTGAGGTACAATACCATGGAGAATCTAAAGCCCCAGATGAGGAGAGAAGCGGTGCTGATGCCGCTAACAATGATGATGATGACGGTGGTGCTGATGCCACCAAGGATGACTATCCAGACAACGGTGTTGAGGTCGTCGTGATACCAAATGCAGACGGTGGTGCTGAAGCCACCAATTCTGATGCAGACCCAGAGCACGGTGCTGAGGCCGCAAGGGAGAATATTTTGGGTGGTGCTAATGCCCCCATTTTGAGTCCATCTGTATTCCAATCGTCTGTATTGCCATTCTTGTATCCCTGGACACTACAAAAAAGAACAAAAAAATGAATAAAGGAAAGGTTTCTCCATCAATTCCGAGTCCTTGTGTGTTGAATGATGATGTTTGCATGGACTTCAGTCCTTCACAGGGCTAGAAACCTTCTCCTAGCCCTCTGTCTGAGGAGGGCCCATCCATTCCCTTCCCTCAAGCACTTCGCTCAGCGAAGGGGAATAAAACATAAAATCCCAAAAAGAAGGAACAGTTAGAGTTCAACCAACAGTTGATAGATAGATTTCAGATGCAGTTGATTCTACAGGAGGCACTTGAGCACATCCCTCTTTTTCAAAAGAATCTGAGAGAAAAGACCACTGTATGTAGGAAGAGGAGGAACAACAGAGGAGAGATCCATGTGCTCACCCGTGCCACATGTTGTGCCATTCAGAACCAGCTGCCAGCTAAAAGACCTGATGCAGGAGCTCCATATGTCAGATGCTAGATTAGTGAGCAGTCATTCGATCGTACTCTATTAGACAGTGGCTCTTCTATCAACCTTCTTCCAGCAGCCTTACTTGACCGATTCAAGTTCGGCCTCTCCATCGGAGTCGGACAGTCCTTTGGTTTGTTAATAGGTCTATCAAGAGGCCGAAGGGGTTGTTGAGAGACGTGGTCGTCACCATTCAGGGCCTGAAATTCCCTGTGGACTTTGTTGTGTTGGACATGGAGATCCCTGAATCGGTGACCGATACCCCCATCATACTAGGATGCCCATTCTTGGCCACAGCCAAGGCGGTGACCGACCATGACAGTGGGAAGGTGTACTTTCACGTAGAGGGAGAGAGTATACAAATAGAGATGATTGAAGAGACCCGTGCAAGAGATTCAGTCTGCTCAGAGCCATGTAGTGACACAGTGCATCTGACAGATGCAGAGTTAGACGTCCACCAAGAGTGTGATTTTGTGATGACCAATGATGAAGCAGTTTGGGAAGATCCAGAAGCACGAGCCCTCGCCGTGTCTGCATACTCAGAGTACCCACCTTTTGAGGCAGACGAGAGTTCGGAGAGCACACCTTGGCAGATGACACTATAGAGGCTGGAAGTTGTGCGATGAGTGTAAACACTGATGATTGTTCAGATTCAGATCCCTCGGAGGCAGAATTTGATTGGAAGGATTTTGATACATATTTGCCATGTCTGTTTCCCGATGAGCCGACAAAGAGGACGGAGAGCAAGCCAACACAGATGATAGACACACCAACAGGGTTCCCTTCGTCAGAATCACAGGTACAACAAGAGTTCTCACATGCAGACCTGGTTGGCTTTCACGCAGACATATCAGAAGCCAAATTTTCCAGCTCCCACCAAGCCAGAATTGAAGCCTTTACCGCAACCGCTCAAGTATAGATTCCTTACAGGAGAACCAGATATGCACCCAGTCATTATCTCAGCAGATTTGAATGGAGAACAAGAATCTTGTTTGATGGAGGTTCTTGAACGCAACCGCAAGGCAATAGGATGGACTGTGGCTGATCTCAAGGGGATAAGTCCGGCCTTGTGCTCCCACCATATCTATCTCGAAGAGGACGCTATGCCATCATGTGAGTTCCAGCGACGACTGAACCCGAATCTTCAAGATGTAGTAATGAAGGAGATATCTAAATGGTGGAGAGCCGATTTTATCTACCCCATCTGCGACTCTAAGTGGGTTAGTCCTTTACATGTGGTACCCAAGAAGACGGATGTCACTATAGTTGTGAATGAGTCTGGAGAGGAGATCACCACCCGGATACCCACTTCTTGGAGGGTCTGTGTGGACTACAGATGATTGAATGAGGCCACCAAGAAGGATCATTTCCTGCAACCATTTATTGATCAGATTATCGAGAGGCTAGCTGAGAAGAGTCATTATTGTTTTCTTGACGGGTATTCCGGATACAATCAAGTGGCCATTGCGCCCGAAGACCAGGATAAAACGACATTCACCTGTCCATTTGGGACTTATGCTTTCAGACGGATGCCCTTTGGTCTATGTAACGCTCCGACGACATTCCAGAGGTGCATGTTGTCCATCTTTTCAAACATGATAAGTGATTGCTTAGAGGTCTTCATGGATGATTTCTCGTCTACGATGATGGGTTTGATGCTTGTCTTGACTGCCTAGACCGAGTACTTCAGCGCTGCATAGAGGAAACCTTGTACTATCTTGGGAGAAGAGTCACTTCATGGTGACTCAGGGGATGGTCCTTGGTCATATCATCTCCAACAGGGGCATGGAGGTTGATCCAGCCAAGGTGGATATCATTAGAAAACTCAATCCACCGTCCAATTTGAGACAGGTGCGGTCTTTTCTAGGGCATGTTGGTTTATACCGACAGTTCATTCAGGACTTCAATCGAATTGCCCGACCGCTTACAGATTTGTTGACTAAAGACATCGAGTTCCTCGTAGATGATAAGTGTCTTAAGTCCTTCGAGACTCTCAAGAATTTAGTTATCGAGGCTCCTGTTCTTCAGCCACCCGATTGATCTCTTCCCTTTGAGATCATGACGGACGCTTCTGATTATGCCATTGGGGTTGTGCTGGGACAAAGGAGGGATGGATTACCCTATGCCATACACTACGCTAGCCGGACGTTGGATGCATCTCAGAGGAACTACACAGTGACTGAGAAAGAGATGCTAGCGGTAGTCTTTGCTTTGTATAAGTACAAATCTTACATTCTTGGATCTGGAGTGATAATATTTACAGATCACACTGTCATTCGGTACTTGATGTCGAAGAAGGATGCCAAAGCCAGATTAACCAGATGGATCCTTCTCCTCCAGGAATTTGATATTGAGATTAAGGATAAACCTGGAGTTAAGAATGTTGTGGCAGATCACCTCTCTCGACTAGAGAACCTTGAGGAATCTGAGCCTATAACACCTATTACTGAGACTTTTTCGGATGAGGCGATCCTTGCTATCACCTCTCTTCCATGGTATGCCGACATTGTGAATTACCTTGTTGCCAAATCTATGCCACAAGGTTGGCCCAGATAGCAGCTTGAGACCTTCCTTGCAAAGGCAAAGTCGTACCATTGGAAGGACCCCGTCCTTTATCATGAAGGAGGGGACAGTATCTGGAGATGGTGCATTCCTCAAGATGAGAAACATAGCATCCTCACCTACTGCCACAAGCTTGAGGTAGGAGGACATCATTCTGGGAGACAGACAACACAAAAGGTGCTCCAATCCGGCCTTTGGTGGCCTACCCTTTTCAAGGACTCTGATGAGTTCGTGAGAAGGTGTACTGACTGTCAGAAGATGGGTACTTGCGGACAGAGAGACATGATGCCTATGCAGCCCATTCACTTTTGTGAGGTTTTTGACGCATGGGAATTGATTTCATGGGCCCATTTCCTAAGAGTCAGGGGTTTGAGTACATTCTGCTCGTTGTGAATTATGTGAATCGTTGGGTTGAGGCCATCCCCGCCCGAGCCGCAGATGCTAAAATCGTATGTCGTTTCTTGAGGAAAAATATCATTTCACGGTTCGGGGTACCTAGAGTCTTGATTTCAGATGAGGGGTCTCACTTTATTAACTACAAGGTAAAGGCCCTTGCAAACGAGTTCAGTATTGACCATCGTGTTGCCACGCCGTATCACCTTGAGACTAATGGTCTTGCTGAAGTATCGAATAGGGAGATTAAGACAATTTTACAGAAGGTAGTCCGCCCAGATCGAAAGGATTGGTCACAGCTTTTGGACTCGGTCTTGTGGGCCTATCGGACTTCCTTCAAGATACCATTAGGGACATCTCCCTTTCGTCTCGTCTATGGCAAGCCATTCCATTTACCAGTGGAGATAAAGCATAAGTTACTTTGGGCAGTTAGAGAACTATTATTGGATCCGAAGAGTGTAGGAGAATAGAGGAAAGCAGAGTTGGCAGCCCTGGAAGAAGTGAGAGATACAACCTTCTCAAGTAGCCTACAATATAAGGAGAAAGTGAAAGTATGGCACGATTCCCGAATCAGCCATAAACAATTTGAGCCAGATCAACAAGTATGGTTTTTTGATGCTAGGTTGAAATTATTCCCAGGGAAACTACAAAGTAAATGGAAAGGAACATATGTGGTCCAGAAGGTGCATGATAATGGTAGCATTGATATATCCGAACCTTCATCATCTTCCACTTTTAGAGTCAATGGTCAGCGCTTGAAACCATACCTTGATCATGACCCGCCAACCGTTGATGTTACCCCGATTCATCTGGTATGAGATGTGTTCTTTGACTCTCACCTTCTGCATCTCGTACATGATTATCGCTTCTATCTTCCTCTGTACAGATCCATTTGTCTATATCATTCATTCATTTTTCCATTATGTCTGTCACCCCGTCCTCATCCCATGATTTTGCTGTACTTAGGACACGCCTTGTCCTAAGTATAGGAGGGTGCACACACTGAGTTGTGATCTATTTTCTCCTTTTCCTTTTCTATCTTCTTTATTCTAAGATCCTCTCCATTGTCTCCTCTTCTTGTCTATACTTAGGGATATCTTACCCTCAGGATAGGGGGAGACAATCGGAGTACGATTTGTTCATTCCCACCCTTGACCCTCCCAGCGTGTGTACAGTCTGCTATACTTAGGATTTTTTTGATCCTAAGTATAGGGGGGGCGGTCAACCTCTCACTCGTTCATTTAATTCCTTCATTTATTTATTCTTTAGTCTTGCCAATACTTAGTACGAGTTATGTATTCTCTTTTCTCTCCGATCTATGAGGACATAGCTCAAGCTAAGTATAGGGGGGTCGTATATACTCCATATATACTTTAGCCATAACTCGTACTTTCGTATTCTTACTAATAAAAATGGCTAATTATACGTGTAAAAAACCTTAATAAAAAGATGTTTATACTCCTCAAATTCTTTTTGTATTTACTGATTAATAAATCAGGTGAAATATTCTCTGCAAAATATTTGAAAAATAGTTTGAAATCCGTGTGAAAAATTTTGAAAATTATTTGGAAAATGTTTTGTACATGTTTTCAACCTTTGTAAAAATCTTTTGGTTTGCAAAATTTATTTTCTTTGTGTGAAATAAAATGTTAGAAAAATGATTTGTAAATGGTTTGAAAAATGGTTGCAAAAATATTTTGAAAAATCTATATGTACTTTTTGAAAAACTTTTGCAAATTGATTTTCAAATGTGTGTACATGTTTGAAAAATATTTGTAAAAACTATTTTTGACTATAGTTTTCAAAATTGTTTGTAAAAACCTTTGTGAAATAAGTTTGAGGAATACATACATCTCACCTAAAACTCTCTATGTATATACTTATTAAATTGATCAATTACCCTTGTAAATTCTTAAAATCCACTTCTTGTATATATAAGAAGCATCCCCGCTTAAATATTTGTACCTAGTTTTTTGCCAAAAATCTTTTCATTTTCAAAAATTCCAAAAACATTTGCAAAATTAAAATCCAAAAACATTTCAAAAATCTTTTTGAAAAATACAAAAAATGCATATGCATCATATTTTTAAAAATCCATAAAAAGTTCAAAATCTTTGGAAACTGCATCACAAAATATTTCCTGTATTTTGCATAACATTCGCATAGCATGAGCATTTTTCGGATTGAATTTGATAGTTAAAGAGTCTAAGTAAAATCCCGAGATTTGAGCTTGATTGGACCTTGAAATCTACCTAATAATAGGAACCTTATAGGAACTGGGTCTGCGGTACTTCAGGTCTAGTTGACTTAATTCTTTGAGGATCACGGGACTTTGTTCAATGGATTCTTGACTACCTAAGTAGAGTATTTCGGAGCGCACGCACGACTCTTGTTGATAATGACCTAACTTGGACACCTGCACCTTTCACATGGCTCAACTCAGTTGGAATGATGAGGGGATTGGATTTGCCTGTATGAGACGCACACAAGTGGAAACACTTGTCCTCCTCTAGGGAGGGAAGTGCACCCCAACCCGTCTAGTGATGAGGAATTCTAAAGACAGGAGAGTGTGGGTTGCAATAAAGCTTCAAAAGAGGGATAGTCTACTAGCTCAAGAGGAAAAACTCCCTATGTAAATGCTGTTGTGAAAAGTATTTCAAAAAAAATGGACAGGCCTGTACAAAAATAAATGCCTGCAAAGTATGTGAATATGTTGAATAGCCCATAAGCAAGCTTAAGTTCCAAAGTCATATCATGTGAGCCTGCAGCTGGATGACTTGACTACACTGGTCTTGTTTCCTAGGATAGGTAGCTACACTGGCTACCGTCCATTCTTCTCTTCACCCCCTCCTCTTGAGCTGGTTTCCACTTGAACTTAGAAGGGAATACCCCGCTCCTCGAGGAAGGAGTTATTAGATTGGGGAATCATTGGGTTGTCATGCTGGAGAAGTCAGTCTCTTTGTCATTCTAGTTGGGGAGAGCCACTATCACTTATACTGTACGAGTCAAATTCATAGTCGTAAGGGTTTGCATATGAGTTGAGATATTTCTGACCTGGCTATTGAGGAGACTTGAGTTGAGTTTTGGGATTCTCAAAGACTGTTGGATTTCAAATCCGGTTCTCATTAAGGTTTCGCCCGCAATAATATTCCAAAGGTCCGACTTAAGCTCCAAACTTTGATTTTGTGAAGACAAGTTTGATAATTAAATTTAATCCAATTTCTTCTTTTTCTTTTCTTTATTTTTCTTTCTGCACTTATTGTATAAGTGTTTGCTAGGGACTAGCAAAGGCAAAGTATAAGGGGATGATGAATCCACATTTCATCATCTTTATTCTATCATTTTGCCCTCAAAAACCCTGACAAATGCATGTAAATACCCTTAATTTCCGCATCTTAGCATTCATACATGTGCATGTAAATAGTGTATAAAATACCATTTTTAAAGCTAAAATAATAGAATAAAGAAAGAAAAGAAAAAAATAAAATATTGTAAATATTTTATGACCCAAAACCCCGAGACCTAGGCATCTTGATGAATAGGTCAACACGGAATAAAGTAGGGGGATATAATAGCCAGAGTACAATAAAAATACCTATTCATTTTATTCATTCTTTATTTATTTTTGACCTATTTATTGTTCCACTTTTTATACCTCAAATAAAGAAACTTTATACATGAAAGTTGTAGATAATTAAATAAATAAAAATACAAAATTTATTTCATGCAAACATATTGTACAGATAAAAAGATATGATCTGAATAAAATCCCAAAATACTAACTTCCCAGACCTGTATCTAGCAAATAAAAATTAGAAATGCGTCAAACTCACCTTTAATTGTATATAGTTTTAAATAAGCTAATTAATGGTGATGGTTTCGCATTTGGCAGAGCTACTGTTTGAAAGTTGAGTTTTGGACCCCCTATTGTATACTTGTACAGAATAAAATATTCATTTTATTATTTATTCATTATTTTCATAATTTTATATTTTTATAATTTTGTAAATATTATTTATAACAATTGTGTATATTAAAACCAGAATAAAAACTCAAAGAAAACATAGAATAAAATACTTGTGTAAAAAGCATACATAGGTATAATACCTGTATACATACCTATATAATTAACATTTTTATTTTATTAAATGTACAAAATACTTCAGAAAAATAAAAATATATTTAAGTATATAAAAATACTTTATAAATTTATAAAATAATAAATAAAAATATTAAAATTAAATACACAAAATAAAAATAAAATAATAAAATATATAGATATATATACCTATATGAGGGCAGGGAGCCTGCACCCAGTGGTGTAGGAAACTCCCTGCACCCACCCCATTTTCGCATTATTTTTTTACTTTTTTTGAATTAAAAGTTGGGAGGATTTACTTAATATGTTGAGGGGAATAAGTGTTTCAAATTTCATGTAAAATAGTCATTCCTAACATGTTCATCTAAAAGGGGTCGATTTCAGCAATTCTGAGATCGTTAAAATTTGGTAGTCTTGATGGAGATGATAGAAGTGTCAAATTAAGTTGAATTTGGAATGACAACATGGTAATACACGGTGATCTAAATTCCCTAAGGCTTCATTTTAATAAAAAATCAAAAAACAATGAAAAATTAGGCCGGGTGTAGGGAATTTCCTGCACCCGTCGGTGTAGGGTCCTTTTTCCCTACCTATATAGGGCATAAAAGGTAACTTGTAATTATATATCTCATAAAAACAAATAAAAATCACCAACAAATTCTTTATAAAATAAGAAACATTTTTTATTTTATAACCTAAAATAAATAAAATCATTTACTATTTTATTTTTATTTTACAAATAATTATCGCCTGGAATTTCCTGGTTGTTCCACGTGGACCAACCAGGAGCGGTCAAGTGTTGACCTCGGTCAACTCCCTAACCGAGGTTTGCCAGGCCTGACACTTGCGATTTTTGCCCCGTTTCGAGAAATTTTGGAGCCTCATCCTTCCATCCTCTGGCCTCGATTCCTTCTTGGAAATCTTTCCTTGATCTTCCCTCAGCCACGCCATGCCTGCAGATCACGCAAAATCCCCATCATTTGCGCGTGGCCCTCGCTTGAAGGAGACGCCACCACCTTGTACATAATCGACCCGCCACCTTCAAGCTCGGATTTGAACCCTTCTTGGCCACCAATCCTCCTCCCTATTGTGCTCTTCACGTTGCTGGAGGTGACAACTCCTCAACCGTACTTTCAGGCGAGTCGAGGAAGCCTTGAAGCGGCTCCACCATCTCCGCCAACCTCCGGCGTCGAGGTTCCCCCTCCTCTGGTTCCGGCCATCGAGGTATACCCCTTTTCTCCCTTTTTCTTTTCGCATTTTCTTTCCAGTAGCTGTAGGATCAATTCCCCCTTGGAACCTTTGAGTTTAGTCCCCTTAATCGCCCACTCGAGCACCCTCGCCGGAGCTCGCTCTGACCATCGCCGTGCGCAACCTCTCCCCATCGCCATCCGCTTCACCGACCCTCGAGGCATTTTTCCCTCGTTGGTCTTAAGTTACTTGCATGTCCAGAGACATCAAAGACACGCCTGGAGCTCATTTTGAGCTTCGCCGGAGGGTCCAGGAGCCCACCAGCTCCGCCGCTCTCTCCCGCGAACTCCGGCCACCGTCGAAGATTTTTGGAGCCCCATGCAGCTAGAAGAGGACCCCAGGAGCTCGCAACCCAATTTTGGAGCCCAACTCTCGCCGGAGACCTGAGATCGAGCTCGAGGAAGTTCGCCTTGCCGATGTTCTTCCCCGTTCTTCCCCTTGGCTTTTCCGCCGTTCGATCGAACCGCAGCTCCAGTTCTGATCTCAGCTGTTGGATCGCGTCGCGCCACCACCGTCAGATCTTCGGCCGAAGATCTAATCTCCACCGTCCAGCGCAAACCATCATCGTGCAACCTCAAAGCGCCACGTGTCAAGTGGGCTCTCCACAGCCGTTCGATCACGCACGAGGATATTAGGCATGGGTATTTTACACCTACACCCTCGCCAATTTTGCATTTTATTTTTAGTCCATAAATTTTTATTTGTAGTTTAAATATTTCTGTAATATTTACATCCAGACCCCCGTACTTTCATTAATTACACTTAGGTCCAATCCACGTCACCTCACGAGACCCGTGCACGTGGGGCGGTGGGTATTTTGCAAGGACCCTCCCTGGAGGTTTGTTTATTTCGGTTCAGTCCATGAACTTTTTTTTAAGTTGTAATATTTTGGTGAAATTGCATCTGAGCCCCTGGAACTTTGTAAAATTGCAAAAATACCCCTACCAGGTCACGTGCCTAGTGCGCGTGATTTGGATATTTTGCAGCGAACCCCCTCCGGGTTTGGGTATTTATTTTTAATCCAGAAAATTGTGTTTCACGTTATATATTCTTTGAAAAAATTGCAACTAGGCCCTTGGACTTCTGTGTATTTACGTTTATGCCCTTGCTAGTATTGTATTTTTGTTTAGATGTTTACATTTATTTCATGCATCATTTTAACTCGAAAAATTACCAAAAAAATGCCATGAGTTCCTGTTGCATTGTAGTTTAACGCTATATTTCTATTTTGCATTTTTATTGCATTTTTATATTTACAAAAAAATAAAAACAAGCATTTTTGTGACTATTTGCATTAGAAAATACATAAAAATTATAAAAAAGTCTTTGAAAAATTCCAAAAAAACTTATATTTCGTGTGTTTTAGTTTATTTTATTTTCTGACCAAAAATCCCTAAAAATTACAAAAGAAAACCACTAAAAATAGAAAAATTCTCAAAATCTTCATAAAAATCTAAAAAATTCATAAAAACTCCAAAAATTGTGTTTTCTGTCTCTGAAATTTCCTTATCCTATTATCTATCTATAAAAATTAATTTGAAAATTTTTCACTCATGTTTGCTATTTTATTTCTATATTTTTATCTCATATATATATATATATATATTGTATTCACTGTTTACTAGTATTTGTGACTTTAAAAATACCAAAAAAATTAGGAAGTATATAGGAAAATCACAAAAACATTAAAAAATTCTAAAAAGCTGAAAAAGATTTGATTTCCTGAATTTTGTTTATTTTTCCCTATTTTTCTCTTTATATTGTATCCCCTTTTCCTTTATTGTATATACACACTTCATTATTAAAAAATATAAAAAATATATAAATATAAAAAGAAAATAGAAAATCAGAAATTAAAAATCCAAATAGAAAAATATAAAATCAAAAATTAAATAAAAAAATTAAAAATTAAAAACCCACAAAAAATTGCATATTTGTAGGCAATTGATCATACATTCACACTTTGTGCATTTTTGCCTTGTTCTATCTTGTTTGCTTCCTGAGTTCGACACTCTATACGTACTTGCACTATACACATTTTCTGTAGAGTTATAATAAATTTTAACTCCACCTTTGCTTGTCATTGATTGATTTGATATTGTGGGTTAATTGTTGACTAACCCTGGTTTCGTGAGCGGTCGCCGCAACGACTTTTGTCTCCACCTTGTGTGAGACATATTTAGACCCTCGCTAAATCTGAGTTATCAATGGGGCATTGACTTTATGGCCCATTCCCTAATAGTCAAGGATTTGCATATATTCTTCTCACGGTAGATTATTTATCTAGATGGGTGGAGGCTATCCCTACTCGAGCAGCAGATAACAAAACTTTTTGCAAGTTTTTGAAAGATAATATTATTTCGAGGTTTGGAATTCCAAAAGTTTTAATATCTGATGGGGGAAGCCACTTTGTCAATCGAGAGGTGAAGAAGTTGACTAAGGAATACGACATCGAGCACCCGTGTCGCTACTCCTTACATCCACAATCCAATGGCATGGCTGAGGTATCAAACAGGGAGGTTAAAGAAACAGAAGCTCGTCGCCCCTGACAGGAAAAACTGGTCCCAACTACTGGACCAATTTCTATGGGCTTATCGGACGGCGTATAAGACCCCATTGGGCACATCCCTTTTCGAATGGTATATGGAAAGCCATGCCATTTGCCTGCAGAACTCGTGCATAAATCAGAATGGGCAATCAAAAAGATTAATTGGAACTGTCACCAAGGAAAGAAGAACCGAGACATGGATTTGAATGAACTATCTGAAATCCGAAATCATGCTTATGAAAACAACACTATTTACAAGGACAAAGTAAAGAGATGGCATGACAAGAACATTCGAACAAGATCTTTATCCCAGGGCAGAAGTCTGGTTATTTAATGCAAAATTGAAAATTTTCCAAGGTAAATTGAAATCAAAATGGACGGGGGCCCTTCATTGTTAGAGAGGTACACAATAATGGTAGTGTTGAGATCTCAGAGACCGCAGATAGCACGCAGACATCTATAGTCAACGGTTAGCTACTTAATACATTTTGTCGAATCCAACGAGCAATTAGTACAAGTTGAACAAATCTCCTTCACTCAGAGCATAGCTTTTAATGAAAGATTTGATCTACCCAGATAAACCACCTCTCTGATCCAATACTCTTCTGTATATCCATCTACCCGCTCTAGTCCCCTGATACTTAGTTTAAGGGAACTGATTTCATTGTGTATACATCGCTTCTCCTCTTTTTATTTTTGTCCCATCTATATTAGTATGAGCTATGTCTACATTCACTTTGTGCCATGAGGACATAGCACACGCTAAGTATAGGGGGGTGTTTGTATAAAGTTTATCTACTTTATCCATAGCTCGTACTTTAATCGTTTTTATCTAACATCGGGGATGGGTACAAGTAGTGTATAATACATGTTTTTCAAAAACAAAAACAAAAAAACAAAAAAAAGATAAAAAATTTCACTCATGGTCTTGCATTTCATCAAGCATTTTCATGCATTCCTTGGTTGATATATTCATGACACATTTACCATCACTCAAGGCTTGAGGATTTTTGAGGAAACTTGATTTCTGAGATCTTGAGAGTTTGAGTTAACATGCCCTTAGTCATTAGGGTTTTTGAACTTAATAATCCACACTTCCCTAGTTTGAAAGATTTGAGCGCTATATTGCACTCTTCATCTCTACCTTCAAAAAGAATATGATCAACACAATCACTTTCACAACTGCATGATGATGAGATGAGTTGAGTTATCACTTGAGTAACTGGGACTAGAGATTTGAGTTTAGACCCGATTTAATGATATTTGAGGATGGGATAAAGTTAATGAAGGCTTCAGAAAATTTGAGTGTCAGCAAAAACCTAGCCAGTATGTGAACAAGTTTATATGATATCTTTTTGATATTGACCTAAGTGCCAGGGTGTTTTGAAACTTAATGAAAATTGTTGATCAGTGTGCGCCAACTTTTGGTAAAAGCAGTGAAGCTAGCCAACAAAAAAAAGAAAATGTCAAAGAAAGGCTCTATCATCCAAAGTCAAATTCTAAATGAGTTTCCACCAATGGCGAGCGCTCCCAAACATTTTCAAAGTGTCCACTTGGACCAAGCGCTAAATTAGGACAAGGAGTCAGGCTTGACACTACAAAAAGGGCTTTGCAACATAAGCGATACAAGTCTGGGTGTCGAAGGTATCTTAGATACTCAAAGAGACACACCCAGGTGTCCTCCCAGAAAACAAGGTGCAGACGACTCCAAATTCTCTTGACAGACACATTGATCAACAAAATAAAAATATACTTGTGTTGAGTAATAAGGACTCGAGAGGCACCTTGTTCCAAGGTAAGGGAGAGAAACTCAGACACAATCCTATGCCCTCCATCATCCGGCCGTCCATCTATACTTTCAAGTCTGACAAACTAATGAGACGGTTGACTGAAGCAAGAATAGACTTATTCCTTAGTGTTGAGGATTAGGTCGAAAGGAGAGTCTCTTGGATTGGAACTTTGGGTGATGTCTCGACTTGACTCTCATGAATGCAGTAACTAAAAATCATATCCTTATATTATATGTAAAAACAGAGAGTCTGAAAATTAGAAAAATTGGATTCCTTCTGATTAAAGCATGATTGAGCCTAGAATTTTAGGATCACTCATATTAAGGGTCCTCTATGAATTGCGCCTCGAAAATTCACATGCACAGTCAGGGATGTATTCAACTAAGTCATTCATTCATTCATGCTCGGGGACGAGCATGGTCTAAGTATAGGGGTATGATGAATCACGTATTCATCATGCTAAAATTGGTCATTTAGGCTTTGTTCTCCACCATTCACTTGCAATTAATCATTAATAGAGCATTATTAGCATTCATACTTGTGTAAATAATATTTGCATTTCATCACCTAAATTCCATTAAATCCCAAGTGTAAATTAACCCAAAAGCCGCTAACTTCTCTTATTTTTAGTTAATTCATCCTCACTCCGATTGACCCCCAAACCACCTCCATTGTGTAGATATTATTAACCTTATTAAATAAAAAAATACAAAAATTACTAACTCCAATAAGTGTCAACTTATCCCAAAGTCTAATTTCACATCTGACGGACTAAAAGGAGCATATCTCCCACATACAGTGTCCGATTTTGGTCTACTCACTTTTAAAGTACTCCATTTTTAAATACCTTCAAACAAGACCAATATCATAAATTCGGAGCTCATATGTGAAATTGGATTTTGGCCTCTTTTGGGCATTTTGACTTTTTGCTATTTTTGACCTGAGTTTTTATGTTCTTAATAATCCTTTTAATTTTATTTCTTTTTCATTTGTATTCTTTGATGAAAGTTTAGTAAGCGACATAAAAATCCAAATAAAGATTAAAACTGAAATCAAAGAAACTGGCTGAGTCCAAGTGTCCGTTGTCGGTTTGTGCAAAAGTTGAGTGTTTCTGACTTCTATTTTATTTTCCTATTTTCTTATTTATTAAAAATCCAAAAAAAATTGATTAATGTGTAATTATATTTCTTATATTATATCGTATTTTTTCTAGATTTTTATCCTCTCTAAAAGCACCCAAAAAATTATAAAACCCCCAAAATCTGGTTTTCTATACACATGGAGAACCACCAAAAATACCACTTCGCACAGGTGACTTTTTTGCCCCTGGATCCTTCATGAAATTGTAGATCTCGTCGAGACGAACAACTTTCATGAAGGAAATTTTCGATCCGAGGTCTCCTTCTATTTCTTTTCTATTTTTCTTTATCCTTCAATTTTGAAAATTTTTTTGGGTGCCACGTGGCAGCCCCTGGGCGTGCACATGGCACCCCACCTTGTCTCTCTCCAGGCCCCTCCCCCTGGGTCCGTGCTGTGCACGTGACCCTCTTCTCCTCCATACGTTCACGCCCGTGCCCCCCCGCCGTTTCTCCTCCTCTAGCTGTTCCCCTAGCCTAAGGCCTTTAAACCTCCGCCATGCACGGCCCGGCCGTTACGATCCGCCCAACCATCCGAAGGGAGAGAGAGAGCTACAAGAAGGGTTGTGACAGGGCCTCTTCCCTCTCCAACGAAGACTCCTTCGAGGCGTGATCCACGGCGACGATCGCCGTGCTGCTGCTCGCACTTCCTTGCGCAGCCAAGCTCTGCCTCTTTGCCAGGCGTCGAAGCGATCATCGAAGGTCTTCCCACTCCTCTACCTTTCAGAGAACACACCAGTAAGCATCCTCGGGGTACACACCACCCTCCGCTCACCCCGATCTGCCTTCAATCACAAGCCTCCATCCACACCTATGTTGTTCTGCCCTCGATAACCACCGTCGCAGCTCGCCCTCCGGCCTCCCAGCTCGAGCCATCGACGCCCAATGCCTTCGGCGCTCGAGCTCCACGCTCCAGCAGGGCTCGGCTTTCCTGCGGCCGCCTTCCACCTCCTCACGCACGGCAGAGTCGCCACCACCTTCGCCTCAGCCTCCGTGCCTCGCTCCCGATTGCCACCACCTCCGCACAGCTCGACCGTGTGTCGGCCGAGCTCCGCTCGCCTCTGCCCGCGCATCGCCTCTGCCGGCGAGGGAACCGCCTCGCCTTCGCCCGCGCATTGCCACCACCAACCTACAGGCACCGTTGGATCAAGGGCCAACCCTTGATCCAACGACTCACATGCCGCCACATCAGCCCCCGAGCCACGGGTTCAGCGCCCGAGCCACTGGTTCAGCGCCCGAGCCTCAGCCTAGGGCTGAACCACAGGATCGAGACACCCGAGCCTCAGCCCCATCACCAAGCCTCTTGAGGCACGTGCGAAGCACGTGTTTTGGGGGAAAAATTGCAGCTAAACCCCTGAAGTTCCTGAATTGACATATATACCCCCACCAGTGGGTAAATTTCAGAAGGACCCCGTCGACTTTCAAAAATTACAGATAAGACCCTCCAGGGACTATTTGAAAGAAAAACTTTATTTTATTTATATTTTAGTCCATGAAATTTCATTTTAGCATATCTTTTTCATACGAACTCCGTTTTGAGCATATGATATGTCATTTTGAAGCTATTTCCATGCTCTATCACTTGGCATAATTTGTGGATAGATTCGAGGTTGTTTATTGATAATTATTATTGAGGATATCTGTTGGTTTATGCAGTCTAACTTTGACATATTTGGCCTTATTAAGATATTCACGATTTATTTTGCAGGGCTTTAACTTAGAAAATGATGGATTTGATCTCATATTCTAAGGACTTCATTTTTTGCAGGGGTTAAAATCAAGGAGATTGATTAGGTTTATTGACTTGTGGACTGCAAACACTTCTTGAGAATAAAATTAGAAGATTTTGGAGATAAAAATCATTGTAGGATTATTTTATTTCCATCTGGATTCTTACCTGCCCTCTGGATTAAATTGATTATATTTTTCTTTTGACGACCCTTATTTGATCTGTGATTTCATTTCGAGGATATTGATTAATCTTATTTGGATTTAACATCACTAAAAATCACAGATCCTGGGCATAATTCTCTCTATTTAATTTTCTTTGCATCATTTGCATCTCATTGCATTGTACATTTTCCTCAACACAAGAATTAAGCGAACATTAATTAATTATTTAATTTGATTTAAAAACCACACAACTAAAAATCACCGTTCCCTGTGTTCGACCTTGATAAACTTGCCAAGTAAAAATATTCCAACAACATTCACACGATTGTGGTATTTTGATCGACCGAAATTCGCCTCCTATACTATGATAATTTTAGATTATTAAAGAGGTGAATTTCGTGTTCATCATGCATATCTTTGATTTAGATAATTCATGCTAGTCCAAACATAATGAATTCATTATAAATCTGTTCGACACATTGTCAATTGAACAACAAGCCACTGAGATGAGCACTCCTATCTCTCGAATCAATAGTAGATCATCCACCTACCAATACAGTAGCAGAAGTGACCGAGATGCAGGACATCTCAGAACTAGAGTGAAAGCTACTTCTAGCAAAGTATGCTTTCCTTGTGGTGTAGAAAATATGTATCCGGTCATTAGCAGCAGCAGGCTGACCCCAAGATCAGGAATCTCGACTTCTCGAGGTTCTAAAGAAAAATCGCAAGGCACTTGGTTGGCACATCTTAGATCTCCATGGGCTAAATCATGCTCTGTGCTCACACCATAATTACTTGGAAGAAGATGTCAAATCGTCCCTAGAGTTTCAAAGGAAGACTGAACCCAAATTTATGAGACATCGTCATGAAAGAAATCACGAAATGCTGTGATGCAGGATTCATTTATCCCATCTCCGATTCGAAATGGGTGAGCCCTCTGCATGTAGTTCCAAAGAAATCAGGGATCGCCGTGGCGATAAATGACAGAGGAGAGGAGAACATCCCGGTGTGCATGCATTGACTACCGCTTGTCTTAATGCAACAACCAAGAAGGACCACTTCCCCTTGTCATTCATTGATCAAGTACTAGAATGACTATCCAGCAAGGAGTTCTTCTGCTTTCTAGATGGGTGCTCTAGGTACAACCAAGTGGCAATCGTTCTTGAATACCAATATAAGACTACCTTCACTTGCACGTTCGGCACCTATGCTTTCAGACGGATGTCCTTTGGCCTGTACAATGCACCTGCCACATTCCAAAGATGCATGCTTGCAGTTTTCATCGAGATGGCAAGTAGTTTTCTCGAGGTGTTTATGGACGACTTCTCTGTCTATGGTGACAATTTCGATTCCTGTCTTGAGCACCTAGACAGAGTGCTTATGAAATGTTGTGAAGACAATCTTATCCTATCTTGGGAAAAGAGTCACTTCATGGTCACAGAAGGGATTGTGCTGGACCACGTCATTTACAAACGTGGCATGGAAGTTGACCTGACAAAGGTGGATGTGATTGCTAATTTAGAGCTACCTCATACATTCAAAAATGTGAGGTCATTCATGGGGCATGTTGGATTCTACAGGGATTCATTCGTGACTTCATTAGCATTGCCCAACCTCTTACAGAGTTATTGTGCAAGGAGACTGGGTTCAATGTTGATCAGCAAGTTCTCCTTTCATTCAATCAGTTGAAGGACCTAATCACTCAAGATCCAGTCCTACAACCCCCAAATTGGTCTCTTCCTTTGGGATCACGATGGATGCATTAGACTTTGTAGTTGGGGTTGTTCTAGGACAAAGGAAAGACAAGAATCCTTATGACATTCACTATGCCAGCAGAACACTAGATGAGGCTCAGAGAAATTACACTGGTGACAGAGAAAGAATTGCTGGTTGTGGTTTTTGCCCAGAGAAGTTCAGATCCTATTTGCTTGGATCTAAAGTCACCATCTACACTGACCACTCTGTTATCCGATACTTGCACTAGAAAAAGGATGTTGATCCTAGACTGATCAGATGGATTCTTCCCCTCTAGGAGTTCGATTTGGAAATCAAAGACAAGCCTGGGGTTCAGAATGTGGTAGCAGATCACCTCTCCAGAATTGAGCAGCAAGAGCCTGCACTGAGTAGTGCACCCATTACAGACACCTTTCCTGACGAGTCGATTCTGGCCATGGATTCACTCCCTTGGTATGCCGACATTGTGAACTACCTCGTTTTGGGTGTAGTACCGCAAGATTGGACGAAAATCAAGAAAGACAAATTCTTGTCCACCATCCATTTATACCAATGGGAAGACCCGCTTTTATACAGGGAAGGAGGAGATTGTATATGGTGTAGGTATATCCCTTAGGAGGAGCATCATAGTGTACTCGAGCATTGTCATTTGCTCGACTCTGGTGGACATCACTCTGGAGATAGAACGACAACGAAAGTATTGCAGTGTGGCCTCTAGTGGCCTACACTTTTTAAGGATGATGTAGCATTCGTCAAGTGCTGCATTCATTATCAAAAACTGAAAGGGTCCCTTACAGCTAAAGATTCCATGCCCCTGAAGTTCATTCAGAGAGAAGATGTATTCGATGCTTGGGGCATTGACTTCATGAGACCCTTCCCTAATAGTCAGGGATACAAGCACATCCTTCTTGCCATTGGTTATGTAAGTCGTTGGGTTGAAGCTATCCCTACCAGAGCCGCTGATAACCATACAATTTGTCGATTTCTGAGAGAAGACATCATTGCATGGTATGGGATTTCGAAGATACCCATATCAGACGAGGGCAATCATTTCATCAGACGAGAGGTCAAGAAATTAATGAAGGAATACAATATCGAGCACTGAGTCGCATCTCCTTACCATCCTCAGACCAATGGCATGGTTGAATTGTCAAACAGAGAAATCAAGACGATCCTCCAAAAGCTTGTAAATCCAGACAGGAAAAATTGGCCCCAACTTTTGGACTCCATCCTTTGGGTATAGAGAACCGCTTACAAGTCCCCCTTGGGCATGTCGCCCTACCGTCTTATGTATGGAAAGTCATGCCATCTGCTAGTGGAGCTAATTCACAAATCATTATGAACCATTAATATCTGCAATTTGGGCTCACGACAAGGTGGTCAGAAAAGAGAAGAGGATCTGAATAGGCTCCTGGTATTCTGACACTATGCATGTGATAAAACATTGATGTGCAAGGAGAAGGTTAAACGCTGGCATGACTAGCACATCAGATGAAAGACCTTTGAGTCTGGACAAAAAGTATGGCTATTTGATGCGAAGTTGAAGATCTTCCTAGGAAAATTAAAGAGTAAATGGACAAGGCCATTCAGAGTTCAAGAAGTATGTGACAACGAAAGCATTGTGATATCAGAATGGTCTCTTAACGCACAATTGTTTGTCATCAATGGTCAGTTACTGAAGCCTTACCTCAAGCATGACACTTTCCTGGCTGTTATCAACTCTGTTCAAGTGATACGCAAGGAAGGAGCATCCACAACCTTAGCAGCAACAGAAGTTTAGATAATGTCACTCAAAAACTCTTCCTCTAAGTTTTCATGTTTTCTTCTTTTCTTCTTTCCATTTTCATTTTCTCTTTCTACCAAAATGGTGTCGCCCCTTTTTGTCAGTCTTCCATACTTAGGACGTACTTTGTCCTAAGTATAGGGGGGTGTGCACCTCGAGTTCTTTCATCTTTTGATCCCCTTTACTGTCTCGTCTTCTTGTCTATACTTAGGGATGTCTTACCCTAAGTATATAGGGAGACAATCCAAGTTGTGATTTGTTCATTTCCACCCTTGACCCTCCCTGCCTTATGTACAATCTGCTATACTTAGGATTACTGGATCCTAAGTATGGGGGGACGATCGACTTCTCATTCCTTTCATCTCTCATTCTTTCATTCATTTGTATTCTTTAGGCTTTTCTATACTCAGTACGAGTTATGTCTTCTCTTTTTCTCTCCGATCTATGAGGACATAGCTCAAGCTAAGTATAGGGGGGTCATATATATGCATATATATTGTAGCCATAACTCGTACTTTCGTATTTTCATTAAGTATGGCTAAAATTCTGTATAAAATACTATGTATAAAATTCATTAAAATCACTAAATAAAAATATGCATATTAGTCCTCAAATTCTTTTTGTATATATTGATTAATAAATTAGGTAAAAATGACTTGCAAAATGTTTGGAAAATAGTTTGAAAATCCAGTTGAAAAATCTTTTGAAAACTATTTGAAAAATATTTTTTAAAATATTTTCAACCTTTGTAAAGACATTTGTTTGTAAAAATTCCTTTTCTTTGTGTGAAATAAAAATGGTTTGAAAACCTAATTGCAAATGGTTTGGAATCTGGGTGCAAAAATATTTGAAAAACCTATATATATTATTTGAAAGACCTTTGCAAAATGATTTTCAAATATTAGAAAAAATTATTTGTAAAAATTATTTTTGACTATAGTTTTCAAAATTGTTTGCAAAATCATTTCAAAAAAATTTGAGGAATATATGCATCACAAAAATTCTTTATTAATTGTATATATGTATTTATAAAAAAATCATACATCATTGTAAAGTCTTAAAAACCCAACTCTAGTAAATATAAGATGCATCCACATGTAAATATGTGTACCTATTTTATCCAAAATCTTTTATTTTGAGAAATCCCAAAAATAATTGCAAACTCTTTTGAATACTAGCATAAAAGTTGCAAAACCTTTTTCAAAAATCCATAAAAAGTTCAAATGTTTGAAAATTGAATCACAAAAATATTTTTCATTGCATTGTACATAGCATTTGCATAGCATTCACATTTTTTGGATTGAGTTTGATAATTGAACAACTCTAAGTAAAATCTGAAGATTGGAGCTTGGTTGGACCTTAAATCTACCTAATCACTGGAACCTTAATAGGAACTGGAATTGAGGTACTTTAGGTATAGTTGGCCTAATTCTTTGAGAATCGTGAGACTTGGTTCAATGTATACTTGACTGCCTAAGTAGAGTATTTCAGAGCACACGCACGTCGTGAGACTTGGTTCAATGTATACTTGACTGCCTAAGTAGAGTATTTCAGAGCACACATACGGCTTTTATTGATAATGACCTAAATTGGACACCGGCACCTTTCACTTGGCTCAACTCAGTTAGTGTGGTGAGAGGATTGGATTTGCTGGTAGGAGATGCAGACAAGTGGAAATATTTGTCCTCTTCTAGAGAGGGAAGTGCACCCCAACCCATCCAATAGTAGATACGTCTAAAGATAGGAGAGTGTGGGTTGCAATAATGCTTCAAAAGAGGGATAGTCTACTAGCTCAAAAGGAAAAACTCCTCATGTAAATGTTGTTGTATATAGTATTTCAAAAAAAAACTCACCAAAAAAGAGTGGGTAGGCCTGATTGAAAATAAAATGCCTATTGTAGGGTATATATTTGTATAGTCAATAAGCAAGCTTGAGCTTCAAAGTCATACCGTGTGAGCGTGCAGCTGGATGACTTGGCTACACTAGTCATGCATCCTAGGATAGGTAGCTACACTGGCTACCGTCCATTCTTCTCTTCACCTCCTCCTCTTGAGTAGGTTACCATTTGAAATTAGAAGGGAATACCCCGCTCCTCAAGGAAAAATTTGCTGGATTGGGGAATCATTGGGTTGTAATGCTGGAGAAGTTAGTCTCTTTGTCATTTCAGTTGGGAGGAGCCACTATCCCATACATTGTTCAAATGAGATTCATAGTCATAAGGGTTTACGTATGAGTTGAAGTATTCTGACCTGGCTATTGAGGTGACTTGAGCAGGGTTTTGGGATTCTCGAATGTTGTGTTTCAAATCCGATTCCCAATAACGTTCCGACCACACCTAATTGTCCAAAGGTCCAACTTGAGCTCCAAACTTTGATTTTGTGAAGACAAGTTTGAAAATCAAAATTAATCCAAATTTTTCTTTTTCTGTTCTTTGTTTTTATTTGTCAGCACTTATTGCATAAGTGTTTTCTACGAATTAGCAATGGAAAGTATAGGGGGTGATGAATCTCCATTTCATCACCTTTATTATATCATTTTGGCCTTAAAAACCCTAGCTCATGCATGTAAATAGCACTAATTTGTACAAATTAACATGCATTCTTTATTCCATTTATTATGTATAAATATTTATTTTAATGTTAAACTTATCGAATAAAGAAAAGAAAAGAAAAAGCAAGAAATGCCAAAGGTATTTTATGACCCCAAACCCGAGATCAAGTCAAGAATTGATTTGGTTGATAAGGAATAAAGTAGGGGGAGATAAGGGTCAAAAATCACTAATAATTTCCAAATTTTGGGACCTATTTTATTTTTCACATTTTATATCTTAAATAAAGAAAGCTTGTACATAAAAGCCGTAGATAACAATATGTAGAAAAATACAAAATTGATTTCAAGTAAAAAATATTATACATTGTACATTTTATACACAAAATAAAAAGCCAAAACCCAAACTACACAGACTAATATCTCTTGAATAAATACTCAAAATGTACCAAAATCACCTTTAATTGTATATAACTTTTAATAAGCTATTTAAGAAGGTGGTTTCATATATTTTGGAGTTAATATGTGAAAGTTAGGTTTTGGACCCCTATTATATTATATACCCGAATAAAATATCCATTTTATTTATTCATCACTATTTTTATAATTTTACATTTTTATAATTTTTTAAATATTATTTATAGTATATGTACTCATTTAGAATATAATAAAAAACAAAGAAAACACAAAATAAAATAAGTATACCAAGTACATAGACAAAATACCTATACTTATACCTATATAAATTGTATCCCTATTTATTTAATGTATACAAATAACATCAGAAAAATATAATAAAAATATATTTACATACAAAAAAATAAGTTATTAATATATAAAATATGATAATAAAATAATAAAATAAAAAATAAGAAATAAAGCTAAAATGACCAAAACATAGATGAATATACCTATAAATATAACCTTAAAAATTAACTTGTAATAAATAACACCAAAAAATAAATAAAAAACATATTAAAATACTACATAAAATAATAAACATTTGTTATCTCATAATAAAAAATTAATAATATCATTTACTATTTTTAATTAATTATTTTTTTATTAAGATATGCCTTTTCGTCCTTTAGCAACCTACGTGGACCAATCACAGCACTCCCTTTGTTGACCTTGGTCAACTCAGCCTCCAGTTCTCAGAAACCTGTCGGGAGTGTCATCTCCCACGATTTCTGCCCTTTTTCCTGGGCTTCTCGTCCATCATTTTTCTCGATTAATCATGCAAAGATCGACATATATTATCGATGATCCTCGCCAAAGCCCTAAATCCTTTGTACATACCTTCAATTCATCTCAAATCGTTGGTCAATAAGGATCTTTGTCTTTGTCTATAAATAAACCTCTCCACCTCCTAGCTCCATTTTGATCCTTCTCTGAGCGTTGAAGTCCCCCATTATGAGTGGGAGTGTTCCTAGTGATAGCTGGAGCACCCCTGAGCCTTGGGCATGCGATTTGGGTAGGAGGAGCAATCCACGGTGGCCCTCCGGCCACCTTTGCTCCCTGGGCAACCCTCAGGTATGAGCTGCATCTTTTTATCATTCCTAGGCAGCTGTAGGTCGTAATTTTCATTCTGTGCCTTTTATTTCCGGTTTTAATCACGTTAGTAGAGTAGAATAGGTAAATCATCTAGCCAGAACTCTCGAGCTCCAGCCATGTACTCACGGTGATTCACCTTATCTCTGACCCACCTTTCCACCCCATGATCTTTCCCTTTCGTTTCTACGCTATTTCCTACGCTCCGGTCATGCAGATCACCTCTGTGATCCGGAGATCGATGCTCCTCCACCATTGTACGCCGGAGCATCTCCATTCCACTCATCCAGTGTGCATCCCAGCTTCACAACGGGTTGAGGTGATTTGCCTCGAGCCAGTGAACCTCTTCGTGTAGGTGTCAAGGCGAAAGGACTCCTTCTATAGCACAATCGCGCATGGACAAGGATCTCCAGGTGCTTGTTCTTCTCTGACATGCCGGGACCCCATAAATGGGTCCTAGATCTTTTGGAGCACACCAGTCGATGCAAACGAGCTCCCCGTACATGTAGAGCCTAAGAACAACATAAAAAATTGTCGGTGGGAGGATAAATCACGGCGTGAAGTTCATGGAAGGTCACCTTCTTCCCTGTTCTTCGCACGAAGCAGATACTGTTCGTTGGAAGGCCCCCTACAGTTCTAATCTCCGTCGTTTTCTCTGTGCACATCTCGATCTTTCGATGGAATCCACGATCAGATCAGAACCGATCACCGGTGAAACGGTATCGCGAGATGGCAGCGCGATGCGTGGCAAGTGGATCATCGTTAGTCGCACGATGGCATGCCTAATGGGGGTAATTTACATATTTGTCCCCATTCCTTTTGTATTTATTTATTAGTCTTGTAAATAAAATATGTAATGCAAATAAAATGGATACTTTATATGGAGCCCCGTGTACTTCTTACATATTGCACTTAGGTCCATGCTAGGTCACCTCAAATGTTGTCCCACTTGAGGTGGCCATTTAGCCAGTATACCATTTACGATTGTTTGTATTTGTATTTATACCAATAAATTTTAATACACATTGTAATATTTTGGGAAATTTATATGTATACCTTTGATGTTTGTTTTATTTACAAATATGCCTTTCCCAATTCATGTATTTTTGGTGCTTGGATTTCATTTATTAGAAATATCACCCATGCTCCAAAAATTATTAAAAATAAGATTAGATGTCTGGTGACATGTATTTTTACATACTATTTTTATTTTAGCATTTTGGGTATTTTAACTATTTATTAAATAAAATGAGCACATTTTATCTCTGTTTATATTAGAAAATACCAAAAAATAGAAAAATGTTTTGAAAAATTCCAAAAAATAAATGTACTTTATTTTAGTATTTATTAATTCCAGACCAAAAATCCCTAAAAATAGAAAAAGTGAAAGACTAAAAATAAAAAAACTCCAAAATCCTTTATAAATGCAAAAAATCTGCAAAAATATGTTTTTCTGTTTCTGAATTTTATTTATTTTATTATCTACCTATGAAAATTGATTTAAGGAATTTTTATCTTATTTTGTTATTTTTACTCCTCATTTAAATTTTGTCATATTATTTAATCCTTAATTTGAGATATTTTTTACTTTAAAAAAGTATAAAAATCAGCAAAAAATTCAGCAAAATCATAAAAATATTGGATATATATATATAAAAATCCAAAAAACACTTTATTTTCTGTATTTTATTCATTTTTACTAGTATTTGTAATTATATTCCTCTATATGGTATATATAGCCTTATATATTCTATTATGTGTTAAAAATAAGAAGGAAATATAAAAATCAGAAAATTAAAATCTAAAAGTATATTATATATACATATATATATATATATATTAAAATTTCATTAAAAACAATAATATATCCAATATATAATTTAAAACCCACAGAAATAAAAAAGAGAGACATGTTTGTACATGTTACACATCGATTAGTAATAATCGTAGGCTACCAGTTTTGCTCTCTGTGGTTTGACCCCTAATTCTTTCCTTCTATACACTTAGTTTTGTAGAGAATAATAAATGTTAACTCCACCTTTTTGAAATTTATTGTGTTATTTATATCGTGGGTTAATTGTTGATTGATTGGGGTTTTCGTCTGAGGACGCTTCAATGATTGTCAATCTACCTTATGGATTGACAAGACTTTGGCAAAATCTCGGTCATTACCTGCAGTGGAATACATGTAATTTTATAAAGTCAGTGGGGTGCCTATGCAATTTTCCCAAGTGTGGCACATGAGGCATGCACACATGGGCAGGGATCTTTTTACAAATATTGAAAGCTGGCGTGGCAACGATGCAAAATACCCATCCCACAAGTGCATGGCACGCTCGCAGGCTAGGTTCGGGAGGCGGCGAGGCTCAGGGCAGGTTCAGAGGACATTGCAAGAGCCTCGGGCCACATGGTAGTCTGATGTGACTTGGTATGAGGCTCGGATCCACCGAGCCTTCACAGTCTAGAATCGTGACATGGAGGCCTCCCAATTGTTGGATGGACATCGGAGTGGCGTCATACAACGACGCATGTAGCATCTAGATCCTTCTCCTCCTCCGTGCACTAGCAGCGCTTTTGGAGCTCCAACGAGGATCCAGGAACTCCTCCATTTGCCATTGTGCATGTTGGGGCCTTGGGCAGCTCTCTAAAGCTCTGAAGATGAAGAACAATCAAAGATGAAGGTGCAATACTTCTTAGATGAAGCCATCGACATTAGTACGTTAGAGGCGGAGCTCTAGAATGGAGCTCCGCCCCAAGTTCGGCCAACAGAGGGTTCTTGCAAAAGGAGTTAGCGGAATACATAGTCAAAGCGGAGTAAGTGAATGGCGGACATCAAGGCGAAGCAGGGGAGTGCCTGGAGTGGAGTCTCCTCCGCCTTCGGCAGATGAGATGGCCTGGGATGGATGTAGGTTGTGGAGGATGAAAATGGCGAGTGGAGGGTGTCGCGAGGATGGCGGAAGTGAGACAGATCTTGGAGAATGATCGCCGTGGTCTGGGGGTGTGTGTGCGTCAAGAAAATTCAAAGAAAATAGAGAAAAAGAAGAGAGGAATGGTACTTGATCGTAGCAAGTGATTGGTAGAGGGTGGGGCTTGGCCTGAGCACTAGGAGGTGCTCCGGTCATCGCTCGTACCTAGGTAGCCATGCTAGGGAGCACAAACGACTGCTAGGCAGTCGAGGCTTAGCTGCACATCCAAGAATCGCACCAGAGCTTAGAGGTCATTGTCACCTCACCAATTCACCCCTCCGCTGTCACCGGCGGGGCAAGGGAATCTAGGCCAATGCCCGTGGATTGATGGATGAGGTGGAGAGGAGGCGGGGGTGGGGTATTTAAAGGAGGAGTTGGGGGTTATAGGCGAGGTGGAAAAGGGGATGAAACGGTCGATCGAGAGTCCTAGAAAGTAGGTTGTGAGTGTTTAATGGGTCTGCAAGGAAAAGGGGTGCATGGGCTTCATCGAGGAGGCGTTGGATTGGGATGAGGTGGCAGAGTAATGGAGCTAGAATAAGAAGGGGGAGCGGGGTTCCAAGGTGAAATGGCTGCGCAAAGATACGTTGGAGGAGGAAGATGAGTAGGGACTGTTGGTTCTTGTGATCGAACGACCGGGGTGGAGGCGTAAGGCTAAGGTTGGGATCAAATCGGGTGATCTGATCCGACAATGAAAAGATGAGCGGAGGGGTGGCTATGATGGGTTCTTGAGCGAGATCCAAAGGCTAGGATAGAATGAGTGACGTGGAGAAGGTTTAGCCATTAGATGGGTCTACATCCACTGGTTGGTGTGAAGGTGGGAGAGGATGGCTGAAATTGTCACTTGGGGAAAGATCAAACGGGTGGCGTTGAGGCGGAGATCAATAGTGGAGATGAAAGCAACCATAGGGGATCCAAGCGCAAGAATAGATGGGTCGCATGGCGGATCCAGAAAGAACCATGTTGCTCATCCAGATTATTCAAAAAATAGGAAAAAGAATGAAAAATAAGAAAGAAATAAAAGGAAGAAGAATTAGCAAAAAGTTAGGAAAGTTGTATATTTCGAAGAGGTCTACAAGTTTCATGTTGGATAAAAAGTCAGAGGAGGTCAACAATATAAGGAAATATTTTTGGAAGTATTCTTAATAGATAAAAAACTTGATTTTTATGAGTTTGTTATTTTTGCATTTTTTATTTCTTTTAACACCAAAATAAATATACGAAGTAATTACTCTATTTTTAAGGATTTTTAATAGGGAATAAAATAAAAGGATTAATTTAAATACATAAATTAGGGTTAATTATAGGTGAAGGATTTACTGATAAAGATACAGAATTAATGAAGATTTGTAATGAAATTCTTATTTTTCGAGGATAATAAGGGAGTATAGAAAATGAGAAATCAGAGATTCACCATCCCCCTATACTTAAACTAAGCTCGTCCTCGAGCATCTAAAGAATGAAAAAGTCAGATTAATTCCTAACAGTGCATGCGACTAGGTTCAACTTATCAAGGATCCATAATTTGAGTGTTCCTTAAATTCTAGAATCAACCATGCTCTATTCAAAAGGAATCCAACTTCTCTGGTTATCAGACTCTCTGTTTGTACATATAATATAAGGATATGATATTTAGTATACTACAATCATGCGAGTAGAGTCGAGATATCACCCAATGTCCTCGTTGATGAATCCCTGATTCATCATACTAAAAGATGAAAATAGAGCTTCGTTCCCGAGTAATTAGCTGCATTTCATCATTTATTCTGCAATTTTATCATTCATGCATATAAAATTAATATTTGCATTTTAACACTCATAATTTCATTCATAATCATCTTCACATTTGCACCCAACTTCATGCATTTTTAACTAATTCATGCTAACTCCAATTGACTTCAAATCACTCCAATGTGTACATATTACTGACAAGATTAAAGGAAAAACACAAAAAAATCTAACTCAAATAATTGGCCAGTGAGACAAAACTCTAATTTCAGACGAGACGGACTAAAACGCTCATATCTTCCTCATACAGTGTCTGATATAGGTCTACTCACTTTTAAAGTAATACATATTCAAAGACCTTCCAAACAAGACTAATTTCATAAAAATCGGAGCTCGTATGTGACAGTTGGGTTTCGGGCCTCTTTAATGATTTTTTGAGTTTTCCCTGATTTTGACTTAATGTTTTGTGTACAAAATTAACTATTTTTCTCTTATTTCTTTTTCACCTATATTCTTTAATAAAAGTTTTAATAAAATCCACAAAAATCCAAATTCAAATTAAGACTGAAATCAAATAAACTGACCGTAACCGAGTGTCCTTTATGAGTCTACACAAATATCTCACTTTCTCTTCGTAAATATCACGGTTGAAGTATTCGAATTCAACTGACCAGCACCAAGTACCCTCTGCTTTCCTTGGAAAGTAGATAGGGGCGAACCAGTGGTGCGACACGACAAGTTGCTTAGTAACCCCTCCGGGGCGAAGTGACAAGCCTTGTCAGCCTCCGCTTACTTCGGTAGGTAGATAGGGGCAAGTCCCTGAACTTTATCAGTATTAACCGAGTGAGCTTGTGATAGGAGCTACGAGAGGAAGGGCGTTGGTATCTTAGGCAACATGTTAAACAAGGGAGATGCAACTAGCATTGAGCCGACTTCCCTATAGGCCATCACGTAATGCTTGCCAACTTTTCTTGAAAATCAAACCTAAAATCAACCAGGCTAATCGGACCTAGCTTCGAGGCCTTGAGTTGATGAAATTAAGGTTTGCAATTGTGTATTGAGTTGTGTGACAATGCACTTACACACACAGATAGTGGTTTCACAGATCAATATTTTCCATTTGAAGATGACAGAATATTGACATTCATACCCAGACTCCATGGGTCGCGCTCACATGACAAATTCCCAATCTTCGTATCCACCTTTTTTTCAGAGGAACCCTCTCTTTGAGATAGTTTCTCCCCAACCACCATTCTTTTCACCCACCCACCCACCCTTGGTTGAAAATTTGAGACATGAGTCGCTCACATAATCGAACATTTTCTATGAAGACACAATGGAGCGAGCGGACTCGAGGATGAAGATAGGCGTAACCAACTTTGATAGAGGAACACGATTCCTAGTTACATATGAAAATTCACTGTTTGAACCATCCTCCACTCGGGATGATCCACAACCCAAGTATGATCACTTTTATTTGACCACATAGATGACATTCAAAGTCAAGGAAATAGGACTCATGACCAAACCTTAATTACATAGATAGATTATATCTCGGTTCAAGAGAAAATTCCACATAGCTCGGATCAATAAGAGGACCAAGGTTTTGACTGAACAATTTGATAATGTCATCTAAATAGTAAAAGACATGATCATCAACCAAGAGGAATCAAGACAAACACAAAGCGAAACCAAAAATCATCATGTGCCTGACACCTACACACAAACACCACAGACCGCTGACCCTCCTAACGACTTTAGTGAAAATTCCAAAAAAAATAAAAAATTCAAAAAATTCAAAAATATCGGACAACATCAATATGGAAGCATTATACAAAAGTCTGATCTTAGAGCTTCCATAATCAAGACCATAGAGTATGTACCTGATCTTCAGAGTTTGTCAAGAGTCAATTATCACCTAAGAAGACGAGAAAGAAAAGATCTCGAATAGAATATCATTTAATCACTATGACCAGTTCAATAGTGCTGACCCAGACAAACAAGGTCCGGAAAGTTAAATGGTTGACCAAGGAAACCTGTGAAATTGAGGATACAAAATTTAATAATGTTCAGATTGACGACGATTCTACATTGAATATCTTCCCGAAGTCCGTGTTTGACAGACTCGAACTCGAACCCCTCAGAAGGACTCGAGTGATCGTTCAGTTTCCTGATCGGTCCACAAAGAGACCGAGAGGAATCATTTCCATCGCAATTAATTTCCAAGGAGTCGCACATAGAGTGGACTTCATTGTCCTGGACATTGAACACCAAGGAGATTTATTTGAGTCTCCCATTATTTTGGGAAAGCCATTTCTAGCTTCCGCTAGAGCGACTATTAATTGCGAGACTCAAGATATCATATTCCCGAACCCAAACCAAATTGATCAAGTTCTCGAGGACACACCAATCCTTGAGACAACCAAACAGAAAATCGTCAGTCATGATATAGAAGATTCCTCATATGTTCAGACCTCTCCACTTATCACAGACACAAACAAAGGAGAGACATCTTATGAAACGACTGATGAAACTACAAAGGTGAGTGATATCAAACGAGACACACCCACTTCACCACAATTGGACAAGGCTATATCGGATCTCCCTGAGTCCACACGCAAAGCCAACAGAGAGTAAATATACATGATGTGTGATGACCTTACAAGAATATTACTATTTGTATGGAGACTCACCTGATAGGGAACTCATGGTCAGCACCTCACAAAGAATACCTCCTAAACCGACTAAAAATGTCAATTTTAACATTTTAGATTACTCATCTAGTTCGGAGGAAAAGAGCAGTATGAGAGATCTCAGTTAGGAGAATCTACAAACTGATCAGAATAAAAAGTCATATGTCGATCCACATTGGAATTTCCCTGTCCCTCTCTATTATTCATCTAAAGCCAACGTCCTTGATCCTATTCAATATACATGAACAATATGTTATGACCAGACTGACACTTGTTCATCTGAATATTCAGAGGAAGAAAAGATTGACCTGAAAACCGAGCGAGCTCTGAGAAAAATCTCAAAAATAAGAATAGTTTGAGTGACGTGACCTTTGATTATTATTCCAATGATAGCTCCGATGATGGCTGGGAATCGTCTGATTCATCTCCTTCCAATCAATATTCCCTTCCACCACATTTCCTGAAAAATATCGACCGTAAACAGCCTTGATCATCAGCCAACCTTTCCCCTGCCCCCATCGGTTCCCTTGTACATTTTCTTCCTAAACTTAGGCCAAGGCCTAAGTATGGGGGGTGACCGATGCCATATGTATTTATTCATCATTCTACTCCTCATTCGATCTGTATATTCTCTAGATCACATCGGTTCTCACACTCACTCTTGTTAGGCTGAGCAAAGCCTAAGTATTGGGGGACCGATGCCCGCTTGTATATATATCCATCCATCTCTCCCCTTGACCTCAGTCGTTTCGCTTTTTGATTTTCTTCTATACTTAGGCTATCCATAGCCTAAGTATAGGGGGGCGATCGACTTCTATCCTCTTTTTATTATTCACTCTCTTACGCTTAGTACGAGCTATGTCTTCTTGTTGCTTCTTTGCTCTGAGGACATAACATACGCTAGGTATAGGTGGCTTGTATATTTTACATATATACTTTACCCGTAGCTCGTACTTTCACGTATTTTCATATATATTTATTATAGTATGGGTAAAAGTAAAAAAAACTATACAAAAAAATTATCAAAAAATGAAAAATAAATTCTCTCTTACATACCAATCCTGCATACAAAAAAACCAAAAAATAAAAAAAAACAAAAAAAATCAAAATCATCTTGCACATCATTTTACACCTTATATGCAGTGAAAAGTTATTGGTTTCTGAACCATGTTGTGAGTAGAAGTGGAGAGTGGTCTTGACTTGGCCTTAATCTACCTAATTTCCATAGGAACTTCACCGAGAAAGAGGATTTTTGAAGCTTCAGGTCTTTTGACTTAATTCTTCGAGTTCCGCATGACAATGTACAACCTTTGACTCTTAGTGTCTAACCTGGTCGTCTGATTCTGGGTATAGCTTTTGAGTAGGAAATAAATCTGTTCTCTTGCACTATGCACTTGGCTCAACTCAAACGGGATGTTGGAAGACTGTGCGGGTCTCTTTTCTGGTAGCGTGGACATCTAAAAACTGGAGTATGAGTTGAAATAAAGCTTCAGAAAAGGGATGGACGACTGAGCACAATTTTTTCTAAGACCCCAAAATATGTACGGCAAAAAAAATCCATATCCGTAGGTGCACAAAAAGATCCATGAAGAGTTACCAAAAATTCCATACCAAAAAGAAGCCAAATTACCAAATAAACATCTGACCAAAAAGATCCAAGCTTCAAGAAAACCTACAGATCTTAGTGGAAACTTGGCTAAAGTGGACTTCACAAGGAGAGGTGACTACACTGGTCACCCTCTAGTTCTTTTCTCTTTCTTCTAACTTCTCGTCCTTTCGATTGTGAACACAATATGACAGACCTTAGAAGGAAATACCTCACTCCCCGAGGACGAGTTACTGGGAGGGGGGTTTGCATGGTAGTCCAGAAAAAATTCTTGATGGGGAGAGCTAAAACCTTTCACACACATGAGACAATTGTTCAATGTTCATGGGATGCTTTAGGAGAAGGATTGATCTAAGATGACTTCTGAGCCGAATCTGTTACAATGATATATAGAACTTGAGGGCTGTTGATTTTAAAATCCTAAGTCTCACAGAAGTTCCACCACACTATTAATCCAAAGGTCGGGTCTAGCTCCATTTTCACCTTTTGTTCATGACTTTGGTATGGAACCCAAAATCATTTCACTTTTGCATTTCATTTTAGTTGCTCGGGGACGAGAAAGGTTTAAGAATTGGGGTTGATGAATCCACGATTTATCATACTAAAAAATGAAAATAGAGCTTCTTTCTCAAGTAATTAGCTGCATTTCATCATCTATTCTGTATTTTTACGATTCATGCTTGTAAAATTAATATTTGCATTTTAGCACTCATAATTGCATTCATAATCATCTTCACATTTACAACCAACTTCATGCATTTTTAACTAATTCATGCTAACTATAAATCACCTCAAATCAACTCCACTATGTATATATTACTATCAAGATTAAAGGAAAAATACAAAAAAATTAATAACTCAAATAATTTGCCCATGAGACAAAACTCTAATTTCAGACCAGACAGAATAAAATGCTCATATCTTCCTCATACAATGTCTGATTTAGGTCTACTCACTTTTAAAGTAATACATATTCAAAGACCTTCAAAACAAGACTAATTTCAGAAAAATTGGAGCTCATATGTGAAAGTCAGCTTTTGGGCCTCTTTTGCGCGTTTTGTGTTTTACCCGTTTTGACCTATTGTTTTATGTACGTAATAACTCTTTTTCGCTTATTTCTTTTTTATTTATATTCTTTGATGAAAGATTTAATAAAATCCACAAAAGTCCAAATTTAAAATAAGTCTGAAATCAAAGAAACTAACTGAATCCGAGTAGTGTCCTTTGCGAGTCTGTATAAATTTCTCACTTTTTCTTATTTATTTTATTTCCTTATTTTTATTAAAAACCAAAAAATTAGATTATTGTGTAAATATTTATCTTTGATTTTATCGTTATTTTTTTATTTTTCTTTTAATTAAAAATCATAAAAAATACAAAACCCAAAAATCAGGGTATTTTATGCACATGGAGCACCCCAAAAATATCGTTTTGCACAGATTATCTCTTTTGCTCTTGGACTCTTCATGAAAGCTGTAGATCTCATCGACACGAAAAATTTTCGTGTAGAGTACCTTTTGATCCAAGGTCATTTCCTATTTCTTTTGAATTTATCTTTTATCTTTTATTTTTTTCGAATTTTCTAAAATTGACACGTGGCAGCTCCTGGAGTCGCCACGTGTCATTCATTTTTAACCTTTTTATCTTTTATTTTCTTTTTTAAAAATAATAAAAAATAATAATAAAATAAAAAAATAATAAAATAATCAAAAAATGAAAATAAAAAATCACCTCATGTGCCATGCACGTGAGAGTTCTTTTCCTCCCCAGTCAACTCCCTTCTTCTTGGACTCCTGTATGTTTCGCAACTTCCGCCCCCTCTATCTCGCCGTCGCCTCCAACGGTCAACCGCTCCAATTCCGCAGCTCACCAACAACCCTTATCCCCTCATCCAAACCTTCTCCTATTTAAATCGTGAGAGCCATTGAGCGTCAGTATCCTCCATATCCAGGAAGAGGGGGAGTTCGAAGGAAGTATCCTCAATATCCAGGAAGAGGGGGAGTTCGAAGGAAGGGTGGTGACAGCCTCTCCCTTCTGGGACGATTACCTCTCCAGCGTGATCCTTCTAGCCTTTGAGACCTTCGCCGGTCCCAATCGAGGCGACGACCAGAGGAGAGGCCTCCGCCATCTTCTCAACCCAAGCGATCACATTCCCATATCGCGCCCCCATTTCCTTTTCCCCTATTTTTCACCAATTTCGCTGCTACTGCACCACTTTCCACGCCTCCGCGCTCCCCGTCGCCTCACGCAAACCACCGGCGATCGTAGTAGGCCGACCAACGCCACCTGTGCGCGCGCTACACCCTGCGAGCGCCACCAAGCAAGCGCCTCCACCTGCTTCTCAACCCAGGCGATCACATTCCCATATTGCGCCCTCCAGCCGCTGGTTCCCCGCTCAGGGCCCTCAACCCCTCGGCCAGCGAACGTCTTCCCTGCGGACCGCGCGCAGCGTACCCTCCAGCGGTCGTGCGCCGGTGCCGCGCACCTGCGCGTCACTCCAGACACCACCGTGCGACCACCTACAGCTCCCAGCCCTTGCGCGCCTTCACCAACCGCAACCTCAGCAGCCGCTCCAGGCGCCCGCCTCCGCGCCATCAACCTCGAACTCCAGCGCGCTAGCGCGGGTCGGTCGTCGATCTCACCTCCAGAACCGCCGCCTGGCTTGGGCAAGAAGAAGGAACACGAGGGCCGGCGCTCCCTTTTCCTCTACTGTGTGAAGAACAGAACGAAGAATCCCAAATTATTTTCGGTAAAGTACATTCAACTTATACAACTGTGAAGAGGGCCCCACCAAATTCCACTCACGTGCTTAGCACCCCCTTTGGTGGGTCATTTGCACTAAAGCTCTCGCAAGATTTCTAAATTTCCTGAATACCTCTGCCATTCAAGGTTCACGGGACATGTGAACTATTGGAATTTTGCGAAGAAGCCCCTGCGCATCCAAAGAAATCACAAGAAAGCCCCCAGTTCCAGAAGGCACGTGAGGCGCACGTGTCCTCTGGGAAAATTGCAAATCTGGATCTGTAAGTATTGGTAATTGCATTCGAGTCCTTTCGATATTTTTACTATTTCCTTTTTATTTTCTGTAATTGCATTGAGACCCCTGTGTTCTCCATTTGTTTTGAACCTTATTCTGGCATTATTTCATTTATTAAAAATAGGCATGATGTTCTACATATAATTCTCTACAATGTGGCGTATGCTTTGTATTTTTGTGGCTTGTAGTTAGTTACAGATTATTTTCTTGTGGAAAATTGCATATTTTCCCATTCTGAGCTTAGAAATTTATAGATAATTAATCATAGCTCTAAAAATTCTCAAATATTCGCCGATAGTAGAGTTAATTGCTAGTAATATTGTGCCCAAAAATAATTGCATTTGCATGCATCATTTTCTCTAGAAAAATCATTTTGCATATTTCACTAATTAATTTTTAACAGGTATTAAATCCAATAGTTTTATGGTTTAGGATTTTTATGAGATAGATCACCTAATAACCTACCTTAGATATTTTTATTTCCTGAAAATAAATCGATTTAATATTTATTATAATTAATTATTGAAATTCTAGTTATCTGTATTATTTTATTCACAGAAAATTCATTTTGCATCCAAAAATTACCAAAACATTACAACAGCTTAATTTCATTGCATTTCACACTCTGGACAAGTTTGAGGATTTTTGGAATTCATTTGATCAAAATTTACATTGTAGCCCCCAAACTTTGCCAAAATTGCATTTGTGTCATTTATTTGCATAAAAAAACCAAAAAAAATCCTCTCCGAAAACCTAAATTCGAGATCAACTTTAATCCAACCTAAGGAGACAAGTGCCTCCCTGAGTTCGACCTTGGACTTACCCAAGTAAAAAAAGAAATTGACCGCTTTCTTTAATTTGACATTAATTAAATTTGCGGTTTTTGATCAACATCCGATTTTATCCGACTGCAACGAAATCGTTAATTCGACATCATTAAAAGGGTAAATTTCGGGTTTGTCACGTGTCATGTGATGTGAGTAAAAAGATTTTTTAATTATTTTTTGTTTTTTATTTTAAAAAACGAAATAAAAGGAGTAAAAAATGAGTGACACGTGGCAACTCCAGGAGCCGCCACATATCAGCTCGAGAAAAATCTAAAAATAAAAATAAAAGCAAAATCCAGAAAAAATAGCAAACGACCTCGGATCGAAAAGTGCTCAACTCAAAAATTGCTCGTTTCAATGAGATCTACAACTTCATGAAGGGATCAAATGCAAAAGAGGTCATCTATGCAAAGCAAATTTTTTGGGGTACTTTATATGCATAAAATACCCTGATTTTTGGGGTTTGTAATTTTTAGTGATTTTTAATTAAGAGAAAAATCAAGAAAAATAACGATAAAATCAGAGATAAATATTTATACAATAATATATTTTTTTGGATTTTTAGTAAATAAGGAAATAGGAAAATAAAATAAAGATTTCATAGCTCAGATAACCATCTAGCTCGCCCGATCATCATTCTCGAATAATTTGTCTCGATTTGCGTGCGATTCATTTATGAAAATTTATTGTTTTGTCTCCTTCTTCAAGTAACCCCCTTAGATCCCATTTTACGATCTGATCCGTTTTCCTGGAATTCATTCGCCGGAGGGTGTGTCTGATAGGAGCGAGCAATGATAGGGCTTGATCCATTACGTTTGGGAGTGCGAGGCATTATAGGAAATCAAGGTCCGCCACATTCACTAGAGCTCCACTGGTGGCGTTTAGCTCCTTTGTTTTTTACCATCGATCAAGGCAATCACCATCATTTCCTTCACCGTAGGTAGCATTAGGTACTTTTTGTTTTAATTTTGTTTTTAATTTTGGATTTAATCTTCATTTTAGGTCCAATCAGATCTTCATTTCACCTGAGCTCTGATATGCATGATCGGAGCTCTCTGATCTTTCATCTTCACATCCGACACCCGCCACGCCATTGCTGACCTTTCTTCATTTATCCTCACACCTCTAATCCCCCGGATCTAGCCTAATCCGGATTCCTATCTCCAACTCCGACCACCTTCCCCCGGAGATGACCATTCCCGCTTCATTTACTTTGTTTTAAGCTAGTAATTCAGTCGGAGTCCTCTCCGAGCATTAATAATTCAATTATAGGTGCTAGGAGAGTTATCCGAGCTGGGAAATATGATCTGGAGCTCCAACTGTAGCTACAGGTTTTGTTGAGCACCAGATCGATGATCCGAAATCTTCGAGCTTCATCAGTAGAGCAAAATGACGGAGAGGAGTCACAACAAGCTAAAATCGACTTTTAGGAGGAGCACCAGAGGAGGATCAGTCGAGATCCACTTGATCAAAACTCATCGGCATCCTCCTTCATACGTGTTCTTCTAGAGGGTTTCTAAAGCGTCCGATCAAGAACAAATACTTCCAGATTCAGATCAAGCTGTTTCTTGGTGCCCAAAGCTGAGCCGTGGATTAGACTAACAATCAAAGATATTGAGCGTTCATCCGGTGCACTGCTGCGCATGTGACATGGTGATAATTACACCTAAGCCCATGAATTAATTTGTTATTTGTAAATAAAATTTGATTGGATACATGTATTTTTAGAGGGAATTGGTTATTTGCATTTTAGTCCAATGTTTTAGTTTATTTACATTTTCGTCCTGTGTGAATTGTATAAACGTGCATTGCACATGGTTTTTTTTACCAAATTTGTGATATTGCTCCTTGTAGTATTTTGTTACTAATTGACCCCTCAAAATAAAATATTCCCCTCGAGGTCCATGTCAGCACATATCACGTGCAGTCACACGCCTTATTTGGGAAAATTTCCACAACACCCCCAGCTTTTATTATTTGTTATTCCTTTAATCATGTAAATAAAAATTTTACATTTATGCCCCGTGAAGCATTTTTTATTTTTTTAGTATTAATTGTGCTTAATAATTATCTAATCACTATCATTATTTCCCTAAAAATCATAATTAGCCCCTACTAAATAATTCTATTAATAATGATTTCTGTTTTAAAATTTAATTAGTTATTATTTTTAATAAATCAAAACACCTTTATTTTCTCCTATTTACAGTATTGAACAAAAAAAATTATAAAAATTGTTTGAAAATTTTGAAAAAAAATCATGTTTGTTTCTTTTAATTTATTTTAATTTCTTTTCTAATTTCACCTTTATATTCCTTATAAAAACAAAAAAAACACAAAACACTTAAAAATTCATGTCAAGTTACAGAAAATACAAAAAAAATCGTAAAACACCTTTTTAAAAACTTTGAAAAATATTCTCTATGTAAATATTTTACATTTTTTGCTTTTATTTTATATTTTAAAATCACAAAAACATCTGTTTCATTTTTTGTTTATTATTTTCACTATTTTTATTTGTTTTGAAAATCATAAAAAAATCTAAAAATTCACTAAAATCACAAAAACAATAAAAAATTATCAAAAATCCAAAAATATTTTAAATTGATTTTTTTTGCATTTTTTATAATTTAAAAATACAAAAAGATTATTTTCTTTTATTTTATTTATATTTCTTTTTTTAGTTTGTTTTATAAAGTTAAAAAAAACATTTAAAAAATTAAAAATCATTAAAAAATATAAAATAAAAAATATACAAAGAAATAAAAAAATTAAAAGATAAAAAATCCACTAAAAACCAAGAATTTGCATAAAAAAGAACTCTTATTCTTTATTTCATTGATCTTCTTCTTTGACTTAAATAATCCTCAGGATTATTGTAGCCTCCCTTAGTTCGATCGTGTACGCTATACAAGTAAATAAATAGTAAGCAAATTTATTCTCTTCCAACAGTATTTATATTAGCTTGAGTTGTGAATAAAAATAAAAATTAACTTTTTTGTTGAGATTTTCTTTGGGTTGCGATGACATTTATGAATATTTCCCACATTTTACATTAAAAAAATTAAAAAAATCCTTGTTCAACAAATATCTGGAGGAGTGAGATTAGAAATAATTCCTCTCTCCTTAAGGTATTCTCTAAATACATATGAGAGGTATTCACCACCTCGGCCAGAACGAATCCATTTTATCTTGTTTCTTATTTGGTTCTTAACCAAAGCCATGGATGTTTGAATTTTTCAAAGGTTTCACGTTTGTGATGTAATCAGAAGATAAAACTATACCATGAATGGTCATCAATAAAGGTCACATAATATTGATGTCCAATTCTAGTCGCAGTACGAATGGGATACATACATCAGTATGTATTAGATACGATATACCTTTGCATCATTCATCTTTCTTAGAGAAGGGTGTCCGGGATATTTTCCCACGAATATAATGTTCTCAAGTTGGTAAATCACATACTTATAGGAAATCTAGAGGTCCATCCTTTACCGGTCTCTTGATCCTATCAACAGAAACATGTTCAAGTCTTTGATACCAGATCATAGTTAAATGATCTCCATCCTCCCTCGATCATTTATGGGTTTTAATATTATCATTTATATTAATGCTATCAGTAGCATTAACATTCACAACACATTCATGCATGTTTAATTCGTAGATTCCATCTGTTGTTAGCGAACCATCTATTATAAAAGTACCATAACAATTTATGATAAGTTTATTAAAAAAAGGAATGTATATCCATAACAAACAAGCTTAGATATGGATAGTAAGTTCCTTATAGCATTTGGTGCATAAAGACAATTTTTAATGTCTATGAATCTCCCACTAGATAATGATAGTCTACAGGTTCCAATGGCAATCGCTGCAACAATTACATCATATACTATCTAGATGACTATCTCCCCTTCATCAAGATTTCTGGTGTCTTGAAACATGTGCAACTAGATGCATACATGTACAGAAGCACCAGAGTCAACAATCCAACTTCCTTCTCGTCCTATGAGTAAGTTGATTTTAATGATAAATGTATATTTATAATTTGCCAGAGTTGTACTCTGGTCCTTCACTAAGGACTTTACATATTTTGTATGGTTACTCTTCCAGAATCCTGGCTTATAGTAGTGATGTTCTACATACATCTCTATGGGAGTCAGATGTGTTGAAGCATTAGAAGAATGTGAAGATATGGGAAAAACCTTATGCACATCATGAAAATGTGAACATTGCATCATATGCGATCAAGAGCGACTAGTCATACTAGTTGCTCAGGGAAGCAGAATTTAAAATTTCAAAGAAATGAAACCAAGTGATCCGAGAACACTTCTCGAATCGTTCATCTAAACCACATAGAAGATATAGGAATACTTCTTGAAGCAATTGTGATTGAAGTCTCTAACATAAGAGACTTGTCTCAAGTTCGACCTAATGGAGGAGGCGCTTGTGAGCAGGTTGATGAGATACGTCCTTCTCGTAATCCAAGATGTAGATCCAAGTGACAGATCTCCTGATTTTGTCAAATGAAATCTGAGGTCTTCTTCACATACTAGAAGACCCGAGGAAGATAAAGATCCATGAGCGGTCGAAGCAGCATCACGACGATGTGTGACGACAATGATCCTCTTTAGGGCAAGCGGTGGACGACCACTCTTGAGAGAGAGCGGGCATGTATGAGAATATGAGAGAGAAAGATTGTGAATATTTTTGTGTAAAAAGAAAAGCTAGGGTTGCCTCTTCATTTATAATATTTTTGGAGTTCATGGATCATCATCCATGTACAACACAAAATCAATGGTTGAGATGGATTTGTGTTTATTCCATTGTACATGATTTTGTTGTAAAAAATACAATAAAATTTAATTTAATTTAATATATATTGAATAATTATCAATATAAATTAATTCAATCAAATCAATATACCATTAAGGATTAGAAAGGAGGAAAGCCTCCTTCTAATTAAGGGGGACTGCCACCTTGAGTCCTAAATCAAGTGTGGTCGACCACCCTCCTAATATGGAAGAGAAATCCTTATTCCTTTTATATGAGATCTCATATCTCATATAATCCTTTATTATATACAACAATTTTTATTGTATATTATTTCACAAAAATAATTCCAAATTATTTTATGATAATTTCAATCATGCCATTGGAAATTTCTGAATCATAGTCACACATCCAAAATTAAATTTAAATTGTATTTTCAATTAATTGTCCAATATGAATCCAATTCACATCAGTATTTAATTTATAAATAGTATTTACAAATAGCTCTCTCAAATATATTATAAATCACCTTTATAATATTTATAATTAATATGGATAGTGCTATCAACATTATTCATATCAATGATAATTAAATCACATTATTTATCTTGGATCATCATTCTCATACATCTAAATAATTTGAATCACATTCACATTATTCATGGTAATTAAATAACATTTAATTATTAACTTATCAATGCTCAGATATACAATACTTCAATAGAATTATTCTTAAACTCTTTCAAGAATAGTGCACTTTCTCCGTGGATACTTGGAGATAAGGACATAGCGGTTGTACGTTCCACATATAGTGACTTGGATATTGAGAACAGAGCTCAAATCCAGATCTTGAGGACATCTCAAAGTTATTAATCTTCTCATTACATCGGAATCACATTCAGATCAATTTCCAATACTTGGACTAAGATCAGATTTATCTACAGAGAGGAATCACTAAAATCCAAACCTCTTTCATCACTCCTCGGAATGGAAGTGTCATGGTTATACAATCATTTGTGATCACATCACCCTTGAGTATTCCTAATACACGTACATCCTGCATACTGGAAGACCTAGAATAAACACAAAGATTTAGATTAATTTTATACTGTCTTCTTCATGGTTTTATCATTAGCTTTCTCATTCGGTCATTAGGAGTTGGTATCGATCATATGCTTTTCGAAAGCATATCTCATACCTACAAATTCTTACCATACTTCCAAACTAAGATGACAATGCATGAAATTTGATTGGTCCCAATACCTCATGAGTGAGTCATGTCTTCTGGTTCACACGTGAACCTGTATGATCCCTTTGAGAGATCTTATTACTCATATGCCCTCATATGCACACCAGTTCGCCACTGTATAGACTTTTATTAGGCCATCAACTTATAGGTCCGCCAAGTGTACATACTCAGATATATAGCAATACATCTGTCTCCGGTCAGAGGATGCATGCCTATATCATGATAGTATACGACATAGGTCTTGGTTATCTTGATTTTGTTAAGTTAACTCTTTGACCTAACTTATCTAACACCTCTGAATCTCTATTCCTGCGTACATGACTTGCATCAAGAGGTCTGTCAGATATCAACCTTTAGAGAAGGATTGCCATCTCCTTCTCAAGCTTTTTTTAGGATCATCTCTTAATAATTATTTGGTGGTACTTGACGAGTCCTCAATCTAACTCTTTATATATTAATCCAAAACCAGCCTATATGATTCAACTATTGAATCAATAGTTGTATGATCATTAAGATGGCCATGATACATAACCCTAATTGTACAAAGGGACCTTATAGTGCATTCATTCATTTAATCTCTGACAAGAAGTGAAATAAATCAATAACTTTTATTGATATATCAAAGATTATAATAGTATTTATTATAGAAATGGTTTGCCTCAAGCTCACTTGGCTAAACAAGAAGTGAAATAAATCAATAACTTTTATTGATAAATCAAAGATTATAATAACATTTATTATAGAAATGGTTTGCCTCGGGCTGACTTGGCTAATAGAATGATCAACAGTTTGACCTTTCTTCTTCTCTTGGATCACAACCCTTTCGAGATCCATGCTTCCTCTTGCGCTTCCCTTTAACCCGTGCAACCATTGCACCTCTAGAGGGAAATTCTTTCTTCACAATATCCTCAGTAGATATTAATATAAAAGAGTGTGATTCACATCTCCATATATCTCCTTCAAATTAAGTAGGATGCCATGAACAGATTCAATGTCTATAAGTTGCTTCTGAAGCACAATAGATAATGATCCTAGAATGTAGCAACGAGCGATCGAATGATCCTCATCCCGCTTCTTGTTGAACTCACATGCATCCTTTGTCTGAGGGTTCTCATACTTCATAGACGAGAGCACATATGCTATGTGTTCTGTATCAAGTATGAGTTCCAAATTTTGGATCCAATCTGAATAATTTGGACCGGTTAATTGATTGACCTTAAGCATAATGTTAAATAGGTCGAGATTTCATCTGAAATAAAGGGAGACATAGAATACACTTTAATATCTTGATTAAGGAAATTAAACAACTTAATATTTTAAATCAAGAGTTCTCATATATTTTTGTACTTTGAAATGCTTTCCCTTATAAGCTTTCAAAGCATTAGGCATGCTAACCAATGGCATCACTACGAGATCTGAGTCTCCGCTATCTTTTCATTCCACCCAAATAATATGAGAAATGAAACTATGATGAAAGAAGCAGGAACTCTTTCCACCTTACAAGTCCAACTTGTATTCTCAGTTTGGTCTTCAACACCCACACCCCCACATATATGGAGTTAGTATGTTGTCGATTAAAACAATCGCCAATGAGCGAATACTAATTTATGCTATGTGCAATCCAATGCCACTTCAATAATTTTGGGAACAACATTGGGGCCACTACGTATACGACCCATCTCTTTCGAGAAGCGAAGAATCATATCCATGTGAATTTGTATTCCAGAGTCATGACTACACATGAGCGTCTTCAAAAATACAAACCATAGCGACAAAGTTCCCCACAATGACATAAGACCATGGATGTCACATATTACTTAGTACATATCATATTTAAATTAATTATTAATCATTTCCAATCATGTTCTCATGATTAATATAAGGGATAGAACTAGGATACATGCTTATTGTCTTAGTTCTAATCTAATCAAAACAACGATACTTAAGCAATCCTAGTTAGAGTTTGATCTTTTTATGTACTTGATGTTACCATATAGTATTACATAATCACATATCACAATTTAATGCTCCGATTTTAGTTGTTAAAGTACTTCATGACTCCTCATGCCACCTTTCATCGAAATGGATCCAGCCAGGTTAGACAGACAATTCTAATAGGGAGCGCTTCAATTGTAAATGCAGCACATGGTGCCAATTAAATAATCCATTAGCATTTCCACAACCTAGACACCTTCTCCGAATCAGATCAAGACTACACAATCGATACATATTGTACTAAGGAGGTTTTGTCGATCTTTCGACCGAGTATGATACTATATAGTAACTCTCAGATATTTTTAAGAATTTACAACTTTTTAATTTCATAAAATATCTAGTGCAATGATATAGACACTTTTTGAACTGAAAACCTTCTTTTTAATTTCAAAATGTCTAGCGCAACAATCTAGATAATTCTTTGAATCATAATATTTTCAATTTCAAAAGATGATCTAGACAATTCATGAAATTAATCAAATTAATTCCACAATTTCAAATTGAATTGTAAAAATTAAAGTTCATAATTAATCATGGAAAATAAAAAATAAAAGACATTCTATTTTATTGCATATTTCCAAAACAAACTATGATTTCAGATTTGAATTTGCAAGCTTGCGACCAACACACTTCAAATTAGAAGACGTTATATAACTTTGACTTAAAATTTGTTCAGACACCAAATATTTCTAAAATAGTAGGTACAACTCCTGATGTAAATATATCAAATATATTTCCATCAATTTTGAGTCTCAAATTATGAGAAACAATTCAATAAGACAATCGAGTCCTCTTCCAACTCCGTCTATGGAGAAATCCAATTTCTCGAGGCCGTACGGTCAAATCGTACAAAACTTTTTCACACTGATTGAAGAATTGATTTATGAATTATTAATAAGTAATTTGTCATGTTATATGACCCAAAAAAGTAGCTAAAATTCATAGCTTTAATGCTACGATCTTTGGACAAAATCGGAGTCTGCGATGCTTTTAACATCTGAGTCTTCTCCCGAATGTCACCAACAATTGGTGCTTCTTTTGGGTATGAGTCCAAACTTTATATACATCATATATATCCCAAAAATATATTTAAAAATAGGGATAATGGTAGTAACTTCGAAAGTTATCGAATTATTTGAATCATTGAAACTGTCGTAAGATAATGTACCTGATAATCAGTATGATATAGATGATTGTTTATCGGACTTGGATGCAATCAAAGTCCTCAAAACTATGGATCTGATATCATTTGAATTAACTAAATAAAAAAAATATTTATTATGCATCACAGAAATGTGGAATATTTAGCAAACATTTTGCCAAAACAATCTTAGTTCATCATATGAACTAGAAAATGTAGCATAATAATTTATGCATTCAGAAATTATAAATTTTAAGGAAACAATTTCCAAAATAATTTCTGATATTCATAATGAATAAAAAGAACAAATCAGTGTTACCTCTTGAAGCGTGAGTCTCTAAAGTAAGAAACCTCTCGAATCAAGTCCGATCTGCAGAAGTCTCTCTCGTGGGCGTGGAGATGAATCATGTTACTTCCCACGAACCCGGACGTCGACCAGAGCAACAAGAAGAGGAGTATGAGATATTGATACTCTCAATATTATTTTATATCTCTAGGGGCATGAAATTTCTGAGGACTACTGCTCTCCAAAATTGTGTTGCAAAAGAGAGGGCCTTGTCCACCTTTTATACTTATACCACATGTTCAACATGTGTGTTGTAGTCTCTTGGATTTTAAATCAAGGGCTCAGAGAAAGTCCGAATTCAATAATGATTATCTCCTGTTTATCTCTAATTAATATTAACTAATTAACAATAAATAAGCAACAACTTGGCTTAACTGAAATTAGTTAATATTGTTGCCTTTCTTATCTATTAATTAATTAATTAATTTGATAATCTCAATATAAAAATTGGATAAATTATTGAATTAATCTTCAAATCTTATGAATCATATTCATGAGCTCAAAATATAATGTAAATCCAATTTATGTTTACAAATTTAATGTGAATCAAATTCACACAATTCCATGCGTCGGAAATATCACGTTAATCATATTTACATAAATATTTATATGAATCATATCTATATAAATATTAATATTATGAATTGCTATTCACATAAATTAATGATATATATTTGTGAATTTTATTCACAAAATTGCCCTTATAAAATAATGAAATAATAACTATTATTATTACAATATTAACATCAATAGATTTGATCCTAACCCAATTACGACTCATGAGATACAAATGTAGATATTTAGAGATAATGTCGGGAAGATCATACTATCCATGTCTAGTGACTTGAAATGTGGATAACTATCTAATTTCAGGGTTTATACCATTTTTGCAAAAATCTGTCACCTACGAATATTGAGCTTGAGCTGTAACAACTTTACACTCTCAATGAGCTCAACGAAACGCATCATACTCTCCATGAGCTGGACAAAGTGTCGGTGAGATGAATTCAACTTCCTTGACCATTTCTAATCATAGTCCAAACTATTTAGAGCTAAGAAATGAGCTCAAGAAGCTTGTATAGTTCAATTTCCATGATCATTTCCGTTTCCAACATTTGGACAATGAAATTGAAATTGAAAATTAGATTCAAATGAATTGTGATTTAATCCAATTAAATCACAAATCATCTAGCTAAATGGAGTCACTAAAATCCATCCCATTTCATCGCTTCCTTGAAATGGAAGTGTCAAGATAGATGATCCATTACAACATATGTAACTTTGAGTATTCCCTACACTAATTCATCCTTCATATTGGAAAACTTTGATAAGTTTGAAGTTCAAACTCTGGTTTGATTGTATTTTTCAGAATATATCAGTGGATTTCTTATTTGAAAATTGGGTGACACTAATCATATACTTTACAAAAGCATATATTAATATCTCAAATTCGTGTCTCGTTTCATAAACAAGACGCCCATGAATGGAATTCATTTTGACCCCATACTATCTCGTGAGTGAGCTCTTCTCCTGGTTCATCAATTATGAACCCGTGTGATTCCTTTTAGAGATCATACATCTCATATGACTTCATATGCACACCGACACATCGGTATATGGACCTTGGCTAGGTCACCAACTTATTGGTATGTCAAATGTGCATACTTAGGCATATAGATGCATATCTGTATCAGGTAAAAGGATGTGTGCCTGATCGTGACAGTTACGGTTCATGTCTTAGTTTGTCTTAACCTCATCAACTCAACTCAACTCTTTGACTTGATTATTCCAACACTTATGAATCTCCATTCCTCTGCAGGGGAACTACATCAAGAAGTCGATTGGAAATCAGTTTTTAGAGAATGATTTCCATCTCTTTCTAAAACTGGATATATATATATAGAATATCACATGTTTTAAGTCAGATGTGTCCTCCCAGCTACATGGTATTCAATATGGCCATGATACATAACCATAATTGTACAAAGATACTTTAATAATAATAAAGTGCATTCATTCAATTATTCATTTCATTTCAGATAAACATGATAAAACAATAACTTTTATTGCATTAATGGGTCGCTGAAGGCTTACAAGTCCAATAAGGCTGAGTCATCAAAGAAATTTCAAAATGAATCAAATGATTAAACATGATCTCTTGGCTATGATTACAGGTTCAAGGACATTACCATGTGAAGATTTTCTGATCTATGAAATGGTGAGAAAATCTTTCTCGATGGGAATTCTATCAAAGGAGTTATTAAGATTGATCCATTCATACATATGTTGGACCATTAAGTGTCAGTACACATATAAATAAGGAATAATTCATAACATTAATTGATAACTACTTTAGGTTCTCTTATATCTATCTCTTAGGAAGAAAGACAGAAGCCTTTGAAACATTTAAGAGATACAAGACAGAAGTAGAGACAGTATTGAATAAAGCAATTAAGATCATTATGACTAATAGAGGTGGAAAATATATCTTAAAGAAGTTTTGAAGTACTGTATTCAAGCATGCATTTGTAGGTAGATTATAAAGCCTTATACTCCACTACAAAATGGTGTAGCTGAAAGAAAGAATAGAACACTAATGAATTCAGTTAGATGTATGTTGTCACACTCAGATCTCTCAAAGAAATTTTCAGGAGAAGTAGTGTTAACCAGTAATTACATACAAAATAGGATTCCCACCAAGTCCGTAGAATCAACGTCATATGAAATTTGGAATGGTAGGAAAATTGAGTTGAGTCATCTCCGGGAATGGAGATGTGTTGCACATATCTTGGTACTAAGTCAGCTTCGAGACAATCTAGACTTCAAGACATTAAAGTGCAAATTTATTGGATATAGTAAACATTCTAAGGGATATACGTTCTTCCATGAATCAAAAGATCTAGTCAAAAGTCATGATTCAACCTTTCTTGAAAATCATCAAGAGAAGGGCCATGAATTAGAGGAACAAGATCCTCTGATTATCCTACATGATAATAAAGAGGACTTAGAGATTAGACATGAATTAGTTGATGTTATAGATCATTCACACCTATAGAATGAAGCTATGAACAATGATGATCTTTTAGAGGAAGTAGGTGAACTCACACACACCACGAGTATAATCGACAATAAGAGACCCAAAACATAGTCCATATTGATGTAAGATTATCATTTCTTTGGGTACTAGGCAACGTGTTACATCATAGATTAGGATGTAGTGGTTGTACAAATCTCATACCATCTGAAGAAGAAATGACTTTGAATGAGTCGAAATCATGGATGACCACTGATAACACGTGTTTTGCGACGGTCACAATAATATATGTATAGTGTCGCTGAGGCGACCGCTCACAGAACGTCGGTTATACAGCAATTAACCCACAATAAAAGAATAAATCAATTGAGTCAAAAATGCGAATTAATATTTATTACTCTACCACAAAATGTACAGTGACTAAGCATGTAGAGGTCGAACCATAGAGAGCAATACAAAATGCAATAGCCTAAGATGTGCATGTACCACAGAGTCATCCATGTGTGAAGCCTATTTTTGTGGGTTTTTTTATCTTTTATATTTTTTATTTATTTTTATTTATTATTTTTTATTTTTTATATTAATAATAATAACATATATATAGATAGATATAATTTAAAGAATTTATAAATATATAAAGTTATAAATATATCCCTAGAGGGTAGCTATATAGTATATAATACATACATTAGATATAGATATATGTAGATATAAATAATAATATTTTTTTTAATTTTAGAATTCTATATATCAATATATATATATATATAACTGTATATATAGATCTATATATATATATATTTATAGAGGAATATATGTATACAAAGGGGTGAGGGGTGATAAAATATTTATAAAAATATATAAAAACATTCAAAAATAGAGAAATAAAATCGTTTTGGGATTTTCATAATTTTTTACTGTTTTGGTGATTTTTGGGTATTTTTCAAATTGTTTTTGGTATTTTTAAATGCTGAAATAAAGGAAAACAGTGAACTAGATACTGACTATAAGTAAAATAGGAATAAAAAATACCCAACAACCACAAAATTTTTCCACACTATTTTTCAAATAAAGGTAATAAACTAGAGAGGAAATAGGAACTGAGTTTATATTTTTCTGAGTTTTCTTTGATTTTATATTTTTTTTGAAGTTTTTGTGTATTCTTGAATTTTTAAGGTTTTCCTTTTGAGATTTTTAGGGATTTTTGGATTGGTACTAAAATAGGTCAAAATACACACTAGGGAATTTTTTTGGAATTTTTCGAGGTCTTTTAACATTTTTTTGGTATTTTATAAGCTAGACAGTAAATAAAAGGCATGTTTTTGATTTTTAATAAATGCAAAAATGCCACAAAATTAAAATCCAAAAATATGGTGTGCAAGGATACACTAAGATGAGCTTATATCCATTTTGCAAAATTTTTCACGTTAATATCAAGCACAAAATAAATGGACAAAGCATACAAAAATATATGGCCTGACAGCGGCATTTTTGCAATTAAAATATTTCTCAGGGGCATCCATGCAAAAATTACAACAGAATTAAACATTTAATTTTATTTTCGGGGCCATTTTATAATTAATAAAACCCGGCGGGGTTTAAGTGCAAAAATCACGCGCCTCACGTGGGTGCTGCACGTGAGGTGCGGAGGGACTAAAACGTAAATACATAAACTACGGGGGTCCTTCCGTAAATTTCATAATTTATTTACAATGGGTATTTTTATTTTTTTGCATTAAACTATAAATACAAAAAGCGGGGGGTTATGTCTAAAATTTACCCCCAAAGGCGTGCGATCCAACGGCGATGGGCGTACCACTTATCCACGTGTCGAGCCCTCGAAGCCCGATACCCCTTCGACGATCTGTGGCCGAGATTGCATCTGAAGTCTGATCGCACGGCCAAGGCATCTGCTACACGGACGTCCCCGATTAGATCTGGGACCGTCTCCTTCATCCGACAGTGGCTGCTCGTCACGAAGAACAGGGAAGAACAGATGGCTTCCCTGTCTTCGATCGTTGATTCCTCCGCCTCCAGACGCTCCAGGTTGCTGACGATGGGTTCCAGACGTTCGTCGAGGTGGCGCGCACCGTCTGAGGTACTCTAGAAGGTCCAGGACCCCCAAGATCGGTTGAACGAGCTCGGAGAAGAAAGGGGGGTCTTGGAACCTCACAGGGGATTGAATCGAGCCCCAGGGGGCTCCGTTCAGCTTCAGGCCTGCACCAAAAGAATGAGGGGCTCGAGGGGGTCTTCCTCAACCAGGGGTTAAGGGTAAAAAGCGAAGTAATGACTGGGGGTGGCGAGGTCCGTCGAAGCGGAGGAGGTGGACCTTGATTTGCAGAGCTGGCGAGGCTCTGGTTGATCTGATGAGTGGGTTAAGCGAGGAACGCGTCGGGAAATGAAATGAGATGAAGCGGGGGTCGAGTCGTGTGTCGATCAGGGTAGAGAGGTTCGCCGGAGAGGAACTCCGGCGAACTTCGATCTTGTTCTAATCGAACACCTAAGGTCCTACTAATTATTCTAAAGGCTAGATTAACGATTAAAAACTAAAACTAAGCTAAAAATGAGATAAAAACAGCTCTTATACCTGGTGGTCGACCAGGGAGCAGGACCTCCGGCGAGCGGCGGCCGTGGGCACTTCCTTCGACTCCTCCGACCGTCTGAAGCTTCCAGGAGAACCCCGTTGTCACGAGGATCCTCGAGAGACTGGAGAAGAGGGTGGAAAATGACCGAAGGGAGACCAAAATGGGGAAGGAGGTCGAAGGATTTATTTATAGACATGGGTATGTACCCTTATTGACCGGGATGCCACGAAGGATCGCCCGGTTAAATGATTGATCTGGGTTGGTGGCGGGATGTACAATGATCAGGGATCATTTGGTCAGAAGACGTCGATGGCCAACGATGGACGAGTCGAGCGGGAAAAAAGGAGAAGACGGGCGGAAAAGACCAGCCGCGTCACTTCAGCCGCCTGGGGGTCAAGTTGACCAGGCGGTCAACAAAATGCTGAACGCTGATTGGGCCATGTCAACCCAGATTTGACTTATTATTTTATCCTAATAAATGAATTTATTTAATTTTACTGATAAAATAAAAAATGTTTGTTAATTAATGTGTTATTTATTTATGATTTTTATTTGTTTTTTTGATGTGTTTTATTATGAATTTATTTTAATGATGTATTTATAAGTGTATTTACATGTATTTATTTTTATTTTGTATATTTTTATTTTATTATTTTATTTTATTATTTTATTTATTTACAACTTATTTTTATGAGTATAAATATATTTTATTTAATTTTAATGAGTTTATTTATATTTTTAAATATATAGGTATATGTATATATAGTTATACTTATAGGTATTTTACCTATATATTATGTATGCTTTATTTATTTTAATGTATTTTCTTGATTTTTATTTTGGATTTGCATTTTTAATAGGTTATATGTACTATTTATATTATTATAAAAATATAAAAGAAGAGAAAAATTAAAGAGTATTTTCCCCTTTTATTTATATATATTCTTGGTCATAGGTATTTTGCCTACCAACTTGCATAGGCTTATTTTATTTTATTAATCCTCTTTAGTTTTAGTCTAATTTTAGTATGTACATGTATTATATACATTATTCACAAAATTCTAAAAATACAATTTGACAAGAATAATAGACAAGGAATATATTGAATATTTTAATCAGGCAGGCTGCCCAATGGGGGCCAAAAACCTAACTTTTGCAGATGGACTCCAAAAGTTATGAAACCAATTTTATTAAATAGTTCTTGGAAAGCTATATACAATTAAAGGTGAGTTTGGATGATTTGGAGTTTTTATTTGCACGATATGGGTCTGTGAAGTTGAGATTTTGGCTTTTTATTCTGTATATAAAATGTACATTGAGTATTATTTTTACACAAACTCAATTTTGTATTTTTATTTACATTATTATCTACAACTTTCCTGAACAAAGTTTCTTTATGTGATGAATAAATAATTATGTACAAAATAGGTGTCAAAAATGCATAAATAAATGCATGAATAAATGAGGTGTTTATTGTACACTGGCCCTTATCTCCCCCTACTTTATTCCTTGTTGACCAATTCCATGCTGGCCTTGGTCTCGGGTTAGGGTCATAAAATATTTACAATATTTTACTCCTTTTTCTTTTCTTCTCTTTATTCTATAATTTTGGCATTAAACACCTTATTTAATGTGTAATTAATACAATGAATCATGAATGCTATTATGTACAATTTGATGCTATTTACATGCATTTGTTGGGGTTTTTGAGGCCAAAATGATAGAATAAAGGTGATGAAATGGAGATTCATCACGCCGCTATACTTGCCTTTGCTAGTCCCTAGCAAACACTTATGCAATAAGTACAAAAAGAATAAAGAAAAGAAAAAGGAGAATTAAAGAAGGATAGGGTGAATAGGGGTGCTTTCAGTGCAATGCATGTTTTTATAAAATCTGAATTTGGAGCTCCTGTCAGACCTTGGGTGTAAATGTGTGTGGAACCTAGTCGGGAACCAGCTCTAAAATACAACAGCCTTCGATAGTCACAAAACTCGGTTCAACCCACCTCAATAGTCTGGTCAGAACTGGTCTACATCATACGCAAACCCTTATAACTATGAAGCTGACTTGTACAGTGTAAGTGATGGTGGCTCTCCCCAACTGAAATGACAAAGGAACTGACTTCTCCAGAATGACAACCCAATGATTCCCCAATCCAACAACTCTTTCCTCGAGGAGCAAGGTATTCCCTTCTAAGTTCAAGTGGCAACCAGCTCAAGAGGAGGGGGTGAAGAGAAGAATGGACGGTAGCCAGTGTAGCTACCTATCCTGGGATGCAAGACCAGTGTAGTCAAGTCATCCAGCTGCAGGCTCACATATTTGTCTTTGGAACTCAAGCTTGCTTATTGGCTTTACAACATATGTACATACTTTGCAGGCATTTTATTTTTGTACAGGCCTAACCATTTTTTTTCGAAATACTATGCACAGCAGCATTTACATAAGGAGTTTTTCCTCTTGAGCCTGTAGACTATCCCTCTTTTGAAGCTTTATCGCAGCCCACAATTTCCTGTCTTTAGACCTCATTGCTATTGGACCAGGTTGGGGTGCACTTCCCTCCCTAGACGGGGACGAATGTTTCCACCCGTGTGCGTCTCAGACTGGCGAATCCAACCCCCTCACCACTCCAACTGAGTCAAGCCCGGTGAAAGGTACAAGTGTCCAAGTTAGGTCACGGTCGGCAAGAGTCATGCGTGTGTCTCAAAAAGTTCTAGTTAGTCAGTTGAGGTGACTTGAACCCAGCCCTGATTTCTCAAAGAATTAAGTCTGCATAGACCTGAAGTACCTTAAACCTAGTTCCTGTGAGGTTCCAGTGCAGTTAGGTGCGGTAAGGTCCAACCAAGCTCCAATTTGAGACTTTATTGGACCGATTCAATCATCAAGCTCACTCAAAAAGAATATGAATGGTATGCTTATGCTATGCACAATGAATGATGCAATTTTTCACAAAGATTTTACAAGAATCAAAGAATCTTTTTACACAACGATTTTTTTTTGAAAATAGAAAGCTTGACACATACATAGATATACACAAGTATTTACACGGGCATACCGCCTTATTTACAAAATATATGGCTTTGTAACGACTCTACAGGTTTTAATTAAGTAGTTTATTTAGGTTGTCCAGAAAGAATTTTATGCATTCTATTTTTTATTTGCAAGTCTTTGTATTAATGCTCTTATTCTTCAGCTCTGGTTTTGAAAATAATTTTGCAAACTATAGTACACGATAATTTTTGCAATCATTTACACATATTTGAAAACTATTTTTGCAAAGCTTTTTCACACTATATATACATTTTCACAATAATTTTGACAAACAATTTTCAAAACATTTGCACATAGGTTTTTCAAATCCTTTATTCCACACAAAGAAAAGTTTTGCAATCCAAACAATTTTACACAGGTTGAAAACATTTCACAGCAAATTTTTCAAACAGTTCACACTATTTTTCAAATCATACTGTATACTTATCTACCCTGATTTATTAATCAGTATATACAAAAGAAGAGAAACTGTATTTGTTATACAATATGATTTTTATAAGTTTTATTTGTGATTATTCCTTATTTACGAATGAGAGATTTTGGTGTAGACTCCTCAGACTTATTCGAGAATCCTTTTCAAAAGATTTTTGAGAACTCTAGTCCAAAATAGTTTTGCAAACATGTACACATATTTGAAAATGATTTTACAAAGGTTTTACACAGCATAGATAGGATTTTCAAAACAATTTTGACAATCAAATTTTTACAATCATTTGCACACTGATTTTCACACATTTTGATTTCACTCAAAGAAAATAAATTTTACATACAAAACTGATTTTTCAAAGGTTGAATACTTGTACACACTATTTTCAAACAATTTTCACAAGATTTTTCAAAGAAATCTTTCTTTCACAAAACATTTTTCCTGACTTAATAATAAGTACAAATACACAGAGCCTAAGGAGCTCACAATCATCTTTTATTATTATAGTACTACTTTTTACATTATATTTTATATTGGGGTTATATATTTTATTTTTCAGTATGAGTTATGGCTTATAGTATATACATGGTATATACGACCCCCCTATACCTAGCTTGAGCTATGTCCTCATAGGTCAAAAGGAAAGCAAAGACATAACTCGTATTGAGTATAGACAGATCTAAAGAATCTTTATGAATAAAATGAATGAATGATAAGTTGACCGTCCCCCCTATACTTAGGATCAAGTAATCCTAAGTATAGCAGACTGTACAAAAAGCAGGGAGGGTCAAGGGTGGGAATACACAGATCGTACTCCGATTGTCTCCCCCTATACTTAGGTTAAGATACTCCTAAGTATAGACAAGAAGATGAGACAATGGAGAGGATCAGAATGAAAAACTCGGGGTGCACATCCCCCCTATACTTAGGACAAAGTACGTCCTAAGTATAGAAAACTGTCTACAAGGGCGACACCTTTTAGATACAAAAAGAAGTTAGAAAACGAAAAGAAGAAAAGAAGAAAAGAAGAAAATTAGATAAACAGTTCTTGGAGTACATCGTCTGAATCTTCTGATGCTGCAGCGGTTGTGGAAATGTCTTCGTGGTGCGCTAACTGAATGGAGTCTACAACGACCAAGAATGCATCTGGTTCAAGGTAAGGCTTCAGGAGTTGGCCGTTGACGACGAAGGGCTGTGCGTCAGAGGACAATTCTGATATGGCAATACTTCCATTGTCATGCACTTCACAAACTCGGAATGGCCCTGTCCACTTACTCTTTAATTTACCCGGGAATATCCGCAACTTTGCATCAAATAACCACACTTTCTGTCCAACATCGAAGGTCTTTCGTCTGATGTGTCGGTCATGCCAGCGTTTCACCTTCTCCTTGTACATCAAGGTGTTATCGTATGCATAGTCTCGAAATTCCAAGAGCCTGTTCAGATCGTCTTTTCTCTTCTGACCACTTTTGCGTGAGTCCAAATTGCAACTATTGATTGCCCGAAGAGACTTGTGAATTAATTCCGCGGGCAAATGGCACGGTTTTCCATATACAAGACGATAGGGCGACATACCCAAGGGAGACTTGTAGGCGGTTCGGTAAGCCCATAGGACCGAGTCCAAGAGTTGAGACCAGTCTTTCCTGTTTGGCCTAACAAGTTTCTGCAGGATAGTCTTGATTTCTCTATTTGATAGCTCCGCCATGCCATTGGTCTGAGGATGATAAGGAGACGCGACACGATGGTCGATGCCGTACTCCTTCATTAACTTCTTGACCTCTTTGTTAATGAAGTGGCTACCCCCGTCTGATATGAGAATTTTCGGTATCCCGAACCGCGAAATGATGTTCTTCTTTAGGAACTGGCATACTGTTCGGCTGTCAGCGGCTCGAGCGGGGATAGCTTCAACCCAACGACTCACGTAATTGACGGCAAGAAGGATGTCCTCAAAACCTTGACTATTAGGGAAAGGTCCCATGAAGTCAATGCCCCATGCATCGAAAACATCTGCTATCTGAATGATTTTCAGGGGCATTGAATCTTTGGCAGTAAGTGTACCTTTCAGTCTCTGATAGTCAAAATACATCTTTTGACAAACTCTGCAGCATCCTTAAATAATGTGGGCCACCAGAAGCCACACTGGAGTACTTTGGCTGCTGTACGATCTCCAGAATGATGTCCACCAGATTCGAGCGAATGACAATGCTCGAGGACACTAGATTGCTCCGTCTGAGGGATGCACCTGCGCCAAATGCAATCCGCTCCTTCCCTGAATAAAAGGGGATCCTCCCATTGGTAGAATCGGATGGCCGACATGAATTTGTTCTTCTGATTTTTCATCCAATCCGCCGGTGTTACCCCAGAGGCGAGGTAGTTGACTATATCTGCATACCAAGGGAGAGAATCCACTGCTAAGACGGCTTCGTCAGGGAAGGTTTCTGTGATGGGTGTACTGTTCAGAGGAGACTCATGCTGCTCTATTCTGGAGAGATGATCTGCTACCACATTTTGAACTCCAGGTTTGTCCTTGATTTCCAAATCGAATTCCTGGAGGAGAAGGATCCAACGAATCAGTCTTGGCTTGGCATCCTTCTTCTGCTGTAGGTACTGGATAGCAGAGTGGTTTGTAAAGATTGTGACTTTTGATCCCAACAAATAGGATCTGAACTTCTCTAAGGCGAAAACCACAGCCAACAATTCTTTTTCTGTCACTGTATAATTTCTTTGTGCTTCGTCTAATGTTCTTCTGGCATAGTGAATGGCGTAGGGCGCTCTGTCTTTCCTTTGCCCAAGAACAGCCCCGACTGCAAAGTCTGACGCATCGGTCATTATCTCAAAGGGAAGAGTCCAGTCGGGCAGATGTAAGATTGGAGCCTGAGTGATGAGCTCCTTCAACTGATTGAAAGCAAGGAGAACCTGTTGATCAACAATGAACTCAGTCTCCTTGCACAAAAGTTTTGTCAGAGGTCGGGCAATGCGACTGAAATCCTTGATGAATCGCCTGTAAAATCCCACATGCCCCAGGAATGACCTCACATTCTTCACTGTCTGAGGTGGCTGAAGATTTGAAATGACATCCACCTTCGCTGGGTCGACTTCCATGCCACATTTGGAAACGACGTGGCCCAGCACAATGCCTTCAATGACCATTAAGTGGCTCTTTTCCCATGAGAGCACTAGATTGACTTCTCGGCATTTCTGAAGCACTCTGTCTAGGTGCTCAAGACAAGAATCGAAACTATCACCATAGACAGAGAAGTCGTCCATGAACACCTCGAGAAAACTGCCTACCATCTCGGCGAAGACTGCTAACATGCATCTTTGGAAGGTTGCAGGTGCGTTGCATGAACCAAAGGGCATTCTCTTGAAGGCATAGGTGCCGAACGGGCAAGTGAAGGTAGTCTTCTCTTGATCCTCAGGGGCGATCGCCACTTGGTTATACCCGGAATACCCATCCAGAAAGCAGAAGAACTCCTTGCCTGCTAATCTTTCCAAAACTTGATCAATGAAGGGCAAGGGAAAGTGGTCCTTCTTGGTTGCTACATTAAGACGGCGGTAGTCAACACACACCCGCCAGGATGTTGGTACCCGAGTGGAAATTTCCTCTCCTTTATCATTTGTAACCACGGTAAGCCCGGATTTCTTTGGAACTACATGCAGTGGGCTTACCCATTTTGAGTCTGAGATGGGATAGATGAAGCCTGCGTCACACCATTTCGTTATTTCTTTCTTGACAACGTCCTGGAGGTTAGGGTTCAACCTTCTTTGGAATTCGCGGGATGGCTTGGCGTCTTCTTCTAGATAGATGTGGTGTGAACACAAGGCTGGATTTATCCCTCAGAGGTCTGATACGCTCCAACCAAGTGCCTTGCGGTTCTTTTCTAGAACCTCGAGAAGACGAGATTCCTGATCCGGGGTCAGCCTGCTGCTGATGATAACCGGATACATCTGTTCTTCACCCGCAAGGAAATCATACTTTAGGCCTGCCGGAAGTGGCTTGAGTTCTGGTTTTGACCTGTCCACTTTATCGGTCACTTCAGAGACTACACTGGTGGTGGGATGTACTTCCTTGAAGCTGCTACCATCCTCATCATCTTGTTGAGATCCCAGAGATGTGCCAAACGGTTCTGCGCTAAGCTGATCGTGTTCGGTCTGGAGTGACTGCTCAAGTAGATGCGCCTGCATATGAGAATCCGTCTCCCAAGAATCCCCAGAGCAAAGGTTGACTGTGCTTTCCAAGTACTCCTCGAGTGTGAGGATATCTCGGGTCCAAGGATCGTCCAATGACAAGAATGAATCTCTGATCTCTGCGATAAAGTCACAGTCTGCTTCGCAAGCTGCCTGGCTCTCATCAGTCGTGGCATTTGGTTCTTGGTTCATGTTTATCGTGATTTGCTGGGTGTTCGAGCTGAAAGTAATCTTGCCAGACCCGTAATCAACCACGACACTTGAAGTACGGAGAAATGGCCGGCCAAGGATGATAGGGGTCTGGAGCAGGGGTGCAGGCGAGTCCATATCAAGGACAACAAAATCAGTTGGGAATTTCATCTCCTGCACTTTAACTATGACATCTTCCAGAAGACCTCGGGGCCTCTTGACGGATCGGTCAGCGAACTGAAGGATCATGCGTGTCTGCTTGAGCGATCCCAGCCCGAATTCTTGCATTATGGATGAGGGCAAAAGGTTGATGGAAGATCCACTGTCAAGGAGAGTTCACTCGAAGACCTGGTCAAAAATCTCACAACTGATCAGAGGTGCTCCTGTGTCTTGCTTTTTCTGCGGGAGGTTACTAATAGCTGCTACCATGGCCAAGGTGAGGACATGCTTCTCAACTTGCTAGCGTCTGTTCTTTCTTGATGGACGACGCTTGCTGGTACATACCTCCTTTAGTCCTTTCTTTACAGCTGGCATGTACTCCACGGCTTTCAGCAAAGGAATCTCAAGAGTCAACTTATCTAATATTTCCACAATACCTGGATCAGACAATGCCTTTTTTCGTTTTGCATTTTTTTGGATTTTTGTATTGCATGAGGAAAAGGAATATGTACATCACTAGTAGGAAAATCAGAGTCATTATTTACATCAAAATCATCGCCTACAGAATGTTGTACATCCGGACTACAAAAAGGAGTACAAACTGTTTCTGAACATGCTTGTGCTGCAGGGCGATCAAAAAGAGTAGCGTCTGCTCCATCGGCTGGCGTAGGATCGGCTGCTGCTGGTGGCTCCTCCAATGCTGGCGCGGCTTTGCTTTGGCTACAAGCTTCTTTTTGTTGTTTTTGCTTTTGCTGATTTTTTTGTATTTTTGGCTGAGGCTGCTGCTGGAAATGCACGACGGCTGGACTGGCTTCTCCTTCTTCTTCCTCCTCACCCGCCCCTGGAGCTGGCACGACTGATGCGGAAGATGACGATCCACCTGTTTCTTTATTCACCGCACTTCTGGTAGCAGGCGGAGGCAAGGCCCTACCGCTCCTAAGAGTAACAACATTAGAATAAACAATCATATCATTACCAGATACGGACAGGACATCACATTCTACCTACTCTTTCTTTTTGAAATTATTGGGGTTGGCTTCGACCTGAGCCGGAATGGTAGTTTGGGTGGCGGTCAGGTCATCAAGCCGCTTGGTCATATCCGCTAGCTCTTTGACAAGTTGGGCCAAACAATCCATGGTGGGGTTCACAGGGGGTGCTTCAGTAGGTTCAGCGTGCAGACCACGCTGCTGTTGGTTGGATGGGTGTGAAGGTTGTTGCCGGTGGTTCGGAGGTGGTGCAGGAAGTTGATGTTGTTGGTATGAGGGAGGAGGATACTGCTGGTATTGCTGAGAGGGGGCAGCCGCGTACTGGTGATACGGCTGCGGGTGGCGGTACTGCGGCTGCTGGTACGGATGATTCTGCCTCCATTGCGTTGCAAATTGGGGAGGCTGCTGGTACTGTTGGTGAGGCTGAGAGGATTGTCCAAAATGACCACCCTGAGGTTGGTGGTATTGCCGATTGGCAAATGGCTGACCCTGGGGTTGTCCTGGAGGACGGGTTGGCTATGCATCATTGCTCCATACCCCGTTCACTTCCTGAATCAGGGGTGGTGGTGGGAAGACTAGATCAGGTCCGGAAAGGAATTCTGGCTGGTACACGACCATCTGCTGCTGCGGCTGGTCCTGGTCGGGCGCCTGCACGTAGTACACATGCTAGATTGCCGGTGGCGGCTGGCTCGGCTGAGGTTGATGCTGCGGTTGCTGCTCGTCCTTCTTCTTAGCGGGAGCTTCCGATGTGTAGCCGACTGAACAGAGTTGATGGTACCCACCAACAGTTCAAGGTACTTATTGATCTGATCAAGCTTGTCTAAATTCTGGGTCCTCTTCTCGATCACAGCGAGTTTCTCCAGATCTTGTGATCGCTTTTCGATGATATCAACTTTCGAGAGAAGGCCCCCGATGATACTGAGGTTGGAGCTCTCATCTCTCTCTGCTTCCTTGGACGCTGCCATGTGCACTTGTTTTTGAAGGATCTGGGGCTGCTTCTGATACGCCTTGGATGAAGAGAGGGCGGCCTCTCCTTCGGCCATTTCTTCAAATATCTGCTAGACTACGTCTTCATCCTTATTGAAATGTGAACCCCCACATGCTGCGTCCACGAGCCTCTGGCTTTCTATGTTCAGTCCCCCAAAGAAATGCTGGACCAAGCTGGTCTTCGGAATATCATGATGGGGACACTTCTCCTGCAGGTAAATGAATCTCTCCCATGCTTCATGTATTGACTCATGGGGTCCTTGGGAGAAATTACTGATACGGGATCGCATCTGGTTGAGCCGACCTAGAGGGTAATATTTGTGCAGAAATGCAGACTTCAACTCCTCCCAGGTCGTCACGACCTTCCCTAGATGGTTGACCCAATAAAGGGCCTTATCCTGTAAGCTGAATGGGAATGCCATCATCTTGACAATGTCCAGAGGGACATTGGGATAGTGCGTAGTACGGAAAATGCGAGAGAATTGCTGCAAGTGAATGTACGGCTCCTCGCTGGTGTTCCCATGGAATGCAGGGAGAATGGCTATAAACTGGGGCTTCAGCTTAAAGTGAGCGTGTACCAGTGGAATGAGTATCCACTCGGTCATCTGGCTGTCTCCCGGATTGTATGTTTCTTTAAGGGTTGGCTTTGGTGGTGGGGGAAATTATAGATCATCATCTGCACCACCACCTCCACCTCCTCCTCCACCTCCTCCTCCCCTGCCTCCTCTGCCTCTGCCTCCTCCTCCATCATCTCGGTTCATCATATCATTCAACATGTCCTGGAAAGCTGTCTGTGTGAGGGCCTGCTCGGTCAGCTGCTGCTGGATGGCCTTGATAGATGCCAGTAGCTGTGCATTGACTTGATTCTGATCTGGCACCTGTCCCTCTGGTTGGGGTGGCTGATGACCCTTGCCCTTTCCTCCTGGAGCCATGTCAGGGTCTGAGTCGGACGAAATAAACTTCGGAGTAGTCTCCAGGGCTCGCTCTGTCTTCTATCTGCATAATGAGATAGTCCGGATCAGATCACTTGCAATTGTGTTCAGCTACCGTGATGACGCTGGAATTCAGGTCAACCCCAACATGTTGTGAATGGACAAGGATGTAGACTGTAATCGACTTCCATTCACAACGGTGAAAATGGGACAAAAGTGATCCCAGTTATTGGGTGGCCAAGAGAAAGGTAGAAAACAAGGAGTCTGGAGATCGATCCACAAAGTCCGGATCGGGTTCTCGGGAATCGCCTCAAACTTATTGGCGGAGTTGAGTCCATGGAATCGATGTGGGTGTCCAGATGGTCCCGACGGAAACCATCCATGGATCAACTTCGCAAAGTACAAGAGAAGGTCAGATGTTGGATGAAAGATACGATGGTCAACGAGGAATAAAAGGAGTGTAAAACAGTAGAGAGGCTCGGTTAAGCGGGGTGGTCAAAGGGAGAAACAACAAAATGTGCGCAAAGGTGTGGGACTTGATCTTTGAACCTTAATTTAGATCCATACAAACACAATACAAAATCGGGTTCACCAACTCACGCCATGTGAAGCCGTGAAAGCTCGGCTATTTATTATCTTTTTATTTTTAGAGTTGTGATTTCAGGCATATCTTATAACAAGTCCTTAGTACGCTACCCTATAGGAGAGAGAGTACTGCCAGAAGAGTATCCCGTACTTGTCCTCCTCCTGTGTAACCTGTAGTCTGTACTTTTTGGAGTCCTTGTAACCCTTCCTGGATCCCTACTCAGCCAAAGAAATAGAGAGAGGAAGCCGATAGGCGAAACCAATACTTTGGTTCTTGCTCGCAACGGAATCACCCGTGAGCGTGCAAGAACCTACTCGGACGCAGGACAATGAGACAGACACCCCCGTGAAGGCGTGGCCTATGCTCAATACTTCGGACAAGGTCGATGCTCTACACAACAGAGAGTCATCATTGGTGACCAAGCACTACTCGCCTACATACGATAGAAGTGCCATTACTTCAGAAATCCAGGCGATACACAAGGCAGTTGCATACTGGGTTTTTGGCTTTAATCCTTAGGGGGTCGCACTCACTCAAGGGAGTAGGGTTTTGGTCCCCTTCCAAGGTACCTGAAAACAATGAGGGCTTTATGAACCCGGTACAATGATAGTCCATTACAGATTTTAATTAAGGTCAAAGTTTATTTAGCAGTCCCCTTGTTTTAATTTTTTTGGTTTTCACTTTTTTTTGAGTCTGTTTCATACCAGCGCCTAACGTTTTTGTAGATTTTCATTTAAGTCCTAGGTGCTCAAAATCAGAGGGAGATAGCGGAAAAGCCGTGCAAGTGGTTCCATGATGGAAATCTCACCATTGAACCGAATGATGCATGCTGAGTTAGAAGACTTACAGTGCATCCCAGCTCTCTCCATGCGGTATGCAAAACAGAATTTTTAAACCTATCTACATGTCGGTATGCAAGGCACAAAATCGCCCTAAACATTAGCTGCTATTAGCGTGAAGAACCATAAGTCGCTCATTCATCTCTAGCCCAAAGGGTCCAGTCTTGGCTCACCCTCCTCTGCTCAACACACTTGAGTTTAGGAGAAAGCGCTTTACAGGGCTCGCTGTGGCACAAGGGCTAAGAGACAAATGAATGGCTTGTTTAAATTTGACTAGATCCATACGAAGTAGACTATAGGAACATGCATTCTTATTAATGTGTGGACCTAGCTACCGAGTCAAGCAACCTATATCTAGGGGCTCCAAGCACACAAAACAAAGTAAAAGAAAGGCAGAAAGCTCAAAACTCCGGAAAACAAAGAAAAGAAAGCGATGAAAACTCCAAAAGCCGCGATGAGGCCCCCAGGTGAACAATCACCCGGGCACTGGACCTCATTGTGAAGAGTAGAGTCCTGTTTAATTACATGCCAAAATTATCTCTCTCTCACCATAAATTACAAAAATAATCCTAAATATTCTAAACCTATCTAATCCCCATCTCCTTGCTTCTTTGATGCTCTCTCCAGATGGTCATGAGAAGAAGACCACCCTCCTCCAAGCTTGGCTGCCTTGGCTCCCTAAGAAGCCATCCTCGTGTGGTGGGTCCTCGCATCAAAGTCACAAAAAGATTGCATTAGTAGAGGTTAACCAATCAAATAGAGCAGATATAAAATAATCACAATAAATGAATCAATCAATAGAGCATGGTGATCAATGACAATAAAATAGCTGCTCACAAAATAAATGATAAATCAACATATTTTTACATAAGAATGACAAAATAAATTAGGCTATGCTCATTGCTCCCCGGCAACGGCGCCATCTGATAACACGTGTTTTGCGAGGGTCACAATAATATATGTATAGTGTCGCTGAGGCGACCGCTCACAGAACGTCGGTTATACATCAATTAACCCACAATAAAAGAATAAATCAATTGAGTCAAAAATGTGAATTAATATTTATTACTATACCACATTACAGTGACTAAGCATGTAGAGGTCGAACCACAGAGAGCAATACAAAATGCAATAGCCTAAGATGTGCATGTACCACAGAGTCATCCATGTGTGAAGCCTATTTTTGTGGGTTTTTTATCTTTTATATTATTTTTATTTATTTTTATTTATTATTATTTTTTATATTTTTTTATATTAATAATAATAACATATATATAGATATAATTTAAAGAATTTATAAATATATAAAGTTATAAATATATCCCTAGAGGGTAGCTATATAGTATATAATACATACATTAGATATAGATATATGTAGATATAAATAATAATATATATATATTTTTTAATTTTAGAATTCTATATATCAATATATATATATATATATATATATAACTGTATATATAGATCTATATATATATATTTTATAGAGGAATATATGTATACAAAGGGGAGAGGGGTGATAAAATATTTATAAAAATATATAAAAAACACTCAAAAAAAGAGAAATAAAATCTTTTTGGGATTTTCATAATTTTTTACTATTTTGGTGATTTTTGGGTATTTTTCAAATTGTTTTTGGTATTTTTAAATGCTGAAATAAAGGAAAACAATGAACTAGATACTGGCTGTAAGTAAAATAGGAATAAAAAATACCCAACAGCCACAAAATTTTTCCACACTGTTTTTCAAATAAAGGTAATAAACTAGAGAGGAAATAGGAACTGAGTTATATTTTTCTGAGTTTTCTTTGATTTTATATATATTGTTTTTGAAGTTTTTGTGTGATCTTGAATTTCTAAGGTTTTCCTTTTGAGATTTTTAGGGATTTTTGGATTGATACTAAAATAGGTCAAAATACACACTAGGGATTTTTTTGGAATTTTTCGAGGTCTTTCAACATTTTTTGGTATTTTATAAGCAAGATAGTAAATAAAAGGCATGTTTTTTTATTTTTAATAAATGCGAAAATGCTACAAAATTAAAATCCAAAAATATGGCGTGCAAGGGTACACTAACAGGAGCTTATATCCATTTTTGCAAAATTTTTCACGTTAATATCAAGCACAAAATAAATGGACAAAGCATACAAAAATATATGGCCTGACAGGGGCATTTTTGCAATTAAAATATTTCTCCGGGGCATCCATGCAAAAATTACAACAGAAATAAACATTTACTTTTATTTTCGGGGCCATTTTATAATTAATAAAACCCGGCAGGGTTTAAATGCAAAAATCACGCGCCTCACGTGGGTGCTGCACGTGAGGCGCGGATGGACTAAACGTAAATACATAAACTACGGGGGTCCTTCCGTAAATTTCACAATTTATTTACAACGGGTATTTTTATTTTTTGCATTAAACTATAAATACAAAAAGCGGGGGGTTATGTCTGAAATTTACCCCCAAAGGCGCGCGATCCAACGACGATGGGCGCGCCACTTATCCACGTGTCGAGCCCTCGAAGCCCGATACCCCTTCGACGATCTGCGGCCGAGATTGCATCTGAAGTCTGATCGCACGGCCAAGGCATCTGCTATACGGACGACCCCGATTAGATCTGGGGCCGTCTCCTTCATCCGACGGTGGCTGCTCGTCACGAAGAACATGGAAGAACAGATGGCTTCCCTGGCTTCGATCGTTGATTCCTCTGCCTCCAGATGCTCCAGGTTGCTGACGATGGGTTCCAGATGTCCGTCGAGGTGGCGCGCACCGTCTGAGGTACTCCATAAGGTCCAGGACCCCCTAAATCGGTTGAACGAGCTCGGAGAAGAAAGGGGGGTCCTGGAACTTCGCAGGGGATTGAATCGAGCCCCAGGGGGCTCTGTTCAGCTTCAGGCCTGCACCAAAAGAATGAGGGGCTCGAGGGGGTCTTCCTCGACCAGGGGTTAATGGTAAAAAGCGAAGTAGTGACTGGGGGTGGTGAGGTCCAGCGAAGCGGAGGAGGTGAACCTCGATTCGCAGAGCTGGCGAGGATCTGGTTGATTTGATGAGTGGGTTAAGCGAGGAACGCGTCGGGAAATGAAATGAGATGAAGCGGGGGTCGACTCGTGTGTCGATCAGGGTAGAGAGGTTCGCCGGAGAGGAACTCCGGCGAACTTCGATCTTGTTCTAATCGAACACCTAAGGTCCTACTAATTATTCTAAAGGCTAGATTAAAGATTAAAAACTAAAACTAAGCTAAAAATGAGATAAAAACAACTCTTATACCTGGTGGTCGACCAGGGAGCAGGACCTCCGGCGAGCGGCGGGCGTGGGCACTTCCTTTGACTCCTCCGACCGTCTGAAGCTTCCAGGAGAACCCCCTTGTCACGAGGATCCTCGAGAGACTGGAGAAGAGGGTGGAAAATGACCGAAGGGAGACCAAAATGGGGAAGGAGGTCGAAGGATTTATTTATAGACATGGGTATGTACCCTTATTGACCGGGATGCCACGAAGGATCGCCCGGTTAAATGATTGGTCTGGGTTGGTGGCAGGGATGTACAATGATCAGGGATCATTTGGTCAGAAGATGTCGATGGCCAACGATGGACGAGTCGAGCGGGAAAAAATGGGAGAAGACGGGCCGAAAAGACCACCCGCGTCACTTCAGCCGCCTGGGGGTCGAGTTGAACAGGCGGTCAACAAAATGCTGAACGCTGATTGGGCCATGTCAGCCCAGATTTGACTTATTATTTTGTCCTAATAAATGAATTTATTTTATTTTACTTATAAAATAAAAAATGTTTTTTAATTAATGTATTATTTATTTATGATTTTTATTTATTTTTCTGATGTGTTTTATTATGAATTTATTTTAATGATGTATTTATAAGTGTATTTACATGTATTTATTTTTATTTTGTGTATTTTTATTTTATTATTTTATTTTCTTATTTTATTTATTTACAACTTATTTTTGTGAGTATAAATATATTTTTATTTAATTTTTATGAGTTTATTTATATTTTTAAATAAATAGGTATATGTATATATAGTTATACTTATAGGTATTTTACCTATATATTATGTATACTTTATTTAATTTAATGTATTTTCTTGATTTTTATTTTGGATTTTCATTTTTAATAGGTTATATGTACTATTTACATCATTATAAAAATATAAAAGAAGAGAAAAATTAAAGAGTGTTTTCCCCTTTTATTTATATATATTCTTGGTCATAGGTATTTTGCCTACCAACTTGCATAGGCTTATTTTATTTTATTAATCCTTTTTAGTTTTAGTCTAATTTTAGTATGTACATGTATTATATACATTATTCAAAAAATTCTAAAAATACAATTTGACAAGAATAATAGACAAGGAATATATTGAATATTTTAATCAGGCAGGCTGCCCAATGGGGGCCAAAAACCTAACTTTTGCAGATGGACTCCAAAAATTATGATTGGAAAGCTATATACAATTAAAGATGAGTTTGGGTGATTTGGAGTTTTTATTTGCAAGATATGGGTCTATGAAGTTGAGATTTTGGCTTTTTATTCTGTGTATAAAATGTACACTGAGTATTATTTTTACACAAACTTAATTTTGTATTTTTATTTACATTATTATCTACAACTTTCCTGAACAAAGTTTCTTTATTTGATGAATAAATAATTATGTACAAAATAGGTGTCAAACATGCATAAATAAATGCATGAATAAATGAGGTGTTTATTGTACACTGGCCCTTATCTCCCCCTACTTTATTCCTTGTCGACCAATTCCATGCTGGCCTTGGTCTCGGGGTTAGGGTCATAAAATATTTGCAATATTTTACTCCTTTTTCTTCTCTTCTCTTTATTCTATAATTTTGGCATTAAACACCTTATTTAATGTGTAATTAATACAATGAATCATGAATGCTATTATGTACAATTTGATGCTATTTACATGCATTTGCTGGGGTTTTTGAGGCCAAAATGATAGAATAAAGGTGATGAAATGGAGATTCATCAACCACCACGAGGGATGAGCTAGACTCAATTGAATGAAACAATATATGGGAGTCATGTGATTTGCTAGAAGGTAGGCAATCCACAGAGTGTAAGTGGGTATTCAAGAAAAAGTACTAAGTTGATGGTGTTGTTGATAAATACAAAGCAATATTTGTTGCCAAGGGTTATACTCAAGAAGCTAGAATAGACTTCCAGGAAATCTACACTCCAATTGCTAGAATTGCATCAGTTCGAATGATCTTATCTATAGTTGTGTGTATGGATTTAGAATTATTCCAAATGGATGTAAAGACAACCTTCCTTAATAGATAATTAAAAGAGGAGATTTACATGCAATAACATGATGGATTTCAGGTGGAATTTCATGAAAAAATAATTTATAAGTTAAGAAAGTCATTATATGGCTTAAAACAGTCTTCACGAGAATCGTATCTCAAGTTTCATGAGAAAATTATTGATTTTGGATTTGTTGCAAATAAGTTGAATAATTGTATATATGTCATGAAGAATGGGATCAAGTTTGCTATCATGTCATTTTATGTAGATGACATTCTACTCGCGAGTAATGATGTAGGAATGCTTAGAAAATTAAAGAGAATTTGAGCAGTGAATTTGAGATGAAGGAAATGAAGAAGCATTCTATGTTATATGAATTCAAATTACAAGAGGCATAGATTCAAGGACATTGAGTCTTAGTCAAGAAAAATATTTACATTTTGTACTAAAGAGATTTGGAATGTAGAATAACAGTCCAGCTCCTACATCGATTATGCTTGGAAAGAGACTCATAAGAGTCAATTCCCTGGAAAGGTGTAGAAATCTTTAGAAGTTCTATATGCACAAGCGGTGGGAAGTCTGATGTATGCAATGATGTGCACTCGACCTGACTTGGCATATCTAGTTAGATAAATTATTAAATTCAAAGTAATCCCAAACCAGAACATCGGAAATCTGTTAAATGATTTTTCGACATATAAAACTGAAGTAGTAGGATATTCCGATGCAGATTTTGGAGGGGATGTGGATAATTAGAAATCCACATCAGGTTACCTTTTCATGTTTAGTGGAGTCGTTTCTTGGGGTAGCAATAAACAAGGATGTATATCTAGACATACACAGGAGACAGAATGCATTGCATGTAGCACTGCCACCATTCATGCGGTTTGGGTAAATTGCTTCTTGGAAAACATACGGCTGGAATTGGTCAAAGGATCAATTGAAATATATTGTGATAATCAAGTTGCAATAAGTTTGAACAATAGCGGGGTTAATAGTCCTAAAGGAAAGCACATTGAAAACCATTATCACTATATACAAGATATAGTGACAAAATAAAAAAATATGATGACCTATGTACCTACAAGTGATACATTAGTTGTTAATCAAGGAAATAGTAGATAGCACCTACGTTAAACGTGTTGGTTTAATGGGATTCAGGAGTGCATGAGTCAAGAAAGAGATTTTCATGAATAATGAACCTAATTGCAAACATTTCTCTGTACTACAAGAATAGTGGGAGTGTAAAAGCTTTGACCATTGCGATCAAGTGGGAGATGTAGAATGGTCTCCAGAACCGCATGATTGAGCAACTGCCTCCGACAGTTGCGGCGAGGCCGGATCTCACGGAGACCCCAACCGTAAGGGCTTGAATGAAGGATGCAGACGTTGCGAGGGCTTACATCCTATAAAAACCTTCCACATTGAGGGGGTGCAACCATCGACGAATTCTCGCTCTACTGGAGCCCTATTCAAATCGACACCCATTCCCACAATCTTGTTCTCTCTCGAAGCAACAAGTCGACGACATACCTCGATCCTTGATGTGTCTGTAAGGTCTAGTTCCTCAAAACACAGACAACGTTGCCCAATCAGAAGGAAGGTATCCTTTAAAATTAATATACACGATGATGCCAGAAACAGAGACATGGGTTAAATCTCTAGAACATGTAACATCCAACTTTATTAGCACCTTGTGTCAAGCCATAAGGTAGATTCAACTATAATTATAATTTGAATCAAATCAAGTATTTTTGTTCAATTTTGAACAGAACAAACACAATAAATATGCAACCCATCTATTCCCAACCAACAAAAAGTTGAAATTTTGAACAGAACAAACACAATAAAGATGCAATCCACCGATGTTATTGATCAAACAACATACATATTTATGATCTTCAGGATAAATCGGTAATATTCACCTTGAGGTGAGATTCTTGCTTGGAGCGCTGATTGGAGGAGGTTGACACAATCCCTCGTCATCTTGACAAGCCACCTCTTTATCAAAGAAATATTCTACAATCAATTAATCTCTCTATTCGAAATAAACATCAACTTGTTGGAATAATTTTTGCAACAAACCCTAAACATAGTATAAACAGAGACCTGATGAATCAATTATTTCTCATTGTAGTAGCCGGACCCAAAAGATATAAGGTAACTGCAAGTCTTCAAATCAAATCTTTGAATGCAAACAAATATTCTCGAATACTAGATTCTGAGTCAAACCTTGGGTTCAAATCGTATCTCATATGGACCAAACTACTTCAACTTTCAATTAATTTCAACTTTCAATTCTCCAAAAATATAAAGAATGATAAAACCATTTTTATTGAGATCCCTTTTTTGAGTGAACGTGTGATCAAATATGCAAAGCAGATCAACCGTATACTAGTTATGCGGCAATTTGCATCTCTTACACTAAATAGGAAAGATAAAGCGTGCCATTCAAAAAGTTAACCAGTAGATCAAGCTACTCTTAGTGCAAATATGATCCATTTTGTTTGGCCACACATCCCCTAGACCATGTTCATCTTTCCTGCATGCATTCAGCCTGAAGCATTTTAGGTCTCACTGCAGCATTATAATATTTTCCATTGAGAACACGAATTATATTTATTTATTATCATAATAAACACCTGAAGCTCCTCTTTACTTCATCCATCTACATTAATTATATGAGTGGCATTCGTCTCCTCCATTCCTTTCAAAGATCGAACCTAAGTATTTAAAAAAATGTTTTCCACTAAATCCTAAGCGATATGTCTCCTTTGTCTCGTGTCATGCATCAAAATAATAGTATTTTAAACAATGTGCACCAAGACACCTCTCACTATGACAAAATTGAGTTATAATGATACTGTTTCAAAATACATCATTAAATCACCCCTTATTAAATATATAACAACGATATTATTCGTTACGAAATTATTTTTATACTTGAAATTAGCAATGAATAACATATTTATCGATATCAATTGCACCAGTTCATATAGCAACACTTATCCGTTGCTGTTTTTCAAAATTTAAAGTAATCATCGCAAATTTTATAGTCCAAAATTTAGTGAGAATTAGTTAAAATTTTGAAAAAGAGCAACGGATAAACATCGACATATGCACCGTCGTAATGATATAGCAACGGATACGATATGTCTCACTAATTTCAAGTATAAAAAATAAATTCGTAATGAATAGTGTTTTTGTTATATATTTAGCAACGGTTGATTTAGTGACATTTTTTTAAAAATACCAGTATAGCTCAATTTTGTTGTAGCGCCCCGTTCCCATTTGTGATTTCATCTAGAATCAAATGTCAAAGGTGATGTCTTGAACATCATTATTGGTGCATATGAATAGTGATATGAAAATGATAGCGTCCTCACAAGTTATAGCTTGGTTATAAATGCTTCTTATCATGTCGATATAAAAAATAGAAATATCGCTTTCATATGGAATCCTCCAATAGACGTCATATGAAGATACTTCCTTTCGTTAAGAAAGATCCCAACATACAATCCAGGGAGAATACATAATTTACATGGAAAAATCTCGTCGATGTAGTAAAAAAAAGTACAAGCAAAGAGATGTTTCACTAGATGTGCACATGCATGAATCAAATAAAACATATAATCCGATCTCTAATCCGACGTTTATGGATTGGTTTTTTATCAATCCAATGGATTAGATAGGATTGCAATTTTTCAAATCAGTTAAAATATGTATTGGATCAGATCATTATTAAAATCGGATTCGACTAAGTTAATCCATACATACGTACATACATACATATACATAGATACACATACAGGGTTAAATGAGGCTACACCCACCCCCATTTTCCCTGCATTTTCTTTATTATTTTGGAAATGAAAAATATTTATATTCATCACTATATACCCCCTAACATGTCATTCCATTTTCGTCAGAAATAGAGACTCTATGCCCTCCATCTGAAGGGCGTCAATTCAACAATTTTGATACAGTTAAAATTCGACAGTTTTGATGGAGGGGATAAAGGTCTCGAATTAAGTTGATTTTTTAATTACACCATGGTGACTGATCTAAATTCCAATAGGTTTCATTTCAGAAAAATAAAAAAATACAGAGGAAAAGAGGTGAGAGAATATAAGTTAGCTACATCCATGGAATATACTCCTTTTCCCATATATATAGGGCTGATCTTGTGAGAGTCAAAAACTATAAGAGGATGAGAGCAATGATTCTGATCACTAGATTCTGTCATCTCTCTCCTGATTGATTAGAGGATGAGAGATGAGCATAATCTAGTGGTCCAGATTACTGCTCTCATGCTCTCATATTTTTTGACTCTCACATGATCATCCCTCATATATATGGTTAAATGGGGCTGCCCCCTGGGGGGGGGGGGAACTAACTTGGCTTCCCCTACCTCATTTTTTCTATTTTTTTGAAACTGCTTCGTGGATTTTCATCAATATATACTCATATTATGCCGTTCAAATTTTGTGCGAAACAGAGATTCCCACGGCCTCCATCTAGACATAGTCGATTTCAGCAATTCTGTAACTGTTAAATAACAATTGTCTGAACGGAGGCCGTAGGAGTTTCTCTTTCACACGAAACTTGAATGACATAATATAAGGATATAGTGGTGAAATTCCACTGAAGCGTTTTCTACAAAAAAAATAAAAAATAGGAAAAATGAGGCGGGGGAGCCAAGTTAGCTCTCCCATGGGTAGTCCCATTTAACCCATACACACACGCACACACACACATGCACACACGCACGCACACACACACACATGCATACACACACACATACACATGCACACATACATACATACATACATACATACATACATACATGCATGCATGCATGCATGCATGCATGCATGCATACGTACATACATACATACATAAATACATACATACATACATACATACATACATACATACATACATACATACATACATACATACATACATACATACATACGTACGTACATGCATACGTACATGCATACATACATACATACATACATACATACATACATATACCCTTCCAATAAGATGCATCCTTCCTGGCTTCAGGAAGGTCATCATCTTTTTGTAGAAAACACAAGCACTTTAGTAGAATGTGTATACAATTTGTATTATAACTGCACACTGTAAATAGGCATACAAAACTGCATATTATAATACAAACATTAAAACTGCACATTGTAATACAATATGTATATGTATTCTACTAAAGTCATTATGTTTTCTGCAAAAAGGGCCGGCCTTCCTGAACTCAGGAAGGATCAAGTCCTATTTGAAAGAAATCCTATATATATTTATACACACACACACACACACACACACAGACACACACATATATATAATTGTAATTTTGATAACACTATTGTAAAAATTCATGCACGTTTTGTAAAATCTGTATGAAGATTGTAAATCACGATTTTGCAAAGATTGTACCACACTTACAATTATGTTCATTTTTCGCAAAAATGTACGGTACTTTCGCGCCCTGCAGAATGCCAAGCATCTTTGTAAAATTCGAATCTATATTGTAATTTTGCGTCCTGCATTGTAGAATAAGATCACAATTAGTAATACAATTATTGTTGTAGTTGTAAATTTGATAATGTCTTTATAAAATACAGTCTCATATATGTAGGAAATGTCTTGGTATTTGTAAATTCTGATCTGATGTTGTAAAATCCCACTCTCGAATGTTATCTGAGTATGAATTTGAATTCGAATCGTATTTTCGAGATAAATCCGAGTCCGAGTTCAACATGACTCGTTCAACTTGGTAGATACTCCAATATGTTATCGTAGGTAGCGTGTGCAACATTTATCTCATTTAAATAGTTTTTGCCATATCACGAAATTTAAATAAATGTAAAAAAATAGTCTGAAATTTGTAAAAAAAATGATATGAAATTGTAAAATACGATCTGAGATTGTAAAAAAAATACTCGAGATTGCAAAATAGGATCTCTGATTGTAAAAAACTGGGTACGCCCTCCATCTCCAGCATCCTCTCTACTCGCACCTCCTCCGCCCTTCTCCTCCACGACCCACCTCCTCCATGCACGTCCTCCTCCGCCCACACACCTCCATTTACGCACTCCTTCAACCTTCTCCTCCATGATCCACCTCCTCCACGCGTAGCCATCACCCCCACATGACGCTGCCTTTATTACATACAAGAAAACATCCTTGGAGAATGTCATCACCGGCCACCGTAGAGCAGCGCGTTGCATACACCGTCTTGCACGCCATCAGCGATGAGAAACAACCTCCTCTCCTCATACCGTCGTCAAGAGAGAGAGAGAGAGAGAGAGAGAGAGAGAGAGAGAGCTGGAGGAGAGGAACCTCATGCGTCAATCGAGATCGAGAGAGACGTGGGGAGAGAGAGGAAGAGAGAGAGAGAGAGGAGATAATTGTGGAGTGTTTGTTGCATTCTAAATTTAGAATATGTTAAAATGACCATAATAGGGTTTTCAACATTAAAAATATATTAATAACAAGCTATTAATGACAACCATCGGATTGATTGCATATGGTTAGGATGACGGGCTTTCCATGCACCCAGGAAAGGTGCACCTCATTTGAAATATTTCCTATATAAATATATACACACACTTCAAATAAGACATGGTCCTTCCTGAGTTCAGGAAGGTTGCCTCTTTTGTGTAAAAAAAACTAGGATTTTTGTAAAATATGAAAACATTTGTACTATAGTGTATAGTTTTGATGTTAGTTACAGTAAAAAATACAATGTGTAGTTTTGTATTTTACAACGTGTGGTTTTGCATTACAATGTGAAGATATAATACAAAATATTTACCTATGACTAAAAGGGTCACACACACATACACACACACGCACACGCACACGCACACGCACACGCACACGCACACGCGCGCGCGCGCGCACACACACACACACACACACACACACGTGCGCACGCGCGCACACACACACACACACATGGATTTAACGGGGTTGTCCGTTGGCTGCTCCACATCCCATATTTTAGCGATTTTTTTGTTTTTTAGAACTGCCATGTGTTTTCATCACTATATCACACTAATATGTCATTCTAATTTGATCAGAAACAGAGAGTCCCATGCCCACCATTCAGAACAGGTTGATTACAACAATTCTAAGACCGTTAAAATTACCTGTTCTCGATTGAGGGCATAGGAGTCTCTAGGCTCGATTGACTGCCCCACTAAATCATATATGTGTGTGTGTGTGTGTGGGGGGGGGGGTTAATGGGGTTGCTCCTGCTCCATATTTCGGTGATTGTTTTTATTTTTTGGAAAACATCACAATAATTTCATCACTATATCCCTCTAATATGCCACTCCAATTTTATTAGAAATAGAAATTCATATGCCCTCTATCCAGAACATGTCAATTACAATATGTTTAAGACCGTCAAAATTACATGTTCTAGATGGAGGGCATATGAGTCTCCATTTTTGACAAAATTGGAATGACATATTAGAGGCATATAGTTATGAAAATACATGACAATATTTTCTAAAAAATAAAAAAATCGTCGAAATATGAGGCAGGGGCAGCTCGGTTGGCTGCCCCAAGGGGACAACCCTATTAAACCCATTTATATGGTAAAATAGGACCGCCCCAAGGGAGAGCTAACTTGGCTCTCCCACCACATTTTCCCACGTTTTATTTTTTTAAAAAATAAAATCATGAAAATTCATCACTATATCCTTATATTATGTCATTCATGTTTCGTGCAAAACAGAGACTCATACGACCTCCATCAAGACCGTCATTTTTTTTACGATCGTATAATTGTTGAAATCGACATCGTCTAATAGAGGCCATATGAGTCTCTATTTTGCACGAAACTTTAATGACATAATATGAGGATATAGTGATGAATTTTTACAGTTTTATTTTCAATAAAAAAAATAAAAAATGAGAAAAATGATGCTGGGAGTAGGGGTAAGTTCGCTCCCCTAGGGAACAACCTCATTTTCTTGATGCAGGGAAAGCCACTCCAATTTAGGTATTTTTTCTATTTACTTAATGGTTTCTAACTCCATAAATTTAATAATAAATATTAACATAATATGTATATCAAGAAATATTTATAAAAATATTATTATATTTGACAAAAAATATTTAATTACAATATGATGCTATATTTACAAAACAGTATGATCATCGAAAAACATACCTGATCTAAAGGATAAAAAGGGTCATTGTAACAACTAGATGGATTTTTACAGAAAATTTTATTTTTATTTTATTTATACTCCTAAACTTAGATGTGTATAGTGTAAGTACTGGAGTGTCAAACTCAGGGAGGTAAACTGTTTAGATACTATGGTAAAACCTAGGAAAACTAAGGAAAATTGGGTTTCCTATTTTTATTTATTTTAAGGATTTTTTTGAATTTTTATTTACATTATTTTTGTAATTTTAATATACTTATGTAAAAATATAAGCATAAGATTTTATTTTTCATTTGATTTTTATTTTATAATTTTATGTTTTTAATTTGTTTTACTGTTTTTATGTATTTTTAGGAATTTTCAGGATTTTTACGAATTTTGATTTATTTTTAAGGTGAAAAATGAGATTTTTATTCAAAATAGAATTTTATTTTTGATTTTTAAAATAGAAAATAGAATGAAAATATTTTTATTTTATTTTTCCTATAAAGTAGAAGAAAATACCTTTCTAAAAGGTATTGTATGTATTTTTATGTTTTTTTGTAGAATTAGTTATGAATTTTTGAAGTTTTTATGTATTTTATATTTTTTTCTTGATTTTAGTATTCACTTTTTATTTTATTTTTGGTTTATTAGGTAATATATTGTAAGATATATTGTATATAATTTTTGTAGGATTTTTAAAGGTGTTTTTATATTTTTATATTTTATGAGTTTATATATTTTTTATATTTTTTAAATGATTTATTAAAAATAGAGAATCCTTTTAATTTTCAAAACTTAAAGTTATATAATATAGAGTATAGGATACGGTATTTCTATTTATTTTTAATATACTTTTATATTTTGTATTTCATTTAATAGGTTTTATAATATGTATTGTATAATATACTTATATAAAGGTATAGGTATAATATCCTGGAAAATAGGGGGAACATACGTAAATAGAAGAAGTTCAGGGGGATTTTGTGCAAAATCTGTAGGAGGCGCGTGCGTTTCACATGATTGATCAACTAGATGGTCTGGCTTGTAATTGTTCCAGATTCCGAGGGTTAACTTGCGAAGTTCACAAGCTCATGTGCTTGAGCACATGATTTATCAACACCTGGGCCTTGTTGCAAATAAAAGAAACCCGAGGTGAATTCTACAAAAAGCTAAAAATATCTGCCGACGCACACTCTGGGCATGTAACTCAATCGTCCCTGGTCATGGTTGTTATAACAGAAATTCATGGCGTTTAATGAAATTCACCCCCCAAAAAATCTCAAATCGCATGTGCAGGACACATGCACCGCTTAAGCACTTCAACAGTGGCTTTTCTGGAGCATTGGATCAAGGAATTGAACGGTGGAAACTTGATTTAATCAGAAGGATATACTTTCCCTTCAGTCTAATCCGACACACAATAGTAAATCTGGAGTTCGATCCTCCGTAATTGCTTTTCACAAGTGGCAATTTGGGCAGAGGCAATCTTAGGCGACACTGCTCACGAATCTCCGGGTAGTGGTTTTGATCTCAATCAGATGCTAGACACAAAGAAGCTTTGATGAAATAGGTCGACTCAAACACTACAAACTGGACAGCCATTGGGGACGGTTATTGGGGACGGTCACTGAGCAACCGTCCCCTATACTATTTTAGGGGACGATTGTTTGCTGCCCATCCCCTCCGTAAAGTTTTAGCGACGGTCGGTTATGATCGCCCCCTTTTACATGACAATTAGGGACGGTTACATGACCGTCCCCGGCACCGGCCTTTAGGGGACGGTCAAAACCGTCCCCGTTACTTCACTGTGGCCGTCGCATATAATGGAAAGTAAAGGGGACGGTTACAACCGTCCCATATAGTTAATTTTATGGGGCAGTTGCATAACCGTCCCTAAAACCTCTGTAAATGGCGCACTGGGGAAAATTTCTGTAACCATAGGGGACGGTCACCTCGCAACCGTCCCAAAAACCAACCAGAGGGGACGGTCCACTTATAACCGTCGCCGATTATTATTAAAAGGGACGGTCGAACGAGCGTCCCCGATGGTAATATACCTATCCCGACGAACCCATCTCCCTCATTCCTCCATTTGACCCCCAGCGGCAACATCTCCCTCAAATCGCACCTCCTCATCCTCCCTCCGGCCTCCTCCACTGCCCTCCGGCCTCCTCCTCCACCCTCCGGCGTCCATCCTCTCGCCCCTTGCCCTCCGGCCTTCGCCTCCACCCTCCAGCGTCCGCCCTCTCGCCCCTTGCCCTCCGGCGTCCGACCTCCGGCCTCCACCTCCTCCTCCGCCCTCCGGCCTCCTCCTCCGCCCTCCGGCCTCCTCCTCCGCCCTCCGGCCTCCTCCTCGGCCCTCCAGCGTCCGCCCTCCAGCCCCGGCCTCCACCTCCTCATTTGGATGTAAGTTTTTTTTAAGTTTTTTGTAATTTATTAATATATTATGCTTGCTTTAATTTCATAATCTTATTTTGGATGTATAGATTTGTAAAAGCATTGTTTATTGTTTATAGTTAACACGAATGTATTATATTTTAATAAAAATAAAGGTGTATAGATGTTATGATGGAATGCTTATGATGTGAATATGAAGATGTTTTAAGGTGCATAGATGTAAATGTAAGTATAATATATGAAAGTGCATGCATATGATGTGAATGTAAAGTTGTTGGGAATGAAGGTGTATAGATGTGAATGTGATGATAGTATGTGAAGGTGTACAGATTTGAGTTTGAGGGTAGTATGTATAGATGCGGTGGTATGATGGATAAACCATGTTCATTGTTATACAAACACCAAAAGGTGTAGATGTATGATGTGAATGAGAAGTTGTATGCTCTGAATGCGTAGAGGTATGATGTCAATGTGAAGGTTTATGATGTGAATGTGTAGAGGTATGATGCGAGTGTAAAGGTGTATGATGTATATTTGTTCATTAAGTAGATGTATATGTGAGGGTTGCAAATGTGAGTCTACTATGTGTGTGTATGTTTATGTGTAAATTGTATGTATATGTGTGGATGACGATAGAATATTTGTGTATAGAGTGTGATTTTGTGTGTGGGAGATGGGGGTGTGTGCCTATAATTATGTAGGTTTATGTTTGTGTGTACACATGATTATTTCAGTATAAAATGTTATGTTTTGATAATTTATTTATCACATTAAACATAGATCAATGTTGCCAAGTGTGCCACATAATATTTAGTTAGGTTGTAAAACCTGTTAGCTACCCTAGTTAATAATGATGTCGTGTTATTGTTATGAACATATAATGATATATGAACATTGTTAGATCAAAAACAAAAGTTTGATCAAAAACATATAGTTGTATAAACATATAATGATATATGAATGCTTATGATTGTAAAGTAGAGGTTGTAAAGTAGAGGTGCTAAATCAATTCTCCCAAATTAGTTGCTTCATGATTGTGAAGTAGATGTTGTAAACTTTAACCATATATGCATACATAGTTTCTAATGATTTAATAGTTGCTTAATAGTTTAGTTTAGAGGATCCAAAAAATATAATCTAAATACAACTGTGAAAATTACCAAACATTTTTGAAATTAACTTTGGATCTTACCTTTAGGCAATGGACAAAAGTTGGATGAACAAAAGATTCGATGACTATCGGACATATAATAAAGGAGTTATCGGATTCATAGACTGGGCTTTTCGATATGAATCACACTATCATATTGTAGGAGGTGAAGGAGATAAGATACATTGTCCTTGCATAAGATGCAAAAATACTTTGATCCAAAATCGAGCCATAGTTTACGAGCATTTGATATTAAATGGGTTTTGGCTACATTATACGAATTGGACATATCATGGTGAATGAGTTAATTTAGAAGAAGATAGTAATGTCCACGGTGATACTGAAAGAGATGTCTCAGAAATACAAGACCGTGATGCTATATTTGAGATGGTAGATAACATTCGAGGACATGACACCGATGAAATGATGGATTTGCTTCAGGATACGTTGCTTGAAAAAATACAAGATGCAGAGAAGCCATTATGCTCAGGAGTCAAAATGTCTCGATTATGTTTTCTTCTGGAGATGTTTAAGATAAAAGTGAAGAATCAGTGTACATCGGTTACGATGGAAGATGTCTTACTTTTGATTAGGACATTATTAAATAATCCAGAAAACTTTCCAAAGGACTAGAAGGACGCTAAGTCTAGATTTCGTGCACTTGGACTGAACTACGAGAAAATTGACGCATGTCCGAACGACTGCATTTTATATTGAAAGGATTACTCAAAGTTAGATACATGTCATGACTGCAAAAGTAGCAGATATAAGAATAATGATAATGATTCGAAGAGGAAAAAACCGAAGAAGATTTTACAGTTCTTTCCTTTGATTTCCTGATTACAGCGATTGTATTCATACGAAAGAACAGCTAAAATGATGATATGGCACAGTAATATCAAAAAGAAAGATGTAACCGGTGTTATGCGACATCCATCAGATACAGAGGAGTGGAGCAAGTTTGATGAAATGTTCCAGATAACTCAGTTAGTGGATGGATAATACCAATTAGAACAACTGATGGATGGATAATACCAATTAGGTCGAACAGGTCGGTTTAAAGGCAAACAGGTCGGTTACAAACAAATGAACCGTATACGCTTGCCAGTCAGGTCGAACAGGTCTTTTATGTTCCAGATAACTCAGTTAGTGGATGGATAATACCAATTAGAACAACACCGAGAGATTTCTTCGACGTAAACGAAGAGGAAGATGCACTAGACAATGATGTTGCATATCAAAATAACTCCAATGATTTTTTCCATGAAGTATTAGACAACGAAGTTGGAACTTGGAACTAGCAATTTCAGGTAATGTTTTTTTATTTTCAATTTCTATTAATTGAAATTATTGTCATCTATCTAAATGTATATTTTTGAAATAACTCTTTTTAAATTTCAGACATGGCTCCTAGACCGAGACGTATTCGGGAGGTTCCCGAACCTCCTCAGCAGCCACAGGCAGGTTCGTCTGATGCAGGTAGTGGAGGTACCCCGAGACGTCGTGGACCGTCTCAGTGTAGATTTTTGGATCGTCTTGCACCCGGAAGACGTTGCATGTGCGTATTGTTGGCGGGGATGTGGTTGGTGAGAACTCTACGGAGTTTCAGAGCTACCTTGGCCAGGTTTCTCGTGCGCGCGTCCCAATCACTACATAAGACTTTCGGCAGCTTCCTTATGCAATCAAGGCTGCCATACTATCTGACTTGGAGGTATTTTAAAATCATACAATCATTTTTTATTAAGTTTTTGTACTAATATTTTGTATTTTTTGTTGTATAAGGCTGTCTTTTCATGGGAACGAAATGCTCATGTCGATTCTCAGATTCTCTCCCATGCTGCTGAGATGTTGCGTCGATACAAGGGACGCATAAAGGCGAAGGTACGATATTTTTTTACTTTTTAATTCGGAAGAATTAAGATTAACGATATTTATTTTTCCATCATTAGTATTACAACCCCCAGATTCCATATGATCAGCTTGTGCAAAACATCCCACCTGGTGTTACACCAGAACAATGGAGGACGTTGATTAATTTTTAGTCCAGTGAGGAATTCGTGGTACATACAATGTTTACTTTTTACTTGATTTATGCTTGTAATAACATTTTTTAATTACAGTCGATTTCTAAGAAAAATACGACGAATCGATCCAAAGGCTTCCGGTCCACCCATAAGATGGGAAGGAAGAACACTAACCAGTTGAAGGATGACTTTGTAAGTATTTAAATATTTTCTGTGATTATTAAGTTTGAGTGGAGAATTGATTTTAAAACCTTATTTAATGTGTTTTTTAGTTGAGGGATAACGAACGAGAAATGACCCGCATAGAGGTTTTTGCTGGGTCAAAGAGTCGTGATTTAGGTGGAGAAGTGCAGTAGGTTGATGACGCCTACACACCAATTCATGTAAGTAATATTTACTTCTACTTTATATAATGACTTAAGTTATTACATATATAGACAATATTTATAATATTTATACATGCAGGAAGAAATGATTAGGCTATCTAGACAACACGGGGACGAGTACTCTCCCATTGTCAGCCGATGATGCATTCCGTCAAGCCACTAGTCCGAAACACAGTGGACGCATCCGTTGCGGAGGACGTGGAGAAACGATCTGTACATGGTACGGAATGGGTGGTGCAAGTGGTTCCCACTCATCCTCCCAAGGGAGCCAGAGAGAAAGAGAGATGGAGAGGGAGCTGCGGGAGGTAAAGGCAAAGATATCTGCACAAGACGAAGAGATGGCGAAGATGCGTGCTGAAATGGCGAATGTCCTGTCCGTTATAAGCCGTCTTCAAAGTCAAGCCACGCCACCCGTACAACCAACACATCTCGGCAACGATGACGAGAGTGAGGAGGAGAGTGAGGAGGAGAGCGACGAGAGTCAAGGATCCGAATAGATAACAACTCTTTTAGTAATTTTAGTTTTTAAATTCCTGGAAATTTATTGTAATATTTCTATTAAGAGTATGTTGAATTGATAAACATTTTCTTTAGAGCTATAAAGTGTCGTATTTGCTTCTTTCATTTTGATTATGTGGATTGTGATATTCAATTTCACAGGGGGAGCGTGAACAAAACACAATGAAGCTAGTATTTTTTTTCCAGGCATGGGTCAATGGGGATGGTCATAACCGTCCCCAAAACTGCTACAGAAACGTCCCCCCTTCTTTAGGATAGCTCATGGGACGCAATTTTGCATTTCAGAGACTAATGGGGGCGGTTGAAACCGTCCCCTATACGTTTCTGTGGCCGTCCCCTTTACCTATATGACACAGAGGGGACGGTTACAACCGTCCCCACTTCTAATCAAGGGGGATGGTTCAATCCGTCCCTTCAGAATGTTAACAACCTTCCGTCCCATTTTAGCCGCCAGAGGGACCAAGGGGGACGGTTTAAACCGTCCCCTATACGTTTCTGTGGCCGTCCCTTTAATATATGACACAGAGGGGACGATTACAACCGTCCCCACTTCTAATCAAGGGGGACGATTCAATCCGTCCCTTCAGAATGTTAACAACCTTCGGTCCCATTTTAGTCTACAGAAGGACCAACGGGGACGGTTTAAACCGTCCCCTATACGTTTCTGTGGCCGTCCCCTTTAATCTATGACACAGAGGGGACGGTTACAACCGTCCCCTCTTCTAATCAAGGGGGACGGTTCAATCCGTCCCTTCAGAATGTTAACAACATTCGGTCCCATTTTAGCCGACAGAAGGACCAACGGGGACGGTTTAAACCGTCCCCTATACGTTTCTGTGCCCGTCCCCTTTAATCTATGACACACAGGGGACGGTCATAACCGTCCCCACTGCTTATCAAGGGGGACGGTTCCATCCATCCCTTCCGAAAGTTAAACACCTTCTGACCCATTTTAGCCGCCAGAGGGACCAACGGGGATGGTTTAAACCGTCGCTAATAGGCTTCTGTGCCCGTCGCGGAATGGTTGCAAACCATTTGGGACGGTTACAACCGTCCCTCATGCTTCATAGATGGGGACGGTTATAACCGTCGCGACTAGTTGCGTTACTAGTGACAATTGTAACCGTCCCCAATGGTTACACTTAAGGGGACGGTTTGAACCGTCGCCAAAGGTTTACTAGAAGCGACGGTTGTCAGAACCGTCCCATCTAAGTAAATGGGACGGTGGCAGAAGGGACGGTTGTGGGATCGTCCCCGATACGCAGAAGGGACGGTTATGACGACAAAGAGGACGGTCCTTGACCATCCCCTTTGTGCCATCCGCCTGTAGTGAAATCTGCAGAGATGGTTCAGGTCTCGATCTCGAAGGTGCTTCACTTCAGGTGTCACAGAACTTCGTTCTCGAAGGTGGTACTGATGCTTCGAGGTGAAGGCTTCGTGCTTCAAATCAGAAGAGATTCTCTAATGGCGGTGGCTTGACTACTTCACATACAAGCGGTGGTGTTCCTCGATTCTTCTGCAGGTGTTCGCGAAGGTCCATGCGACTGAGTTGTTGGCTTCTAGACATTCCTTGAAAATCACATGCAAATAGAATCGATGATCGAGTAAATAATGCCTCGGTCGAGGATTAGGTTCAATGGATGAATGATCGATCCCTGATGAACATGGAGGTGGGGATCAGAAGCTCGAATTGGATCTATTGGATCGGGTTCGAGGTGATTCAGAAATGGAAGGGGATGGAGAAATCAATTATGTCGGGATGACGGTGGAGTCGAGGGTTTTGAAAACAACAATCAAATTGATCTAGAATGGATTGAGAAGAGAGGGGAATAAGAAGAGGAGATTAAGAAGAATGACTGAGGATCTAACCTGGATGGAGGATGTAATGGATGAGCGTCTGGGGATCTGGAGCTGAAACTCCAGAGGATCGTGACCGCCACACGAGGGCGGAGCTCACGGAGGCTGAATGCAATAGAGCAGAAGCAGCTCCGCGATGATCACGCTCGACTCCAGCACCCTCGCTTGACGGAGGATGAAGAGGAGCTGTCAACCAGAGCTCTGGGAAAAAGGTAGATTTAATGGCGGATGAGGAAGTTGGCGGTCTAAGGTTCCTTAAATAGGGGAGGTAGTGTGGAGGCCAAGGAAGCAGGTCTGGTCATCGGCAGTGAGCCCGATGATCAGGCTGTTATGCTACCGACCGGAGGTTGGAGGAGATGCGAAGAAGGAAGCGGCACATGACGTTGGGTGGAGAGGAAGGAAGGAGACAATGGGGAAGAAAGGATGAAGAGAGAGAAAATGAAGAAATAATAAAAATAATAAAAATAAATTAAATATTTAATTAAAATACATAAATTATAAATAATTAAATTAATAATTAGATTAAATAATTAATTATGATATAACTAAAATGATAATTACATAATTAAATAAGTAAAGAAATAATTAAATATATAATTAAATAAATAAACGATTAATAAATAATTAGATAAATAAATAAATAAATAAAATTTTATTAATTTTAATCTAATAATAAAATATTAATAAAGTATATAAATAAAAGAAATGAAATGTATTAAATAAAGTAAAATTAAGATACATTGTACATTTTATCCTAATATGATCCCAAACCCACTTTTTGCATATTAACTCCAATTTTAGCAAAATCAGTGTCATTAGCCAGATAATTAAATAAAATGAACTTTAAAAGTGACTACGCTTAATTCGGAGTCCGTGTGGCCGAGTTATGATGTCTCAAAAATTTAGATCACAGCTTCGTGGCTTCGGGATTTATTAGCATTTTGACTTAAGTTATATTTTTATATTTTTCTATTGATTTTTAGAAATGTATTAGAAAAGAAATTAAGTTAAACGGATTTTAGAATAATTAATTAGAAAATTGATAAGTTTATACCTATAGTACAAATACACAAAGGGGTCCAAATGCTAAAACTCATATATTTTAATGTAATATTTTTTTGATATTTTTAATAAATAGTATTTTTTATAAAACGAAGTTAGAAGTGAGTTTGGTCAATTTGGGATTTTCTGTAAATAGTTATGATCCTTGGAAGTCGGCTTTTACAGCTTTTTCGTTTCATTATAAATTTGGGATTTTTACCCAGCAGACCCTATAAACTTTGCTAATCGCCTCCACGACCTTTTGCATAATGTAATTACCCCATCGACCCTATAAATTACCCTACAAACCCTCACGAGCTTCAAACAGAGTAACCACGGGGTTCATGAGGTAAGAGTTGTCAAGTTTACGGGGTCGAGGGGGGAATTATGTTGTTTTAAAGGACGTGGAGGTAATTGACAAAATTTATAGGGTCTGCCAGGTAAAAATCCCTACAAAATATCTACAAGATGGAAAATGTGAATATATTTTTGTGATCTAGATTTTCTGACAATTTTATACCCTTATCTCCGCCTACTTATTTATTTTGTCTACCAAATTAATATTGACCCGATCTCAGGGTTAGGATTAGTCTGCATATTTTATATACATACATCCTTCCTTTCTTTTATTTTTCATTTTCTCTTTATTATTTTGTTTTGGATAAAATAAGTGTTAAATATATAATATTAATAAATATGGTTAGAATGTTAATTAGTGAGAATTAGTGAATATTTACGTGTATTTTATCAAGGATTTTAGCCAAAATGAAAGAACAAAGGTGATGAATCATAGATTCATCATTCCCCTATACTTTACCTTTGTCAGTCCTTTAGCAAACACTTATGCTATAAACATGTGCAAGAAAAAAGAAAAATAAAAAGGAAAATGAAAAATAAAAGAACTTAGAACATGCTTGTTTGTTTAAGCCGAATCACACTTCATCCAAAATTTAGAACTTGGAGCAGGCCTTTGGATTATTAATGTGTCAGGACTATATTAAAATTAGGATTTAAGCCTCGATAACCATCAAGTTCCACAAATCCTTATCCAGGTTCACCTTAATAGCCAACTCAGATCCTCCCATCCATCACACAAACTTTTTGGCTTTGAAAGCAATTTGTATTGTGTGTGAAGGGTGTTAGCTCTTCCTGATTAGAGGAGCGAAGAAACCGTCTATCCCAGTTATACACTCCCATTGGGTCCTCATCCAGCTACTCGATCCCCGAGGAGGGGAGGGGGGGGGGTATTTCCTTCTAAGGTCAAGTAGTTCTTTGTCCATAATCGAGTAGAGAGAGAGAGAGAGAAGAAATGGAAGAGAACTAGAGTGTTATTAGTGTAATCACATCTCCTTGTGAAGCCTGACCAGTTTAGCCAAGTCTCCACTAAGATAATGCATGCTTTTCTTAAGTTTGGATCATTATGGTCGTATTTGTATTTGGTGTATGGCTTCTTTTTGATATAAGTGATTGTTGCATTGCATAGATCGTTTGTGCCCTGATAGATATATCAACTTTTCTTTCCGTCCGTTTTTTGGGGTCTTGGAAAAGATTGTACGAGTAGAACCTTTCCTCATTCGAAGATTTATTTCAACCCCAAACTCTCCCATCTTTAGATGTCAACGCCACTAGACAAGGATGGAAACATACCATCGAAATGAAATGCCCTTCGCATCCCCATGCAAGTTGAGCTGAGAGTAAAGTGCATAAGTTCAAAATTGGTTCAAATGAGAAGAGTTAAACGGATGATACCAGGTGTCCTACTTAGGAAAATTCAAGTTGAATTCCGAACACGGTCTCACGGAACCCAAAGAATTAAGTCGAATGACCTGAAGAGTCTTAATTCCAGTTCCAAATAAAGTCCCTTTAGAATTAAGTAGATTAAGGCCTAAACCAAGCTCCATCTCTCAGACTTAAAACTATTCGGTTCAAGAATCAAACTTGTTCTTAAAAATGCAAATGATTGTAGCAATTTTTTATGAAGTGGATTTTTCAGATTAAATTTTAATGTGATTTTTAAAGAATTTCGTAATTTTTTTCAAGTTCTAAAACTTTTTTTAATTTTTAGGAACTTTTTGAAGAGTTAGTGAATTAATTTGATTTGCACAAATTTCACAAGAATTTTATACAATTTTTTAGTAAAGAATTTTATGCTTTTTCTATATACACAAGATTATAAGGATTTTATACAAAATTTTACAAGTTTTGAATAATTAAGGATTTTATCCAAGTATTTTACAATATATTTTATATACAATTTTAAGACATTTTTATAAGTCATATTTACGATTTTCTTTCAGCTTTAAAAAATTCAAAATATATACACCCATACTTTTAGAGAGCCATATTATTAAAGATAAAATAAAGTACGAGTTATGGTTCTAAAGTATATATAGAATATATATAGACACACCCTATACTTACCATGAACTATGTCCTCAAAGTGATCAAAGAAGCGGCAAAGAAAGACATAACTTTGGATAAGTATAGATTTATGAAAAGAATTCTATGATACAACGACTCAAAGAATAACGAATAAAAGAACTGAAATCAATCATCCCCTCTATACTTAGGATCAAGTAATCGTAAGGATAGCAAACTCAAAATCGAAGATGATTGAGGTCAAGAGAATGTACACAATCAACGACTCGGCTTGTCCCCCCTATACTTAGGGTAAAGTATTCCTATATATAGATAAGAATATCAATAGTCGAGGGACAAGCGAGAGAACAAATGATACAAAAATCGAAAACAATCAAAAGCTGATCTGAGCGATATTACCCCCTATACCTAGGGTAAATCACATCCTAAGTATAAGCAACAACATGGGCAATAAAACAGAATGCTGTAAACAACATGATGTCTACACACCCCCATACTTAGGATAAAGGACATCCTAAGTATAGCAAATATCCTAAGCAAAATCTTGGGGATGTAAGACAATGAAAGAAAGAATGAATAAAATCGAACACACGTATGTACAAGGTGAACGTAAATGAAGAAATCAAAATGACTGTACAAGTTCAAGAAACCCAAAGAGTGGCCTTCTTGCGTGACCTAGGAATAATGAAATGTGCAAGAGAGAGGTCGACATCAGGGTCATCCTCATAGATATCCATATCCAAATCGGAGGATCCCTGACCTGTGTCGACCGGTGAAGTACGACCAAGATGATGAATAGATGGACATAACTGACCTCTAAAAGTTGCACCATGGTCTCTGAATCACTGTCATCATCATCATCACTGAGATAAGAAGATGAAAGATCATCTTATAACATTGTATCCTCAATTCTGTGTGATTGTAGAGATTTCGGTGTCGTTTCTGAAGTAGATGCGAGAAAGAGGCCAAACTCTACTATAATATGATCTATCTCCTTATCAATATGGCCCTTATCAAAGTCAATGTGTAAAGAGGGCTAAATTTTACTACTAGAAGGCTCGACTAAAAGATCTACAACTAAAACAGGTTCGGCCTTCGGAGTACATTCCACCAACGTTTTTGTCTCTATGACATATATACTATGAATCTCGTCAACACATCTCGAAACATGTGTATGCGGATCACCAAAGGTTGTGCTCTCCGAGTTTTCCTCTCTGGATAGGAAATCTTGGGTCTCAGTAGAATCAGAAGAGATATAATAATGTCTAATCTCATCCTTAATCCCACATGCCTCTGTATCTGATGGCTTGGAAGCACCCTTATCTTCTGGCAAAGTCTCTATCTGCTCCGAGTTTGGCACTGTGTTGTTGGTAGGAAATGTAATGTTATCTGTCCCATAGTCAATGACGACCCTGGTTGCACGCAGAAAAGGCCGACCAAGAATATTGGCAGCATCCTGTGATGGCACCTAAGAGTTAGAATCCAAGACTACAAAATCCACATTGAATTTTATGCCTTCGACCTCTTGATCGATCTGTCTGGAAACTGAAGAATCATTCTGGCTCGCTTGAGAGGTCCTAAATATAGTGTCTCGAGAAGATGGAAGGGTAATATATTAACTAAAGATCCGATGTCTAACAGAGTGTGCTCGAACTCATGGTCTGAAATCTGACAACTAACAAATGATGCTCCCGTTCTTTCTTTTTCTTTTTGGGAGATGTGTGCTGGATGGCATTACAAGTGGCAATGGATAACGCTTGCTTCTCAGAGTAATGATTATGTCTCTTCTTTGTTCTCAGTGTGGTATGTTTCTTAAAACATTTATGAAGAAGAGGAATGTGGATCAATGCCTCAAAAAGAGAGAGCTTGATCTGAATTCTATCCAGCATCTCATTCGTGAACTTTGAATCTTAAATCTTTTTGAAATTTTCTAATTTCTCTCCCTCCTTAGATTCAAAGAATCTGGGAAGGGTATCTGTACATCCTCCTTAGTCATATATACACTCGGAGGATTAGAAGGAGAAGGAGAAAAAATCTTTTTCTAAAATAGGGACCAGCTCCATGAAGAACAAAAGATCGAGATCTAATAGGAGAGTTGATGAATCCCTGATTCTCACTCTTTATTCTTTTATTCTAGCTATTTATCTTGGCAAAGCATCATGTAAATAGGTGTAAACACAGTAAGTAGCATTCAATATGCGTATGTTAACTTTGTATAATTAGCATGTATTTGCGCAAAAATAAAAGAATAAAGGAAAAGAAAAAGGAAGGAGGTATTTATAATAAATACAGAGTGACCCAAACCCCAAGAGAAGGTCAAGCCTTGACCTGATCGCCAAACAAAATAAGTAGAGAGAGATAGGGCTTACTCTATATTGTACATATTACTCATAGATGTAAATAATTTTTTTTGACAAAATAAAAATAAAATATTCTTTTTACCTCATCGTATGTAGTCCTAAAAATAAAATAAAAATTCGAAAAATAAAATAAAAATTAAAATATAATCCTCCCTCACTTGTACAAAATACATGCATATATGTCTCACTCTCTATTTATTATATACCTGTAAATAACTAAAAAATAAAATTTTTATACTCCAAAATTATGTTGTAAATAAATAAAATATAAAAATTGGGGTATTTGTGTGAAAATAACAAAATATAAATCATTGTACATAATACATAGGTATATTATACCTGTATATAATACATTATACTATATAGAGTAATTTATTTTTCGTAAAAATAATAAAAATCACAGAAAAATTCCTTGAAAATAATAAACATTTTTTATTTTATTTATTTTTTAATTAATCTTCGTTTATTATTTTTGATATAATTTTCTTTATTTTTTAGCAGTTTTGTCGTGTAGTGTATTTTGTCCTTATGCTCTGCCTCTTCTGATTAGTCAAGCTGGGATTGTTGACTTCGGTCAACTGTCCCCCCAGACCCCCCTTTCCGTCAAGATTGGTTTTTGGTCGCTTTTCTCTGAATTTTCTAGACCCGACCCGATCTCCTCTTCACCCAAACCTTTGCTCCGGATTGAGAGCGTGGATCCCTTACCCTCGCCCGATCCTTATCTACTTAATCCGCGCCTCAGTTTGCGGGTATCATTCCCATCCTCTCGGACCCCCCACGCCTATATATTCCGCATGCCCCCCTTCCTTGTCGTGCACCTTTGGCTGTGCCACCTCCTCCTGCATACCCAACCTCCTTTGCCAGAGTGACAGTAACGATGAGAGAGGGTGAGGGATCCCTTTTCGAGCATGGAAACCCTAGGTCCGGTGAGCGATGTCGCGCGGATGCAACTCGGGTTAAGGAATATCAAAGGTCGTAGAGACCCGAATCGCAAGGCGCAATCAATCAAGAAAAATTGACCACCAACTAAAGAAATCAATCAATTAAACAAGACAGGCAGTCTTGCTAATTTATTTTACCTAGTATAGCTACCAGGGTCGATCACAAGGAGCACGGAATGACGAGTCTACGAAGTAGTCGGGAAACTAAGAAAAAGAAGAAATTGGTGGTTTTTAAATTTTCAAAATTTTTTATGTTTTTTATAACGAGGAAAAGAATAAAGAAAAGCCAAAAAGCAACTCTCAAGCACTTATTTAAGGGTAAAAAATGCTCAAAATTTCAGAACAAAAATGTTTTTGTGTTTTTAAAATATTAAAATATTTTCGTGAATTTTATGGGGTTTTTTTAATTTTTAATTAATTTTCTAAAAATAAAAGAAAGTCAAAAACAGAAAACAATGTATAGCTCAGATCTAAAGGCAGATTAAAATTATTTTAAATGCCTTTAAAATCCTAGCAGTAATTTATATGAAACTACAAACTAAAATCTACCTATAGAAGAAGATAACACATTTTTTTTTGATTTTTCATGAATATTTCACGAGTTTTATAAATTTTTTACTCTTTTTCAATTTTTATGGGTCTTATAAATGGGAATGAAATGAAAATTGCACAACAATAAAAACAACACAAAAGAAGCAATCATATTTGTTTTGGAAATTTTCAAGGTATTTTAATATTTTTAGTTGATTTTCTAAAACCGGCAGGAACACTTTTTAAGGTTTTTGAATTTCTAGCAATAATAAACGAAATTAAAACACAACTAAAAAATCATCAATATTCCTACATAGTAGCAGGTAGACCTGGCCAATGGGCCGGGGGCCCGCCCGCCCAGCCCGCTCATGGGCCGGGCTTGGGCAAGAGATTTCGAGAATGGGCCAGCCCGGCCCGGCCCGCTCTTTGGCCCGCCCGTCAATTGGGTGGGCCGTGGTCATGTGTCATAAAACCCGGCCCGGCCCGGCCCGCACATATAAAAATATGTGTTTAAAGATTATATTTTAGATACATTTAATATAATATACTTCAAGTTTTTGTTTTACGTTATCAATATTATATTTCGCGAGCATGATTATTCCACTACCCATTCACATTAGTAAAGTACGATCACTGTCCATTGAAATCTTATATTTCAAAAAAGACGAGTTAAAAAAACCATGTACCCGGTACCAATGGGATCAGTTTATCAAGGAATTTAAATCCATATCAGTTGAAAAAACAAGGATCCTAAAAAGCATCCAAAGTAGAAACACCCATGTATTTGAAGAGAATCGAATGCGTTACCATTGGTTCAACCACAATTTTGATAAAACTTTACATATCCACTATCTAATTGTCAAATGTACCCATCCAAACTCATTAAAAGAAATCTGACCGTTCCTGGTTCCTTCTCCATAGAATTAGGCATCAATTTACTGTTTCGACCCACATACATCTCGGTCTTCTATATTTTCTTATGTTATTATCTTGCTGTATTTTTCTATGGTTCACAACAACGTATATGGTGGCAGGGAGTCTATGCATTCTAGTTTGTTTTTGTTCATTACATGCATTCATGTGCTACTACTTCAAATGCTAGAAGTAGGTGATATACATATTTATCCTGGATCTCCTAAAATAGTCTCAGTCTTAAATAGATCTTCTGAACTTGTTTGTTAGCCAGCAGAAAATCCAAGGTTTCCTGGGAGAGGAAGTGTTCTTGGTGCTGCTCAGAATCATTCAGCTCAAGTTGGCGGATCCAATACTTGAAGCTAGACCTCTGGATGACAACAGATCTGAGAGGTGTTTTTATATCAGATTTGCATGTCGATAATCCACGCAAATCTTAATGATATATTCTTTATCATTGAGGTTACACTAACACATAATATGGTTATTTAGAAAGATTAGATGATACTAAAAAAACTTAATTATCTCCGTAATTTTGATTAAAAAATTAATAAAAGAGTACTTTACATTCGGCCCATGGGCCGGCCCGGCCCGGCCCAGCACAGACCTGGGCCGGGCTTGGGTCTTGAAGTATGGCCCGTGGACCGGGCCGGGCCGGGCCTTGGACAATGGATTTTAAAACTCTGGCCCGTTCGGCCCGGCCCATGGCCCGGCCCGGCCCGGACTTTGGCCAGGCCTAGTAGCAGGGGCTACGTGTCAAAAGTTCAAGTTTTTTGGAGCAATTTTGCTATTTATTTAATTAAGAAAAAAACTCACAGCTCACAGGGACAAAAATGCATATAAAATAACACCTGGGACCAAACAATAACACGTAAGAAATGCTTAAGGTCCGATCTGCAATTTTTCCATCAAAATCTGTACATGTCGTAAAAAAACATTCACAGGGGCATATTTGCAAATAAGAAAAATAAGTCTTCAATTCATAACAGAAGATAAGTTCAGGGTAAACAATGCAAATAACTAGATAAACATGTGACAAAGCACGTGGGTCCACATAGGCATGACTAAAGTGCAAATATGAGAAACTACAGGTACTGATGCGTAAAATGGTCCAATTGTATATTTTATTTTACAGACTAAAATATAAACTAAAATAAACATATGGTAAAATGAGCAATATACCCATGGAGGCACGTGAGCAGTGCATGGGGTGCCAGGTGTCGTTCGCTGATTAGGCGTGAATGGGCGGCTCTGGACGTGTCAGGTGTCATATCTGACGGCTAACTGCTGGTCGGAGACGTGGCTAGTATGGGATCATTAGATCTGACATCTAACGGTCTGACACCTCCAATGGATGGATGGCTAGGATGGCGTCTGGACGATGGGTGCGATCCGATGGTGGAGAAGACCTCTGGACGAACTGAGCCAGGGAGAGCTTCGTTAGAGCACCAGGAGTGATCCGTAGCTCCGATGAAGGATCTGAATGCGCCAATAGGATCGTGGGGCCCTTCCACGTCAGATGGCTGGCTTTGACGGAGTAGCTACCGGTATGATGAATGTGGCGACGACTGGGACCTGGAAGCACTTTGACGAAGGTGGTAAAGGGCGATCTGTATGGTCTTCACGCACGTAAAGGCCTGCACGAGAAATCTCTGACTCGGAGCGATACTCCGGTCGTGGTTATAAGGTCTGAAAAACCAAGAAGAGACGGTGGATGGGGGGTGGGTCTCCAGCGAGGATGGTAGGGGAGACAAATCTCCTAATCTCGACGTAAGGATCGATGGTAAGGGTGATTAGGATGCAGGAGAAGATGGATTACAAGAGGGTGCATCAATCTGAACAGATAGGTGATGATAACGGGGCTCTGACCGGCTAGTCGGAGCTGGCAGAGCTGTGGCAGCGTGCAAATGAAAGATAGATCTAACAAAGGAGCTAGGAACGATCTAAAGGCTACCTGAAGGTGCAAACGAGATCCTGAGCTCCAGGGGAGGTGGACGGTGGGGTTGTGGACTCGACCACGGTGCGGCTGGCAAAGGAGGATCCGCGCGGTGGTTCTCCGGCCATGATAGGTGAGCTGCGGCTACATAACACCTCTCCGAGAACCAAGGGTAGCCTCCGACTACTTTCACCAAGGCGAAGGTGTCTAGGGTATCAGAAAGGGGTGCGACACGAGCTGATGAGCTGGGCAGACGAGTGAAGTATTTATAGAAAGTCCCAGGTGGCCGAAAGAAATGGGCTAGGGCACGCAATCTGAGAAGGATCCGTGCTTCCCTAGGGATCCGCGTGGATCTTGGATCCATGGGGAAGATGCAGATGGAAATTCGGGGCACGAGGATGCAAGACCTGGTCGGGGTAATTAGAAGAAGAAGGTTGACGAGTCCTATATTTTGCTGTTTGAAATTATGTGATCGTGTTGAATTGTCATGCGTTAAAAAAATATGTCATTTCGTTGTAGGCGTGCAATCGGAATCGGTCAAGAAAATAACCACAATTATTTAGTCAATTTTTAATCACGTGGTTATATGTTTATTTTACTTGGGCAAGTCTCAGGGTCGAAAACAAGGAGGCAAAGGAACAACATAGAATTATGTCTATAAAAGTTCGTGCACGGTTTTTAAGGCGGTCTTTTTTTGTAATTTTTAATGCAATTATAGATGCAAAGTGCAATTTTAGCCTATTTTTGGGACTAAAATGTAAAAGTCGATCAAATAATGTTTGAAAAATACAAAAATTGGCTAAGATGATAATTATGATGAAATGAATGCACTGTAAATTTTTTTTGAAATTTTTGGATGCAAGATTAATTTTTTATGAATTTTTAAATGCAAACACAATGAATTTCAATATTTAATTATTATAAATAATAAATCTAATTATTTTCAAGGGATAAAATTATTTAAGATCTATCACTAGGTGATAGATCTAAGAAAAATCATAAACCTCGAAAATATGAGATTTAATACCTATAAAAATCCAACATTGAAATATGCAAAATGATTTTTACAAGTTAAATTATGCATGCAAATGCAATTCTTTTTGGGCACAATGTTAATCGCAATTAATTCTACAATCACTAATTTTTCAGATATTTTTAGAGCAACGGTTAATTAATGACAAATTTCAGAACATAAGATGGGTAAAATATGCAATTTTCTACAAAATAATTAATTATTAATTAACCAATGATCACAAAAATGTCTAAAATATGTCAAGATATAGATAATTAAATGAGGAACAAAATGCCAATTTTTGAGAAATAAAATAATGTAATGTAGTTGTCCAAAACAAAGGGGAAATACAGAGGTCTTTCCACAATATTTAAATAATTATAAATAAATAAAATCGAAATGCAGAGGGAGGGCCTATGTGTAATTACCGATACTCCAGGGGTCTTCTGCAAAAAGTTCCAAGGAGTCACGTGTCCTTTGGATGGCTGGGTGAATGTGCAATAGACGGAAGACCAGGGGCTCGTCTGCAATTGTTCACCAGGTCACGTGCGAGGCATGTGACCTGTGGACTGAAATGTGGCGCTGACAGAACTGGAGGGCCTCCTTGATATTTCTCCATGCAGTCACGTGGTGCGCACTTGCCGTAGCAGGCTCAGAGAGTTGATCAGCTCGATGCTTCATGTGTCGATATAGCGTGCCTCGACTTTGGTCCGAGGCTCACGTCCAGATCCGAAGCTAGTGGGGGAATCTGAGTTGATGAAGATCAATCTAATGGCTGGGGATCGCGGATGCATCCATGACTCTGATGACTGGTGGCGTGATCATCGAACAGTTGATACCGGCCGACATTCGACCGACGGATGGCGATGGAGAGGCAGAGGATCTCTTGGTGATGGCTCTTGTGTGACGAAGACTCCTGGGCAGTGAAGATGATCGTCGTTGGAGAAGAACGTCGGGGCGTCAACGATCGAAGACTGAGCAGGAGAACCCAACAGTGGATATGATCCTTCAGGCGGTTGAATATGAGCCAGGGTGGAGAGATTCAGATGTCCGGAGTTGGCGGAGTAGACTGGCGAGGATGATCGTTGATTGAGGGAGTTGTTGGAGTTGATGATTGACGATGGCGTTGACGATGCGAAGAGTGGAGAATCAAAGTGGCGAGGGATGGTTCGATCGATATAGAAGGTGGAGCGGAGGAGGAGGGATACCTGAAGGGGCTCGATGATGATGTATGGCCGGAGCGAAGCAGCTGCTCCATGTGAATGCTTGCGAGCTGCGACGGCTTGGGCTGGACGGATCTCGTCGGAGAAGTTGTCGTGGAGCTGTCACCACTGCGAGGTGCTTATTGGTGCAGTCGGCGGATGCTGATGATCGGGAGCGACGTCGTTCTTAAATGGGTCGTGAGGGAGCCCGTCAAGGAAGGAAGGTCGGTTGACGGTGATTTGATTGGGGTGCAATGGGATTTGACGAGATTGGCTTGGAGATGACGAAGATACGGTGAAGATCGGATGAGGGAATCATGGGCAGAAGAAGATCTGAGGCGGTGGTGGCGTATCTTGCAGTGAAGATTTTGGGGAGGCGACACCAGAATGGGAAAGGCGCTGGGAAGACGATGAGCCCTGGCCATTCGATCGACTGAGATCAGGCGGCCAGATGGGTGCCACATGGCGGGCGAAAGGGTGACAGGGGCAGGCGGTGCACGTGCGCAACACGTGCGCGAGAAGAACGTACCTCGCACGTGCGGAGTTTTATTTTATTTTTTATAAAAAACTAATTAATAAAAACCTCAAAGTGGCTGACACATGGCGGCTCCAGGAGCTGCTACATGTCAGCACCACAAAAATCGAAAAATAAAAACTTTGAAAACTCCAAAATAAAGAGCAAACGGCCTCGGATCAAAAAAGTTTCTTCACGAAAATTTCTTGTCTCGATGAGATCTACAATGTTCATGAAGACATCGAAACCAAAATCGACCAATTTCACAAAGTGATATTTTTGGGGTATCCCATGTACATAGAACACCTGGATTTTTGGATTTTATATATTTTTTGTCATTTTTAAACCAGATAAAAATCTGAAAAAATCTAATAAAATCAAAGATAAATATTTACACATTAATCTATATTTTGGATTTTTATTAATTAAGAAAAGAAGAAATAAAATAAAAGATGAAAAAGACCAATTTTGTATAGACAACTGTGAAGACTCGGACTCAGTCAGTTTCTTTGATTGCAAGCTCAATTTAGATTTTGATTTTTACGCATTTTTATAAAACTTTCATTAAAGAAGATAAATAAAAAAGAAATAAACTAAAATAGGTTAATTATTTACATAAATACTAGGTCAAAATCAGCTAAAATACAAAATATAAAAAAGAGGCCCAAAACTCAACTTTCACATATGAGCTCCGATTCACTTGAACTTGATCTTGTTTTGAAGGTAATTGAATGTACATTAGTTCAAAAGTGAGTAGGATTAAAACGGACACTGGATGAGGGAGATATGAGGGTTTTAGTCCGAAAAGCCTGAAACTAGGGTTTGGGTTTTTTTGGTCCAATTATTTGGATTAGTTATTTTTTTGCATTTTTTATTTATTCTTGTTAGTGATATGTACATAGTGGAGGTGTTTTTGGGTCATTCGGAGTTAGCATGAATGAGTTAAAAATCAGGGAAGTTAGTCTCTTTACAAGTCAATTTTTGTTGGGATTTTTGGCTTCTTATTTTGTGCAGAAATGAGTGCTAAAGTATAATTCTTATGAAAACATGCATGAATGCTAATTATGTTGAATAAATGAAGAAATGCCAATGATTTTGAGGGATTTGAGCTTAATTAATGAGATTTAGAGTGATGAATCTGTTATTCATCATCCTCCTATACTTAAACCATGCTCGTCCCTGAGCATCAAAAAGAAATGCCATGAGGTGAAATGAGATTGGGTTCCATACCAAGACCATGAGCTAAAGGTGAAAATGAAACTAGACTCGACCTTTGGATTATTAGTTTGGTGGAACTTCTGTGAGACTTAGAATTTTATAATCAACAACCTTTAAGTTCTACACATCATTGTCACGGTTTCGGCTCAGAATTTGTCTTAGATCAATCCTCTTCCCAAAGCATACCCTATGAACATTGAACAATCGACTCATGTGTGTGAAAGGTTTTAGCTCTTCCCATCCAGAATGCCGGACTACCATGCAAACCTCCTCTCTAGTAACTCGTCCTTGGGGAGTCAGGTATTTCCTTTTAAGGTCTGTCGTGCTGTGTTCACAATCGAATTGGGATGAAGTTAGAAGAAGGAGAAAAGAACTGGAGGGTGGCAAGTGTAGTCACCTCTCCTTGTGAAGCTGGCAAGTGTAGCGAGCTGGCCAGTGTAGCCAAGCGTCCATCAAGATATGCATGTTTTCTTGAAGCTTGGACCTTTTTGGTCAGATATTTATTTGGTACCGGCTTCTTTGTATTTGGAATTTTTGGTGGTTCTGATTGGATCTTGTTGTGCCCCTACAGATATAGAATCTTTTTATTTCCGTACATTTTTTGGGGTCTTAGAAAAAATTGTGACCAGCCGTCCATCCCTTTTCCAAAGCTTTATTTCGACCCGTACTCTGGTCTTTAGATTTCCATGCTATCAGAAAAGAAGCTCACAAAGTATTCCAACATCCCGTCTGAGTTGAACTAAGTGCATTGTGCGAGAGTACAAATTAATTCCCTATTCCAGAGTTGTACCCAGAATGAAGAGACCAAGTTAGACACTGAGTCAAATGCTACACATTGTCATGTTGAACTCAAAGAATAAAGTCAAAGACCTGAAGTTTATAAAATCCTATTTCTCGATGAAGTTCCTCTGAAAATTAGGTGGATTATGGTCAAGTCCAAACCACTCTCAGTTTCTGCTCATAATTCGATTCAGAACCCAAAGACTTTTCACAGATGCAATGAATGCGATGCTGGATGAAGTGCAGGTGTGTGAAATGCAGATACATTTTTTTGTTGATTTTTTTAATGCAAGGGATATATTATTTTTTTGGTTTTTTATTATGCAAAATGAATAAGAAGCCATTTTATTTTCAAAAATTTTGGGTTGGACACAGTCAGTTAGTAGCAAACATTTTTTCCTTTTTATTTTTTTTCTTTTTTTTCAAAATAATTACCCACCCCGTAAATACATATAGACTTACATGAAAGTACGAGATATGGGTAAAATATATACACATTATATATATAGACCCCCCTATACTTAGCTAGTGCTGTGTCCTCAGAGCACAAGAAACGTAAAGAAGACATAGCTTAGGCTAAGCATACGAGAGTGAAAAAAGAAAAGAAAAAGAAGAAAGAGATGATACATCGGTCCACCCCCCTATACTTAGGTTGTGAACAGTCTAAGTATAGAAGAAGAGCGGAAAAAATGAAGCAGTCGGGATATGTGGATGAAGATAACATATACAAATGGGCATCAGTTCCCCCTATACTTAGGCTCTGCTCAGCCTAAGTACAGAAGAATGGTGGACATGGAACGATTGTGAGAAGGAGAGAATGGTATATACGGATGTCATCAGTTCCCCCTATACTTAGGCCTTGGCCTAAGTAGAGGAAGAAGCTGTACAGGGAGACCGATGTGGTCGGGAGGGAGGGTGGGTAGCTGATGATTAAGACAGTTTTCGGCTGATCTTCTTGTGAGCCTGCGGTGGGAGATCGTAATGACGAGAAGGATATGAAGCATATGATTCCCAACTATTATCAGAGTTATCCTCAGAAAAATCATAATGGATCGTAGATGAAGCGTTTGAGTCAGATGAAAGGTAGCCATCATCAGAGTTATCCTCAGAGGAATAATATTTTAAAGTGGACATACTCAAAATATTTTGGTCTTTTTGTTTCTTCAGTTGTTTTCTCAGAATCCGTTCCTTCTTGGGATCAAGCGATTTGTCCTCGGATGAATACTCAGAAGTACCGGTCTCAGTCAGCTCATAAGAAATAATTCAGTGTACTTTATGAGGGTAGGAGCATCAACTTTCGATGAATAATAATGAGTAACGGGAGTCGTCCAACGGGAATTGAAATTTGGATCCTTGCGAAGAAATGGTTTTAAAACTGTCGAGCAGACCTCACGCATGTAGATTACCTTTTCCGGACCTGAGGAGGGATCATCAAATGATTCCTCTTCTGGAAGGTCAAAGGTGACTTTCTTTTTCAATGAAGGAGTAGTCTTTTTGTTTCGTGAAGGTGTCAGTCCACTCGAGTCTCCAGATGAATAACCATTGGAATTCTTCTCCTTGATTGGTGTTCGTCCTGCGTGTTTGTTCTTAGTCTTCTTAATGCTGGTGCACTCTTGATTTGGGAAGGTTCGGTCAAGGTATTCAGAATAGGTTGACCCAGGGTGTGACCATGCATAAGTCTCAAGATCATATAAGAAACATTCTTCTATTTTGAGATCCGCAGGAATAGAAATACTAGGGAGAGTCTCTGCATGTTCGTTCTCAATTGATTTGACATTGGAGCATTCCTGTGTCGTATTGATGTGATGATAATCAGAATAGGTTAACCCAGGGTGTGACCATGCATAAGTCTCTGGATCATATGTTTCATATACTTGATTCTCCATGGTGAGAGCAGTTGGGAATGGAGCAGGGGGAGAGTCTCTAAACCAATAGTCTCATCAACAACCGCTATCTCAGGTGTAGCAATGGGGTAGGGCTCTTATACCGCTTCATGGTTACGGTTGTCGAGGACTTCGTGGATTGCCTCAGAAAATCGTGGTTCCTCAAAGACTGGGTGAGATCAAAGTACTTCCAATGCTGTAAAATTGATTTCCCGAGTCTCACAATCAATAATTGCCTTAGCCAATGCTAAGAATGACTTTCCGAGAATAATTGGAGACTGGGTGAATTCTCCCCGATGCTCAATATCAATGATCGTGAAGTCTACTTTGAGCGGAGCACCTTGGAATGTCATGATGATAGAAATGATTCCTCTCGGCCGTTTTATTGATCGGTCAGCCAATTGAACAATCTCTCGTATCTTCCTGATCGGTCCGAGTTTGAGCTCATGAAATACAGAGGTCGGGAGGATATTGATTGGTGAATCGTCATCAACTCGAGCATGGGTAAAATTGTATCTTTGATTATACAGTCAAATCTGGGCAACCGCTTCACTATACGGCTCTTGGTTTTTCTCCTCAACACCAAGGAGGGGGCCATTGACAAGATATGTCTTTCAGTCTTTGTTCTTATCCTGCCCGACTTTTTAATCATTAATTTATCCATTACAAATCCTTTAAGGTCGGGGAAGTGTTCAATGGCATGTATAAAGGGAAGTTCAAGCATCAATCTTTTTTCCAGTGCTTCCCGTAAAGCAGGATCCAAATTCTTCAGATCTTCTTTAGATTCAATTTTTATGTATTTTTCGAGATTTTTGATTTTTTGGGTGTTTTGGATATTCCAATTTTTTGGTATTTTCTGTGTGGTGTGGTGTGGTGTGGTGATGTGGTGTCTTCCGTAGATGAGAAGGGTCTTTTATGTTCCGAGTAAGAGTCAGAGGCATAGTCATTCCTAGGGGAGTAATATGCAGAAGTTTCATTGTCAGAATCGTCCCTAGGTTTCTGGATATCCTCAAAATTGTCAACATGAGATTCAATCTTTTCCTCATTCATTTTTATGTCCGAGTTACCAGAGAGTGAAACTAATCGGTCGGCTAATTTTTGAAATCTATCCTCCATTAATTCGAATCTCTTATTTATCCTCGAAATATCATCCTAAAAATTCTGTTCATGATCAATCATGGGAGCAATCGGTTTGTGTATTTGAAATTCAATAATTTCATCTTCCATTTTCCTTTATGTGCTGAGAGGAGAATTTCTTGGAATATCCGATATATGATCATTATTTTTTGGAAATTTCTCCTCAAAAAATTATGGAAGGAGGCTGCTTAGTGGAAAGAATTTACGAGAATGTGTAGGTCTCATACTCAACATGCCGTGACTCAGGCATGCAATGCTGGTTTGAGTAAAGTCTACTTCTATGAGCTTGATTGATCGTATCTTCAAATAATGGAGTCATACAGGTTACATACGTGTCAATATCATCAGTTTGGTCCTCTGTATGTATAGGATGGTCAAATGAGTGGTACTCAGGTTGGTCGATAGGGATTTGATCGTCACGGTCAATCCAACGTTGATGATCATTAAGTGTGGGTCTCTCCATCTGGTGGATTTGGTCTCTCGGCCAGTTATGAGACTCAAAGGTATTTTGTTCTTGAAATGTTTCATTAGCGAGAAACCAAGAATACGACAGTTCAGTCCAATATGGTAGGTGGTCTTGTGTGGTTGAATGATTCGAGTAGGGATTCAATGAGGGGGACGAATTCATCTACGGGTGAAAGTCTCCTGCAAATGTTGGAGGATTAGTGAAAGAAGAGGTTTTAGTTGATTTGGGCCTAACCAAGACAAATTCATTTTCATAATATAGATCAGATGGGTGCTCGGACCATTGTCCCGTGTTTGTCAAAGGAGGTTGAAGATGAATCATCATGGTTGATCTCGGTGCGTTTGCACGGGATAGTCAAAAGAAATTTTATCAAATGTACGGCTTTTGATCTTCGAAATCAGTTCACGCACACCAATGCAAAAGCAAATCAAACCGTGGGTTCACCAACTCACACAATGAAGCCGTAAGAGTTCGGCTATTATCTTTTCAATTTTAATTGGTGATAAGACAATCTTGGAAAGAATTTAGCGAGCTGTTAGGTGCCGAAAACTTTCCTAATGACTGGCCCGAATTCTTACGACTAGTTGCACCTACTTTCAACCAGTATGGGAGTAAGTACGGACCGTAGAACGAGTACCCGTTACTTGAGGACAGAGCCTTATATAGTGTCCTCTAAACCACCCACTCTGCTAAGGAAATCCGGACCGTCTACCGGCTACCTGTTAGATCCTTACTGAGAAGTAGCTAATCGTTTTTGGTAGAATCAATAGTCAATATGAAAATCCGAGTTTTGGTTCTAGCCTTAAGTATCATCTCTCGCTCACTCAGAAAAATAAAAGAATCCAAGGTCAGGGTTGCTTTCCCGCAAAAATTCTTGATTTTATGGGTTAATTTGAAATCGGCTCTATTTAACAGTCCCAATTTTAATTAAGCGATCACTGGAGAATTAAATGAGCACAAATGCACGTCTACCGTCCAGTCCCAATTTTCTTTAAAATTTTTGTGTCAAAATAAGAGGGAGAAATTCGGGAAAAGCCAATACACGTGAAAACAATGATGTATGCTCAGTTAGAAGACTTACTGTGATTCCTCGCAATCTCCATATGGGATGCAATACAGAAATTGAAAATTTATTCTAAATGGATGCAAGCCGATGAAAAACCGCACCTAGTAGAAAGTTCTATTAGCAGGAAGAATTGAGTTAAATTTGGCTAAAATTGAACGATCTATGTGCATCTCGATTAAAGTGATGTGTAGCCTTAAGTCCTACGAGCACAATCAAAAATTTAAATGCTCTAAGAGCCGTATGTGCAGGTCTATCCTAAGCGCCACTCAAGTCGGACCCCACCCTCACCGGAGAGTGAAACATGCCACGACACACCACAGGGAAAAGTTAAAGGTCTTTTTTACTCATGCGAGAGTCCAAATGGACACCACTTTAAATGAGAAATTAATTACAGAAAATAAAATTGCAGAAAATAAAATCTTAGACTCTGCACTCTCTAACGACTCGACTCGATCTTAAATTATTTGCGGTTTTTTCTGAAGTCGGTGAAGATGCTTCGGTTCTTGAAAAATCGCTCCACGTACACTGGGTACCTCGCAAGAAAAACAAGAGAGATGGTGTAAGAGAGTGGCTCAATAAAAAAAATAAGAAAAATAAATGCTGAAAATAAAACAATATAAATGTAGGAAAAATATTGATTTACAATGAAAAATTCGGGGGTCAGACTACCCGAATGCGGAAAATCGAACAAGAAATTTAAGACAAAAAAACAAAGACGTTTGCCTCCCCGACAACGGCGCCATCTGACGAGTCCGATACTTCACTGTTTAAAATTATGTGATCGTGTTGAATTGTCATGCGTTAAAAAAATGTCGTTTCGTTGTAAGCGTGCAATCGGAATTGGTCAAGAAAATAACCACAATTATTTAGTCAATTTTTAATTGTGTGGTTTTAAGTTTATTTTACTTGGACAAGTCCCAAGGTCAAACACAAGGATGCAAAGGAACAACCCAGAATTATGTCTATCAAAGTTTGTGTACGGCTTTCGAGGCGATCTTTTTTCTGTATTTTTTAATGCAATGAAAGATGCAAAGTGCAATTTTGGCCTATTTTAGGGACTAAAATATAAAAGTCGATTAACGATGTCCGAAAAATACGAAATTTAGCCAAGATGATAATTATGATGAAATGAATGCACTGTAATTTTTTTGGAATTTTGGATATAAGATGATTTTTTTATGAATTATTAAATGTAAACACAATGAATTTCAATATTTAATTATAATAAATATTAAAACTAATTATCTTCAAGGGATAAAATTATCCAAGATCTATGACTAGGTGATAGACCTAATAAAAATCTTAAAACTCAAAAATATGAGATTTAATACCTATTAAAAATACAACATTGAAATATGTAAAATGATTTTTACAAGGTAAATTATGAATGCAAATGCAATTCTTTTTTGGTACAATGTTAATCGTAACTAATTCCATAATCAGTGATTTTTCGGAAAATTTTAGAGCAACGGTTATTAATGACAAATTTCAGAACATAAGATGGGTAAAATATGCAATTTTCCACAAAATAATTAATTATTAATTAACCAATGATCACAAAAATTTCCACAATATGTCAAGATGTAGACAATTAAATGAGGAACAAAATGTTAATTTTTGAGAAATAAAATAATGCAAAGTAGTTGTCCAAAACAAAGGGGAAATACGAAGGTCTTTCTGCAATATTTAAATAATTATAATAAATAAAATTAAAATGCAGAGGGAGGGCCTATGTGTAATTACCGATACTCTAGGGTCATCTGCAAAAAGTTCCAAGGGGTCACGTGCCAGGTACGTGACCCTTGGATGGCTGGGCGGATGTGCAAATAGACGGAAGACCAGGGGCTCGTCTGCAATTGTTCACCAGGTCACGTGCGAGGCAGAACTGGAGGGCCTCCTTGATATTTCTCCACGCAGTCACGTGGTACGCACGTGTCGTAGCAGGCTCGGAGAGTTGGTCGGCTTGGTGCTCCACGTGTCGATATAGCGTGCCTCGGCCTTGGTTCGAGGCTCAAGTCTGGATCCGAAGCTGGTGGGGGACTCTGAACAGTTGATGAAGATCAATCTAACGGCTGGGGATCGCATATGCATCACCGACTCTGATGACTGGTGCGTAATCATCAGACGGTTGATACGGGCCGACACACGACCGGCGGGCGACGATGGAGAGGCGGAGGAGCTCCTGGTGGTGGCTCCTGTGCGACGAAGACTCCTGGGAAGTGAAGACGACCATCGTTGGTGAAGAACATCGGGGCATCGACAGTCAAAGACTGAGCAGGAGAACCCGACGATGGATACGATCCTTCAGGCGGTTGAAGATGAGCCGGGGTGGAGAGCTTCAGACGGATGGAGTTGGCAGAGTAGACCAGCAAGGATGATCGTTGATTGAGGGAGTAGTTGGAGTTGATGATGGACGATGGCGTTGACGATGCGAAGAGTAGAGAATCGAAGTGGCGATGGATGGTTCGATCGATATGGAAGGTGAAGCGGAGGAGGAGGGATACCTGAAGGGGCTTGACGACGATGTTTGGCCGGAGCGAAGCAGCTGCTCGGCGTGAATGCTTGCGAGCTGCGACGGCCTGTGCTGGCCCAATCTCACCGGAGAAGTTGTCGTGGACCTGTCACCACAGTGAGGCGCTTCTTGGTGAAGTCGATGGATGCCGATGATCAGGGGCAGCGTCATTCATAAATAGGTCGTGAGGGAGCTCGTCGGGGAAGGAAGTCAGTTGACGGCGATTTGATTGGGGCGCGATGAGATTTGACGAGATTGGCTTGGAGATGACGAAGATACGGTGAAGATCAGATGAGGGAATCATGGGCGGAAGAAGATCTGAGGCAGCGGTGGCATATCTCGCAACGGAGATTTCGAGGGAGGCGACGCCAGAATGGGAAAGGCGCTGGGAAGATGATGAGCCCTGACCGTCCGATCGACCGAGATCGGGCGACCAGATGCGTGCCACGTGGCGGGCGAAAGGGTGATAGGGGCAGGCGGTGCACATGCGCGGCACGTGCGCGAGAGGCACGTGCCTCGCACGCGCAGAGTTTTAGTTTTATTTTTTTAATAAAAACTAATTAATAAAATTCTCAAAAGTGGCTGACACGTGGCGACTCCAGGAGTGCCACTTGTCAGCACCACAAAAATTGAAAAATAAAAACTTTGAAAATCTAAAATAAATAGCAAACAACCTCGGATCGAAAAAGTTTCTTTACGAAAATTGCTCGTCTCGATGAGATCTACAACTTTCATGAAGACATCAAAACCAAAATTTTTGAATTTCACGTTGTGATATTTTTGAGGTATCCCATGTACATAAAATACTTGGATTTTTGGTTTTAATTTTTTTATCATTTTTAAATCAGATAAAAATCCGAAAAAATATGATAAAATCAAAGATATTTATTTACACATTAATCTATTTTTTGGATTTTTATTAATTAAGAAAAAGAAAAAAAATAAAATAAAAGATGAAAAAGACCAATTTTGTATAGACAGTTAGTAAAGACTCAGACTCAGTCAGTTTCTTTGATTTCAAGTTCAATTTGGATTTGGATTTTTGCGCATTTTAATAAAACTTTCATCAAAGAATACAAATGAAAAAGGAATAAACTAAAATAGGTTAATTATGTACATAAAATACTAGGTCAAAATCAGCTAAAATACAAAATGTACAAAAGAGGCCCAAAACCCAACTTTCACATATGAGCTCAGATTCACTAGAACTTGGTCTTGTTTTGAAGGTAGTTGAATGTAAATTAGTTCAAAAGTGAGTAGGATTAAAACGAACACTGGATGAGGGAGATATGAGGGTTTTAGTCCGAAAATCCTGAAACTAGGGTTTGGATTTTTTTGGTCCACTTATTTGGGTTAGTTTTTTTTGTATTTTTCATTTATTCTTGTTAGTGATATGTACATAGTGGAGGTGTTTTTGTGTCATTCGGAGTTAGCATGAATGAGTTAAAAATCAAGGAAGTTAGACCATTTACATGTCATTTTTTGTTGGGATTTTTGGCTTCTTATTTTGTGCAGAAATGAGTGCTAAAATGCAATTCTTATTAAAACATGCATGAATGGTAATTTTGCAGAATAAATGAAGAAAGCCAATGATTTTGAGGGATTTTAGCTTAATTAATGAGATTTAAAGTGATGAATCTGAGATTCGTCGAAGGTCTGGCGTGTTGGTCGGGTCGGGTCAAGCCTTGGAAGAGGGGGTTGACCCGAGTCAACGATCCACTATGGACCAATCAGAAAATAGGATGTACCAATATTTATAAATTAAATTAAAAATATAAAATGATTTTAAATTAAAAAGTGTACAAAATAAAAAATATTTATTATTTTCAAACTATTTTCTGTGATTTTTATTTATTTTTATGAAAAATAAATTATGGTATATACAATATAATGTATTATATACAGGTATAAAATACCTATGTATTTTGTACAATTAATTTTAATTTATTTTTTTACAAAAATACCCCAATTTTATATTTTTTATTTACAACATAATTTTTGGAGTATAAAATACTTTTCATTTTATTTTTATTATTTATTTACATGTATAAATTAAATAGGAAAAGATACACATATACATGTATTATATACAAGGTAAGAGAGAGAAAGAATTTTATTCTCATTTTATTTTTATTTTATTTTTCTAATTTTTTTTGTTTTATTTTGAGAAATATATAAGTAAATAAAAATACCTTTTATTTTTATTTTTGTAGAAATAAATTATATAAATAGATGATATATATGTACAAGGTGAAGTGTCCCTATCTCTCTCTACCTATTTTATTTAGCGATCAGGCCCATACTGAGCCTTCTCTTGGGTTTGGGTCACTCAATATTTATTCTAAATATTTCCTTCTTTTTCTTTTGTTCTTTATTCTTTTATTTTTGCACAAATACATGCTAATTATGTAATATTAACACGTGCATGCTTATTGCTAGGTTATTGTATTTACAACTATTTACATGATGCTTTGCCAAGATAATTAGCTAAAATAAAAGAATAAAGAGTGATGAATGAGGATTCATCACCCCCTATACTTTACTTTTGCTAGTCCCTTAGCAAACACTTATTTGAAAAAGAAGTGAAAAGAATAGGAAAAAGAAAAAGAAATAGAGGAGAATCAAGATTGATTATTAAACTTGTCTTCATTAAATTGAAGTATGGAGCTCAGTCAGACCTTTGGATTATTAGTTTGTCGGAACCTTATTTGGACTTAGGTTTAAAAACTTAACAACCTCTATCACAAATCTATGGTCAAGACTCCTCAATAATCGAGATCAGAACAAGTCTACATACACAAACTCTAATGACCATGAATCTTTCATTGTACTGTGTAAGTGCTATGTAGCTCCCCACCTCAGAAATGACAAAGTGACAACCCCCCTCAGCAAGGTAACTCTAATGCCCTAGTCTGGAAGCTCTTTCCTCGAAAAGCGGGGTATTCCCTTCTAAGTTCAAGTACAACCGGCTTAAGAAGAGGAGGAAGAAGAGAATGGACCATGACCAGTGTAGCCATGTATCCTAGGGAGCCCAACCAATGTAGCTAAGTCTCCCTGCTGCAAGCTTCATGAGATGAGAATGGGTAACATAAGATTTTCTTTATTTGGCTATATACACTCCGGTGGGTATTTCATTTTCTATCAGACCCACCACTTTTTTTGGAGTTTTTCTTTCTTTTGCACATTTTTTTTCGATGTGCATATGTACAACATATCTACATGGTGCATCATATATACATAAGGAGTTTTCCTCTTGAGCCAGTAGACTATCCCTCTTTTGAAGCATTATTGCAACCCATAACTCCCGTCTTTAGACCTCAATGCCGCTACACCAAGTTAAGACGCACTTACTTCACTAAAAGAAGACGAGAGGTTCCGCCTAGAAGTATTACCCTCGCATGCTACCCCAAGCCAAAGAAGACTGCCTCCTCACCACCTTATCCATAGAGAGCTATGTGTAAGGTGCTCGTGCAAGTAAAGCCATTGTCTGTGAGAGTCATGTGTGCGATGTTAAGTGTTCTACTTAGGTTCATCAAGATGACATATGATCATAGCCTAGTGGACTCAAAGAATTAAGTCCCAAATGGACCTGAAAAGTCTTAACCCTAAGCCCTATAAGGTTCCTCTTAGAATTAGGTGGATTAAAGTCTTATCCAAGCTCCATTTTCCAATTTAATACCAGGCTAGTTTAAATGTCAACTATGATTCAGAAAAACTATACAAGTATATACAGAAATATTTTAATGCAAGATTTTTTAAAAATGTTTGAATGAATGAATGCATGAATGCAGAAGTTTTGCAAAATATTTACACATATTTACACAAGGGTTTTTGCAAACTTTTTGTATTTCAAACATTTTATAAAAATTTTGTACTATATACATAATTTTGATATCAAAATATTTACAAATTTTTTACACACAAAACAATTTTACGAACATTTGTACAAAAATAATTTTATAAATAGCTATGTATGTGCAAGAAAGAATTTTATGTACAAGAATTTTTTTTTAAATTTTTATGATTTTTTAGATAAAGGATTTTAGCCATATTATTTATTAACACACTCACACAAAGTACGATTTATGGCTAAAGTATATATGAAATATATACGACACCCCTTATACTTAGCTCGGACGATGTCCTCAGAGTGAATCAAGAACGATGAAGAAGACATAACTCATGCTTAGTATAGGGAAGTGAAAAGGAATGGTATACTACAACGACGAATCAAAGAATAGAATGAAAGGATCTCGGTGTTTCCCCCTATACTTAGGATAAAGTAATCCTAAGTAAAGCAGACTGTACATAAAGGGAAATCCGAGTGGAAGAATGTACATGGTCTACCTCCCCTATACTTAGGGTAAAATATCCCTAAGTATAGGCAGCAAAATAGAGGCAAAAAGAATCAAAAGGAAATCAAAAGTCTGACACCCCCTCATACTTAGGGTAAAGTACACCCTAAGTATAGCATAATCAAAGATGCAAATGGGGTGTTGGACTGAAGAATGGTTTGATATGGATATCTAGATATATACAAGGTGGAAGATAGTGATAATCAGGCAAGAGATGCAAAAGATGTGAGTCAAGGACTACATCTCACATAAAATGAATAGGGGTGACGTCAACGACCAGTGGCTCATGATCTAGATATGGTTTGAGCCACTGCCTGTTAACACGAAAGGTAGAATCAGATGACATTTCATATATGTCAATGCTTCCATTATCATGTACCTTTCGGACCAGGTATGGTCCCTTCCACTTGCTCTGCAACTTCCCTGGAAATAATCTAAGCCTAGCATCAAACAACCATACTCTCTGATCTGGGCTCAAACTGCTTGTGGCTTATATGAGAATCATGCCACTCCTTCATTCTCTCCTTGTATTGTAGGCTGCTCGAAAAGGCTGCATCTCTAATCTCCTCCAGGGCTGCCAATTCTGCCCTCCTTTGATCTCCTACACTCACTGGATCCAATAATATATCTGTGATAGCCCAAAGTGACTTATGCCTAATCTCACTAAGTAAATGACAAGGCTTGACATAAACGAGGCGAAAGGGAGATGTACCCAAAGGAGTCTTGAAGGAAGTCGGATATGCCCACAAGACTGAGTCCAAAAGCTGTGACCAATCCTTTCGGTCAGGGCGGACTACCTTCTGCAATATAGTCTTGATCTCCCTGTTCGACACTTTAGCAAGACCATTGGTCTGAGGATGATATGGAGTGGCTACTCGATGGTCAATGCTGAACTCACTAATAAGGGCCTTTACCTTTTCGTTGATGAAATGAGACCCCCCGTTAGATATCAACACTCTAGGCACCCCGAACCGTGAAATGATATCCTCTCTCGAAAATCTGCATACAATCCTAGCATCTGCGGTTTGGGCAGGGATGGCCTCAACCCAACGACTAACATAATCAACGACCAACATAATGTACACAAATCCCTGATTCTTAGGGAATGGACCTGTGAAATCGATGCCCCATGCATCAAAAACCTCACAGAAGTGAATGGGCTGCATAGACATCATATCACGCTGTCCACAAGTGCCCATCCTCTGACAGTCTGTACACCTCTTCACGAATTCATCAGAATCCTTGAAGAGGGTAGGCCACCATAGGCCGGATTGGAGCACTTTCTGTACCGTTCTCCTCTGAGAGTGATGTCCTCCTACCTCAAGCTTGTGACAGTAAGTGAGGACGCTATGGTGCTCCTCCTAAGGAATGCACCGACGCCAGACTCTATCCCCTCCTTCATGATAAAGGACAGGATCCTCCCAATGGTAGAACTTGGCCTTCACGAGGAAGGTCTCAAGTCGTTTCCTGGGCCTACCTTGTGGAACTTTCTTGGCGACAAGATAGTTCACAATGTCAGCGTACCACAGGAGCAAGGCGATAGCAAGGATCGCTTCATATGGGAAGGTCTCATATATGGGATCAGTCTGCTCAGATTCCTCAAGATGCTCTAATCGGGAGAGATGATCTGCCACCACATTCTTGACTCCAGGCTTATCCTTAATCTCAATATCAAACTCCTGGAGTAGAAGGATCCATCTGGTCAGTCTCACTTTGGCATCCTTCTTACCACGAGGTACCTGATGGCGGTGTGACCTGTAAAGATATTCACCTTCGATCTAATGATGTAAGATCTGAACTTATATAGGGCAAAGACTACGGCTGACATCTCCTTCTCAGTGACAGTGTAGTTCCGCTGCGTGGAATTCAATGTACGGCTAGTGTAGTGAATGGAAAATGGTACTCCATCCCTCCTCTGCCAGCACGGCCCCTATAGCAAAATCGGAGGCATCCGTCATGATCTCGAATGGGAGAGACCAATCAGGCGGCTGAAGGATATGAGCCTCAACAACTAGACTCTTGAGAGTCTCAAATGACGCAAGACACTTATCATCCACAATGAATTCAGTTTCTTTGGTCAGCAAATCAGTCAACGGTCGGACAATCCTGCTGAAATCATGAATGAAGCATCGGTAGAAACCGACGTGCCCTAGAAAAGACCATAACTGTCGCAAGTTGGACGGTGGACTGAGTTTCCTAATGATATTCACCTTGACCGGATAAACCTCCATGCCCCTGTTGGAGATGATATGACCAAGCACCGTCCCTTGAGTCACCATGAAGTGACTCTTCTCCCAGGATAATACAAGATGGACCTCGATGCATCGTTGAAGGACGCGGTCTAGGCAGTCAAGACTAGCGTCAAACCCATCTCCATAGACCAAAATGTCATCCATGAAGACCTCTAAGAACTCACCCACCATGTCCGAAAAGATGGACAACATGCACCTTTGGAATGTCGTCGGAGCATTACATCGACCAAAGGGCATCCGTTTGAAAGCATATGTCCCAAAGGGACAGGTGAATGTGGTCTTGTCCTGGTCTTCAGGAGCAATGGCCACCTGGTTGTAACCGGAGTACCCGTCAAGAAAGCAGTAGTGACTCTTTCCAGCTAGCCTCTCTATAATCTGATTAATAAAAGGCAGCGGGAAATGATCCTTCTTGGTGGCCTAGTTCAATCGTCTGTAGTCCACACAGACCCTCCAAGAAGTAGGTACCCGGGTAGCGATCTCCTTCTCAGACTCACTCACAACTGTAGTGATTCCCGTCTTCTTGAGCACCACATGTAATGGACTAACCCACTTGGAGTCGGAGATGGGGTAGATAAAATCGACGCTCCACGATTTCGAAATTTCCCTCATGACAACCTCTCAAAGATTCGGGTTCAACCGCCGCTGGAACTCACGCGACGGCTTGGCATACTCTTTGAGATAGATATGGTGGGAGCACAGGGCCAGACTTATCCCATAAAGATCAGCTACACTCCATCCTATCGCCTTGCGGTTCTTTTCAAGAACCTCCATCAAACAAGATTCTTGCTCTCCAGTAAAATTTGCTAAGATAATGACTGGGTGCATCTCATGCTCGCTTGCAAGGAACCTATACTTCAGCGACCGCGACAAGGGCTTCAGCTCTGGGCAACTGGGAGCTGGCAGATCTGGCCTCTGAAAAGTCTGAGTGAAAGCAACCAAATCTGCATGATCACTGATCAAGAAAATCTGGTAAAGACTGCTCTGCTGGTGTATCTGTACTCTGTATCGGGTTAGTCTCCACCCTACCTGCTGGCTCTGTAGGAATCAGACATGGATCAACTCATCAAACTCTGCCCAATCAATATCTGACTCCGAGGGGTCTGAATCTGAATCAAAAGAAGTATCAACTGCCTAGCTATCCTGAACACGGTCTACAGCCTCGACTGTGTCCTCTGCTAAGAATGCGCTCTCCAAGCTCTCCTCTGCTGGAATCTGGGGATCTGTGTCATCGGACTGTGTGAAGATGGCTCGTGAAACGAGGTCTGTCCAAGCGGCTTCATCATCTATGATCACAAAATCACACTCCTGGTGGACATCCCGCTCTGCCTCTGTCATCTACTCTGAATCACTGAGCTGCTCTGAGCAAGTTGAATCTCATGCTCTAGTCTCATCGATCGTCTCTATTTGTATACTCTTGCTCTCGATGCGAAAGTATACCTTCCCGCTATCATGAACAGATACTACCTTGGCTGTGGCCAAGAACGGCATCCTAGAATGATGGGGGTATCAATCATAGACTCAGGGATCTCCATGTCCAACACAACGAAGTCCACGGGGAATTTCAGGCCCTGAATTGTGACAACCACGTCCTTCAGCAACCCCTTCGACCTCTTGACATATCTATCAGCAAACTGAAGGACTGTTCTGCTCTGTCGAAGAGGGCCAAACTTGAATTGGTCGAGTAAAGCTGCCGGAATTAGGTTGATGAAAGAGTCGCTGTCTAATAGAGTCCGATCGAACCTCTGCTCATGTATGTGACATCTGACATAGGCAGCTCCAGCATCTGGCCTCTTAGCTGGCAGACAGTTCTGGATGGCGAATCAGGTGGCACGAGTGAGCACATGAATCTCTGAATGATGGTTTCTCCTCTTCCTGCGAATGGTGGTTTTCTCTCTAAGGTTCCTCTGGAAGAGGGGGATGTGCTTCAAGGCCTCCTGTAGAGTCAGCTGAATCTTGAATCTGTCTATCATCTGCTGGCTGAAGTCTAGCTGCTAAGATTTTTTTAGATTTTCTTTTTCAGTCCCCTTAGCCAAGCGGAGTGCTTGAGGGAAGGGGATGGTTGGGACCTCCTCAGATGGAGGGCTAGGATCAGGTCCCTACTGCTGTGTTAAAATAGAATCCATAAACACATCTCCAGGCATCACAGATGGACTCAGAAATAAAGAACCCTTTCCTTTATTAGACTTTCCAGAACAGTCCCGAGATACACAAATAGAAGGAAATACAACATGAATAGAAAGGGTGGCCTCAGTACCACCCGCAACATCTGGACTTGCGGCATCAGCACCACATTCTAAATCAGCATCGTCATCTCTGGTGGCATCAACACCACCTCCTGCATCTGATGAAGCGATGGCTCAGTAACGTTAGCTGGATCCACATCCTTGGTGGCGTCAGCACCACCGTCATCAATATCATCATGAGCGGCATCAGCACCGCTCTCCTCCTCATCTGGTGCTCCTGAGTCCTCACGTGGTTGTCGCTCAGATGAGGCGCCACCGGCTATCATCCTACTGCTCCTAAGTGTAACAAAGTCAGCATCAAAAGTATATGCAGAAATATCATCAAGTGAGTCACTAGGGGTGGTAACCTCTGTAAACTCTACATGCTCAGAATTCCTCTTCAGGTTGTTCGGATTCGGCTCGATCTGAGCGGGTATGGTGGCCTTGCCCTTCACTATCTCCCTCATTTCTCGACGGAACTCGTTCATCTCCTGCCTGAATGTAGCCTGCTGCTCGGAGATAAGGCGGGCTAAATCATCTAAAGTTGGGTTCTCATAGGCGGACCCATGAGAACCGGACGGGTGGCCTCTCTGAAAGTGAGGCTGCTGCTGCTGAGAAGGATGAGGGGGATACTGGTGAGAGAACTACTGAGGCTGCTACTGCTGCCTCCACGGCTGTCCCTATCGATAGGGACGAGGGACCCTGCTGGTAGTGTGGCTGTAGCTGTGGCTGTGGGAACAGGGGCTGCCGGTGCTGCTGGCTCTACTGGCCACACTGAACTGGAGGTTGCTACTGGGATGAGGCACCTCCGGTCGACCATTGGAATTCAGGATGATCCCGTCGGATCCCAGGATAAGGTCGGTTATACCAAATCCCGTTGACTTCCATCAATGGCTCCTGCTTGTAAGTGGGTGGGGGAAGAACTGCCAGGGGCTGATTCGGCTGGTAGACCACCATCTGACTGTCTGGAGATAGTGGTAGCTAGACATACTGCTGCTGCTGCTGGACCAGCTCCGTCTGTATGTGATGCACCTATCAGTAGAGGGTGGAGGGCTGGGTCGAGCTGTTGCTACTACTGGGATCTGCCCGTGACCTGAGACAGGGCTGAGAAGCCGTTTGTGTCTCTTGGAGACACATGATTTGGGTCTTCACGTCACTCAGTATCTGTACCATCTGATCTATCTGAGACATGTGATGAATCCTCATTCATCGCTCTTTATTCTTTTATTTTAGCTAAAAATCTTTGCAAAACACCATGTATATGTTTGTATACAATAAATTATCAAAATGCATGCTTTGTGTAAATATCAATATTTAGCATGTTTTAACGCAAAAATGAAAGAATAAAGAAATAAAGAAAAAAAGGGAAATATTTAGAATAAATATTGTGTGACCTGAACCCAAGAGAGGGCCCATTATTGGCCTGATCGCCAAATAGACAAGTAGAGAGAGATAGGGCCATTCACCATATATCCCTCCTTCATGTATATAATTTATTTTATTTAAAATAAACCAAAAATAAAAATGAGTTTTTATTTATTTGTATATATTTCTAAAAGTAAAATAAAAATCAGAAAAATAAAATAAAAACAAAAAGAAATAAATTTTCTCTCTATATTGTATATATACCATGTATATAGAAATAATACATCTATTTATTTCTTGTAAATATTCAATAAAAATAAAATAAAAATTATTTTATATCCCAAATTTTATGTTGTAAATAAATAAAATATAAAATTGGGATAATTGTACAAAAATAAGAAATTAGAAATAAAAATATAAAAGACATAGGTATTTTATACATGTATATAATATTATATTATGTATATACATAATTTATTTTTCAAAAAATAAATACAAATCACTAAAAATACTTTTCAAATAAATAAACATTTTTTGTTTTGTAAATTTATTTGAAATAAAATCATTTGATATTTTTAATTTAATTTGCAAATAATTTCCAAATGCTGAATTCTGATTAGTCCACGGGGGAAGGTTGACCCCCGGTCAAAACCCCCCCTTGGACCACATTGCACCCGGATCTTTCCGCCGACCTGATTCCTCCAACTATTCACGCCACTATCGATCGCCATCCTTCCAAACCCCGGGCTCCGATTGTCGAGCAAACATCCGTGATTCATGCTCGATCTTTCCCTTAGGGGTCCGCTCCTTGGAGTGCGTGCCCGATCTCCATCTTTCTCAGACCCCTGCTCGTATAAAGCCTGAGCCCAACCACAATTTCATTGATCTTTGGCCATCGTCTTCTACTCTCAGCACCTTCATTCCCTTGCCTTGAGTGACAACGAGCTTGAGGGAGTGTTGCAAGGAGGAACTAGGCACCCTATCCCTAAATCCGGCGACCCACATCACCGCGCTCCGCCACTGGCGAGCTCGAGCCTCTAGAGGCGTCGCTCCATTGAGGCGAGGATCCTAGGAGGTAGCTTACCTCCAGCACAGACGTTTGCACCCATCAGGTACCTTCGTTAGCCCTTAGCTTCTCTTAATTTCCGATCTTTCCATTTCTGACCATCGAACTTCACCGATCATTTCACCGCGTTCCGATCAACCATTCGCCCATCCGACCACACGTTCACCTTCGCTAGACCTCTCTCCGCAATCTCCACCCCTTCGCTCCCCCTAGTTCGCCAAAGAATAGGGACTTAGATTCTCCTCCGCCGCCGCTCGCCAGAGAACCACGCTCCGCCTCCCCCGATCACCCACTTCACCCGTAACCGGGTCAAGGCAGTTTGCCCTCGACCCAACGTTCTTCCTGTGCAAGACGAAGGCATATGGACCTCATCTGGAGGCCTTAACACTGAAGCACAATGCTCCAGGTATTCCTTATTGCTGGGGGCCCTCCAGGTCCTCCCGGCCCCATCAGAGCAGCGCATCAGCTGCGGGACATCATCAGCCATCTCTTCCCCATTCTAGCAGCATCGGAGGACGTCCCGAGCACGCGTATTAGCCGGGCGAAGTTTGTCGACGACCTGTTCTTCTAGGACCCTCCATAGCCGTTCGATCGAGCCTCTCACCAGGTCTTATCTCCACCATCCATTCGCGAGGGGCTCTCAGCCGTCCGATCCATCTGCGGATCAGATCTGAGGCGCTGATCATCGAAGGGGTATCTAGTCACCACGACCGTTCGATCTGACGAAGACCTCCTTCAGCCGTTGGATCTTAATAATAAGGGTAATCTTCACTTAGGCCCTTCCTACTTTAGTTTTTAGCATTCAGTCCTGTATATATTTTACATAGTTGTTTTTAATTTGGAATAATTGCACTTCGGACCTCAGACTTCCAGAATTTGCATTTTAGTCCCTCTATATGTGAAGCACGTGCATCGACGCGTGACTTTTGGGTTAATTGTATATTTTCACCTGCACTTTATTACTGTTATCGTTTGGATTTTTATAAATAAGAATGACATTTATACCCCTCCGTGTCTGATTCACTTACCACCCACGTGCGACCTTGGGATTTTTGCGGATTTGGCCCTATACTTGTTACAAGTGTTATCAGTTGGCCCATGGAATTTAGTTTCTTTACACTTAGGTTCCTGTGTGCTGTGCCCTTTTTATTGGTTGAATAAAATAACAAATTAACTCCAAAAAACATGAAATTTGGACACGTAGCTTCTACCACAGTGTAAAAATTTCACTATTTTTGGGACAATTTTGTTTAGATTTTCTATTTTTAAAAATTCAAAAACCTTCATTTTTTCTACTGTTTCAATTTAAAAATCAACTAAAAATATTAAAAACTCTCTAAAAATTCTAGAAATAATGTTATTTGCTTGTTTTTGTGTATTCTTGATTTTATCCAAATTTTGTTGTATTTGGACTTATAAAAACCCTAAAAATTGAAATACCCTAAAACCTTATAAAAATCATTGAAATTTTTAAAAATTCAAAAAATGCAATTTCTTCTTCTGTAGTTAGGATTTTATTTGTAGTTTTTCATAAAATTGTCTCCATATTTTTAGAGGCTATTTTTTATTTGTAAATAGCTGTTCAAATCTAGCTGCTCATTGATTTCCATTTTCTGCCTTATTTCATTTTTATAAAATCAATCAAAAATCATAAAAATCTGAGAAAATTACCAATAACACTTGAAAAATTAAAAACACAAAAATATTTTTATTATAATTTTATGACTTATTTTGATACATTAAATAAATCCTTGAGTGCGTTCTTTTTACCTTTGTTTTATATTTTCTTTATAATTAAAAATAACAAAAACAAATTAAACTCCTAAAATCCACCAAAAATATTTTCTTATTTTTATTTGATTTTCTGACTACTTCGTAGGCCTCGTGCCATTTTTGTCCATGCTCGTTGAGTTCGACCCTGGTTGCTATACCATATTAAATAAAATAGCGAGACCGCTATTTGGCTTTATTGACTGATTTATTGATTTGGTGGTCTTGAGTTTCTTGTTGAGTCCGACTCGAGGCGTTGAGATTACAACGACCCTTGATACCTATCTCCCTTAGCCGCTTGATTCTTCGGCTCATCAAAATGGCGCTGTTGTCGGGGAGCACGTCTTAGTAGTCGCTTTTTGTTTTCGATTTTTAGTTTCACGGTTTTTCGCGGCTTTTCTTTCTTCCGCGGCTTTTCACGTCTTTTTTGTTTTCTTTTCTTTTATTTTATTTTCTTTTATTTTGTTTTTGTGTGTTTTTATTTTATTTTTTTTTATTTTCATTTTTGCATATTTCTTTTATTTTCTTTTCCTTTGCATTATTATAATAACTGTGATCTGACATCTTTTGTTTGATTTTCTTGCGAGGTCCCGACGACCGAGGCAGCTTTCTTCGGGAAGCCGACGCAACCGCGGGAGCTGGAGGCAGCTCTTTTCTGCATAGAGCTGCAGGAGAACACGAGGGAGTCAAGTAGGAGAGAGGAGGGCGTAGTAGTCGCAGCTTAATTTCTTTTTCAGTCACATTATTATTGTAATAATACAGGGACCAGGACATTCAGACTTGTGGATTGCCAGGGTCTGTTTCGCCGAGCACCGGTGTGCTCGGGGGACCCCACCAGTTTTTCGCCGGTTTTGTTTTTACAACCTTTTCTTTTATTTTGTTTCTCGAGGATTTGGCCTTAGCTTAGGAATTTTTATTTGATATGTGATGTAATTGATTAGGACCCCAGCCTTATTAGACTGCCTATTCCTATATACCGTTAATTGGACCTAATTAATTAATAAATAAAAGGCTAACCTGGTAACTCGAGGGGTCACGTGCCGCTAGAGGCTGTATACAACGCTGGCAAGATCCTTTGTGGCGGATACCGATCGACATCAGAGACCGGACTCCGACCCCTCCCGTTGACCCGTTAGCTCCCGTTCTTTTCGTGTAGAAATTCCTGTTAAGGCTGTTTTCTTCGCTGCATCATTTAAGCTTGATTTACTTTCTGTCTTTATACGCGGATCATATTGCATGTAGACTGTTGGAGTCAGGTACGCATTCTTACTCTGCATGCATCATTGATTTCTTCGCGCATCTGCTTTTTCGTCTTCTTCCCCTATTTTTCTGGACTTAATAAAATTAGGAGAACCAAAAAATTCATTAGGCGATTGCTTTTATTTGAAAAATACCTAAAAAAGAGAAACCATAAAATTAGGACTGCTAAAGTAAATTGGACCTAAAAATCATCTCACAAAAAAATCTTGTATTGGGAAAGTAACCCCCACATTGGATGGTTTGATTGAGCGAGAGAGTGAACACGCACACTAGGTAGAGCCACATCTGACCCCTCTTCAGACTACTACTTCTGGGCTAGTCGTTCTCCAGTGAGGATCTCTCCGATTTCCGTAAAGCGGACCACGATATCCTTTACAGAGCGAGTTGATCGGATAGCCGGTAAATGGTCCGTGGCTTGTACTAGCTGGGAAAGATCTAGTTCGGGATCGGGACAGTCTCCTGGGGGCATTGGATTCCTAACAGCTCGCTAATTGCTCTGATAAACTGTCTTCGCACCAAAATAAAAAAGACAAGATAAAAGACCGAACTCTTACGGTCACAGCTCGCGTTGTGTTGGTGAATTTGGGTTTTGCTTGACCATCCTGTTTGCTTTCCTGATTCCATCCGCCTGACTCGCCAGATCAAGATGATGGGTCGGAGGTCCCTTAGGCATCCTCTGGTTGCACCGCTTGCGAGCACTCCGGCCCGCTCATCCAGGTTGGTTCGCGAGAGCCGAGACCCGCTCTCCGAACCCGAGTTTGCTTCCATCCTGTCCCCCCCGACCACCTTTATTCTGATATTCCTGAGGTGCCCGATCAGAGAGAGCAGTAGGCAGAAGATATTTCAGCACCTGAGCTTGGGTCTTTTGTCTTTGCAGAGATCATGGCCACCAGCGAGGACCACACCAGTGGCCCAAGAGTAGAGCAGACATACGTGTTGGACCAGGGTGCGATCAACAACACCTTGGTAGCTTCCCTCGAGACGATGCAACAACAGATCAGAGATCAGGAAGATTTCATGGTGGAGATGCGCTGGGAGATGGAGCGGATGAGAGCAGATAGAGATCAGCCGAGAGCCGAAGGAGAGGGTGAGATTCCATACCAGCCTGAGGAGCCGGTCCAGCCTGCACCAGCCAGACCGATGCGGGACTTGCACAACCCCGGATCGACACTTACGCACCGGGGGATCGTACTTTCAGCGATTCTGGGGGACTTCAAGTTCCCCCCTCAAACGATTCAGCTTCTTCCCCGTTTCCATGGGCTCATGACTGAGGAGCCACATCTTCATCTCCAGGATTTTGAGATGATCTGCAGCACTGTCTACGATCGACAGGTGGACGAGGACACTAGCAGATGATTGATTTTCCATTCTCCCTCGTAGACAGAGCAGCCAACTGGCTGAAGCATCTAGGGAGATTTGTTACCACCTGGGAGCAGCTCCGCACCGAGTACTTGAACAAGTACTATACACTCGGTCGGACGAATGCAGCAAGGGCCTTGATCAACAACTTCTCCATGCTCCCTAATGAGCAATTCCACGAGGCATGGGAGGAGTTCCGAGAGCTTACAGATAGATGCTCGCACCATGACATCTCGATGTCGAACCTAGTTCAGAGCTTCTTTTGCGGACTTACACCCGAGATGTAGGGGTTGGTGAATGCATCCTATGGAGGATCGTATTTCACCAAGGACGAGGATCAGGTATGGGCTATCTATGAGGAGATGGCCGAGAACTATACCGTGATGTCCCAGACCCGACTCTACACTCAGGGGAGACCCCAGCCACAGGCCATGTCCTATCAGAGGATAGCACGGGTCGATGCCGATCCTTCTACTGCGTCAGTGGCAGCAGCACATGCAGAGTCGATAGCCACCGATATGGGCATCATCAGCGAGAAGCTGGACCAGATTGAGTTGATTGAGAAGAAGCAGTGCCAGGGCATGACGCAGATCGATCAGATGGCACCGACGCTGAGTGACCTGAAGACAAAAATGATGTGTCTCCAGGAGGCACAAATGACTTCTCAACCCCGTCTCAGGTCACGATCAGACACCGGCAGCAGCAGCAGTTCGGCCCTGCCCTCCGCTCAGTATTGATAGGTCCACCATGTGCAGACGGAGCCCTACCAGCCGTAGCAGCAACAATACGTCCATTCACCACCATCTCCGGACAGCTTGATGGTGGTGTATCAACCAGACCAGCCCCTGGCAGTACTTCCCCCACCCACTTACGAGCAAGAGCCATTGATGGATGTCAACGAGATATGGTATGACCGACCCCAGCCCGGTATCCGACGAGACCATCCCGGATTCCGCTAGTCTGCCGGAGGCACCAGTTCCCAGCAGCAGCCTCCAGTTCAGGGTGGCCAGTACAACCAGCAGCGAGATCACCAGCAACAACCCCAGTTCCTAGCACACTAGCAACCGTCCCACCAGAGAGAGCAGTATGGTCCTCGTCCCTATCAGCAGGGACAGTCTTGGAGGCAGCAACAACCTCAGCAACATTATCACTCACAGTACCCTTCTCACCCTCATCCACAACAGCTGCCTCAGTTTCAGAGAGGCCACCTGTCAGGTTCTCATGGGCCGACCTATGAGAACCCCGCCTTGGATGACTTAGCCCGCCTCATGTCCGAGCAGCAGGCCACCTTCCGATGGGAGATGGACGAGTTTCGACAGGAGATGAGAGAGATTGTGAGAGGGAAGTCCACCATTCCTGCATAGATTGATCCCAATCCGAACAACCTGAAGAGGAAGTCTGAGCAGGTAGAGTTCACTGAGATTACCACTCCTAATGCTTCACTTGGTGATGTTTCTGCATACATGTTTGATGATGATTTTGTTACACTTAGGAGCGGTAGGATGCTACCAGGCAGCGCCTCATCTGAGCGACGACCTCACGCCACTCCAGGAGCGCTAGACGAGGAGGAGAGCGGTGCTGATGCCACTCATGAGCATGATGATGATGGTGGTGCTGACGCCACCATGGATGTTGATCCAGCCGACGGTACTGAAGCCATCGCTTCACCAGATGGAGGAAGTGGTAATGATGCCACCATACCAGTTGCTGAGCCTGATGCCGCGAGTCCAGATGCTGAGGGTGATGCTGAGGCCACCATTTCCAATTCTGCTAGTCCTGTTGTTTTTCATTCAGTTCATGTTCCTTAGGATACTTCTGTGAATAAAGGAAAGGGTTTGTTATTTTTAGATCCACCTGTATTGATTGATGATGTTTATGTGGATTCTGCCTTGCCTGAGCAGCCCAGACCCGATCCTAGTCCATCATCTGAGAAGGACCCAACCGTTCCCTTTCCCCAAGCACTCCGCTTGGCTAAGGGGCCTAAAAAAGAAAATCAGAAAAGTCCCACCAGCTAGAGTTCAGCCATCAGATGATGGATCGATTTCATATACAGCTGACTCTACAGGAGGCCTTGGAGGACATCCCTCTCTTTCAGAGATCACTCAGAGACATGACCACAGTTTGGAGGAAGAGGCATAACCATCAGTCAGAGATCCATGTGCTAACTCTCGCCACATGCTTTGCGATCCAGAACCGTCTGCCAACTAAGAGGCTAGATGCAGGAGCCCCATATGTCAGATGCCATTTTCAGGAGCAGAGGTTTGATCGTACTCTATTAGACAGCAGGCCTTCGATTAACCTACTTCCGACAGCCTTGCTCGACCGCTTCGAGTTAGGCCCTCTATGACAGAGCAGGACGGTCCTTCAGTTTGCTGATTGACTTGTCAAGAGGCCGAAGGGGTTGGTAAAGGACGTTGTCGTCACGATTCAGGGCCTGAAATTCCCCTGTGGACTTTGTTGTGTTGGACATGGAGATCCCTGAGTCCGTGATCGATACCTCCATCATTTTAGGATGCCCGTTCTTGGCCACTGCCAAGGTAGTGTCCGATCATGATAGCGGGAATGTATACTTTTGCATCGACGGTGAAAGTATACAAATAGAGACGATCGAGAAGACTAGAGCCAGAGATTCCACTTGCTCAGAGCCGCATTTAGATTCAGAGCAGATGATAGAGGCAGGGCGAGACATACACCAGGACTGCGATTTTGTGATTACAGATAACGAGGCAGTTTGGGCAAACCTAGCAGCACATGCCATCTGCTCACCTTCAGAGTTCGCTGTTGCACATATGCTAGTAGAGGAGAGCTTGGAGAGCGCATTCCTGGTCCAGGATACATCTCAGGCAACAGAGCCGGTTCCCTATCGTGAGGCAGATTTTTCTTGTGATACAGATACAGATCCCTCGGAGTCAGAAATTGACGGGCCGTGCACCTACCCTTTTATGATGTCGGATTGACTATTTCATTGTAGTCGGATAGATCCGCGTCGATCAAAAATTAACCGCACATATCGATTAAATCGTCGAATGAATTAACACGTGGTTTTATGTTTATTTAGCCTGGGCAAGCACCAGGGTCAACTCAAGGAGGCAAAGAAACAACTCGGGATCAGATTAGAGGGATTAGATTAGGATTTTCCAAGTGATATTTTTTTGGTATTTTTTATGCAATAAAAATGCCAATTGCAATGAAGCGACTGAACTAGGTTATTAAGAAAACAATCACTTAGCCAAATTAATCTTTGATGTCAATATGATTCAAATCGATCAAGTTATATTTTTTTTATAAACCAAATCCAATAACCAGTGCAAAATGTATTTTTTTTTAAATTTTTGGATTTAAAATGCACAAATGAAAAATGCAAACTTTTTTGGGGTTTTTATACAATTTTTCGTGCAAATGATTTGCAAAAATTATGAAAAATTTACTGGAAAATAAACATGATGAAATGAAGCTACAATAGTTATAATAATTATCAAATTCTAGAAAATCGACTATTTTTTTGGAATTTTCTGACGCTATGATTTTTTTATGAATTTTTTTACTGAAAACAGAGCAACTGCGGGTATTTAATTCCTAATAAATCCATGAAGTTAAATTATCCATAGATTGATTTATCTCAAATAGATACTTAATAAGGAATCTAAGAGAGTTGAAATTTCTCAAAAATATGACTCGTGGAATTAATTAAAAATCAATTATAGAAATCGCTCTAGAATTTATTTTATGCAAACGACAACTCCTAATTGGACGAAATTTGGATAGTAATCAAAGCACACTAAAATACGTCATTCACAATTTTCACAATTTTTGGAGCAATAAATGGCTATATGCGAATTTCAGAGCTTAAATGGGCAAAATATCACTGATTTTCACTCTCTGATTTTTAATAAATAAATAGATGCTCACAATAATTCAAATAAATAGTCACAAGATAAAGATTTAGATGCTCAACAAAATGATATTTTTTATTCAATAAAACAATGCAATATGACTGTCCAAATTAATACTTAAAGGCAGGGTTGTCTTCGCAATACAGAAAATAAAAGTTCGTAAAGAAAAGTGCACATGGACCTATTTGCAATTAAACAAACTTAGAAGAATGAAATTGAAATTTTTACCAAACTAAAACAAACGCTTGGACCTTTTCTCACGCATGAACGTGGGGGGCGGCTAGGGCACACGACAGGCGGGCTGCGCGGGACAGTGGAGGCGTCGGGCGATCAGGTGGCGCGGTGGCCGAGGGACAATGTAGTTGAGTGGGGGCTGGGCGGTGCTCGCACCAGTGGGCGGCTGTGGACGACCACGTGCATGGCGGTGGCCGACCGCCAGGGGGCTGTCGGCATGGCGGAGGTGGACTGCGGTCGTCGACAGGGCCGACACGCGGTTGATGGCGGTGCTCGGGCTTAGCCGACACATGGTGGAGATGGGGCGGCTGACGACAGTGCCTGTTTTGTTTTGTTTTTTTTTGCAATTTTTTTAATTCTTTTGAATAAGATATGAAATGGTGAATGAAAAAAATGGTAGTGATGCTGATTGTGATGGTGGTAGTGTGATGATGATGGTGGTGATTGATGACTAAAATGATGGTTTGGTTTTTGTTTGATAAACAAAATAAACAAGCAACGTTAGATAGAAAAAATGAAATGACAAGGGAATGATAGAGAATTACCTATGAATTGCCGAAAGTGGAGCCACGGTATGCGGCTTCCGTTGTCGTGGCCTCGAGAAGGGTGGCAGAGTCCTTCAAAGCTAGAGTACCTTCCTGCGAGGGATGCTACGACGAAGTGGTTGAGACCACTTCGGATCTCACCGTGGTCGGAGGTCGTCGCTCGATGGTGATTCTCGGTAGCTGTAACCTACAAATAGCCAGAGCTCTCTCTCTCTCTTTTCTCTCGAAAATGGCGGATGAAGAACAATGGAGGAGGGGAGGTGAATATAAAGAGGAGGAAAGGGAAGTTGGAGAAGGAGTGGAGAAGATGGAGGGACGGTGGAGGAAATGGTGACTTGGAGTGGGGAGTAAGAAAAGAAGAGGTAAAAGGGGAATAAATAATAATAATATAATAATATAATATAAGTAAAATAAGTAGGCTACTAAAAATAACAATAATTAATATAATAATAATAAAATAATAAAATCTGAAAATAATAATAATAAAAAAAAATAAATCCGAAAATAAAAAATTAGGGTGACATGTGGCGGCTCCAAGAGCTGCCACATGTCGCTCGTAGAAAATTCAAAAATTAAATGTAAGGAAAATAAAAAAGAAATAACAAAAGGGATTAAATCAAAAAGTGGTCAACACAAAATTTACTCGTCTCGACGAGATCTACAACTTTCATGAAGGATCGAAAATCAAAGGAAGTGATCTGTACAAAAATGTATTTTTGGGTTGTACCTTATAGATATAAAATACCGCATTTTATCTTTTGTAATTTTTTGTCATTTTTCAATAAGAGAAATATAAAAATAAAAATAGAGAAAATATGAGAAGAATATTTACTACTTAGTCTATTTTTTTGGATTTTTAATAATTAATAAAATAAAAGGATAAAATACATGGGTAAAATGGTCAATATGTACAATATACAAAAGGGGCCCAAAACCCAAGTTTTGCACACGAGCTCCGATTTTAATGAAATTGGTCTTGTTTTGAGGTCTTTGAATATATATTACTTTAAAAGTGAGTAGACCTAATTCGGAGGCTGTATGAGAGAGATATGTGCATTTTAAGGCTCCTAGCTTCAAACTTGGGTTGGGGTTTTATTGGTCAATTTTACTAGTTAGTATTTTTTTGATATTTTTCTTTAATTAGTGTTAGTAATATATACACTATAGAGTTGGTTTTATTGGATTCGGAGTTAGTATAAAATATACACAAATAGGGTATTTTAGCTAATATACAGGTGAATATTTTACAGATGAATTTGGTTTCTTATTTATGCAATATGAATGCTAAAATGCAGATGTCATCAATGCATGCATTAATGCTAATTATGCAATATAAGTGGAAATATGCAGCTAATTACTCGGGAACAAAGCTCTATTTTCAACTTTTAGAGTCATGAATCACGATTCATCACTCCCCTATACGTAAACCTTGCTCGTCCCCGGGCAACTAAAATGAAATGCAAGAGTGAAATGATTTTGGGTTCCATACCAAGGTCATGAACAAAAGTTGAAAATGGAGCTTGACTCGACCTTTAGATTAATTGTGTGGCGGAACCTCATTGGAATCTGAACTTACCTAACAGACTTCAAGTTCCACAAGTCTTCTATTCAAGACTCCTCAATAGTCAGGTCAGAACAAATCCTCATACGCAAATTTCTGATGACTATGATTCTCACTTGTACCGTGTAAGTGAAATGTAACTCTCCACATCAGAAATGACTCAGAAACAGCCTCCTCTAACAAGGTAACTCAAATAACCCGGTCCAGTAACTCTTTCCTCGAGGAGCGGGGCATTCCCTTCTAAGTTCAAGTGCGACCAGCTCAAGAGGAGGGGTAGAGAAAAGAATGGACGGTAGCCAGTGTAGCTACCTATCCCAGGATGCCTGACCAGTGTAGCCAAGTCATCCAGCTGCAGACTTCTTGCTAATATACATACTTCGACAGGTATTTCATTTTCACTTGGACCTGTCTGATTTTTTTGGAGTTTTTGCATTTTTTCTCTTTTTTTCTTTTTTTTGAACTATATACAAGGTGCATCATGTACATCAGGAGTTTTTCCTCTTGAGCCAGTAGACTATCCCTCTTTTGAAGCATTATTGCAACCCACAACATCCCGTCCTTAGATGTCAACACCACCAAACTAGGTTGAGATGCACTACCCTCCCTAGAGGAGGACTGATGTTTCCACCCGTGTGCTACTCCAAGCTAAAGGATTCTACCTCCTCACCACCTCATCAATGAAGAGCTACGTGCATTGTGCTTGTCCAAGTTAGGTCATTATCTAAAAGAATCATGCATGTGCACGAGATATTCTACTTAGACTAATCAAGATGACATGTGAACATAGACTTGCGGACTCAAAGAATTAAGTCACTTGACCTGAGAAATCTTAACTCCAGTTCCTATAAGGTTCCTCTGAAATTAGGTGGATTAAGGTCAAATCAGTTCCATCCTCAATATCTACTCATAACTTGGTTCAGAACCCACTAGCTTTTCACTTTGCATATGCAGGATATGCAGATGAGATGCAGATGACATGCTATGTAGATGAATGTAAATGCAAGACTCTTTTTCTTTTTTTTTCTTTTTTTGAATGCAAGGATGATATGCAAGTGTAAATAAGAAGCCTATTTTCTTTTGATTTTTCTTTTTTTGTGTTTTTGTGTTTTTTTGTTTTTTTTTCAAAAAATTAGTATACCTCCTATGTTACAACAATTTACAAGAGTTTATAAGTATTATACAAATTATACAAGCGTTATACAATATACAAGTATACAATTTTTTTTTACAAATTTTACAAGAGTTTTACAAGTATTATACAAGTATACAAATTTTTTTTTCAATTTTTGCCCACTCGTATATATTACGAAATATATGCAAAAATACGCGAAAGTACGCGAAAGTACGAGCTATGGGTAAAGTATATATGAAATATATACACGCCCCCCTATACTTAGCGTGTGCTATGTCCTCAGAGCACAAAAAGCGAGGAAAAAGACATAGCTCGTGCTAAGCGTAGGAGATCTAAAATAACAAAAATGTATAGAAGATGCTCCGCCCCCCTATACTTAGGCTCTGGCAGCCTAAGTGTAGAAGAAGATAAAAAATGGGACGAGCGAGGGTAAGAGGGGAAATGGAGGAGTATATACACGACGGGCATCGGTCCCCCTATACTTAGGCTCTGGTCAGCCTAAGTATAGGACAGGAGTGAGTGCGAGAACCGATGAGATATAGAGAATATACAACGAATGGTGAAGAGACTCGGGTCACTCTTCCCCCTATACTTAGGATCTGATCATCCGAAGTATAGCCATAAAATGAAATGATATGGAGCCGGGGCGAGTGATTCGAATCACTAGGGAGGGAGGGAAAATATATACAAGGAGAATTGAGAATATACATGGATCAAGAAGGTTTGTGACGAACCTTCTTGCGGGATCGAGGAGGTGGATAATATACATATGTGTTGCTGTCAGAATCATCCTCAGATGAATAATAGTGAGGTGTAGGGATCGTCCAACGAGGGTCGACACACGGCTGCTTGCTTAGATAAGGATTGAGAACAACCGAACTGAGATCACTCATTTAAATCACCTTATCCGGACCAGATGAGGACTCTTCCAAAAATTCCTTCTCTGGTGTGTTGAAGGAAACTTTCTTAGTCGGTTTTCTAGAACCTGAATCACTGAGAGGGAGATGAGAGCGACACGCCTTGAGAGGTTCGGGGGAACATCTCGAGGAATCAATTCTCGACTTCCTCTCACTAGATAACCGACTAGAAGAGGGAGCAACCGTGTTTATATGTGGAGTCAATTTAATCTTGGTTGTTTCCTTTGAAGGTCCACGATGTGGTGCGGTGCTGACCATGGGTTCCTCATCAGACGAGTCACCATATAGATTAGCATATTCCTGAAGGGTCAGCACATGTCTCGAGAAGGTGCCAGTGATCTCAGTTGGCTTGACATTATTGGGCTCTTATGTCGGATCATCAAAATGGTCAAGACAATCAGCAAAAATCATGTCCGACTCAATGTCAGCTTCTGGTCGTGAGTCCTCCTTAGAAGCTGTCACAGTGGTGGTGCAAGCAGTTGATGAAGTGGAGGTGTGGGGAGTCTCTGATCCAACGGTCGTCCGGACAGTTGATCTCTCAAGTGTAGCAGAGAGGTAAGACTCATCTTCCTCTCGATGGTCACGACTGTCAGTGGATGTGTGGGTTACTTTAAAGTAAAGTTAATCAAAGAATGGATGAGGTCGAAGCGCTCCCAATGCTGTAAAATCGATTTTCCGAGTCTCGCAATCTATAGTCGCCTTAGCCAAGGCTAAGAATGGCTTCCCAAGAATAATCGGAGACTGGGTAAACTCTCCTCGGTGCTCAATGTCAATGATCGTGAAGTCCACCTGGAGTAGAGCACCTTGGAAAGTAACGATGACTGAATATTTCCTCTCGGCCGTTTGATGGATCGATCAGCCAGCTGAACAATCTCTCTCGACTTCCTAAGTGGCCTGAGTTTGAGCTTGTCAAACACATAGGTCGGGAGGATATTTATCGGTGAGTCATCATCGATTCTTTCATGGGTAAAGATAGTATCTTTGATTTCACATTCAACTCGGGGAAACCGCTTCACTCTGCGGCTCTTGGTCTTTCTCCCCATCACCAAGGAGGTGGCCATAGACACTATGTGTCTTTCAGTCCTTGTCCTCTTATTGCCCGACCTCTTGGGCATCAATTTACTTCTCACAAATCGTTTGAGGTCGGGAAAGTGATCTATGTCCTTTATAAAGGGAAGTTTGAAAATCAATTCTTCATTGAGTACTTCCCTTAGGGCAGGATCCAATTTTTTTAGGTCTTTTTCATTTTCAATTTTTATGTGATTTTTTTTCAATTTTTTTGGTGTTTTGGATAGATGAATTATCAGACTCAAGATTGGAAGGCAAGGGGTTAGTAGAAGAGGGAGATAGAGTGGACTCCAACTGTACAGAAGATGTGGGTCCCCTAATGCTTGCTTGGTTTTCAATATCAGATGTACTTACATCTTTTTCCACTTTCATTTTCAAGCTGGAAGAAATTGAGTTCAATATTTCCATGACATCTCTCAAGTTGTTACCTAATGATTCATTTTTCTTAATAAGTCTGGAAATGTCATCCTCCACAAAATTCCCATAACAATTCATGGGAGAGTTCTGCTCAAGTGGAGGATACTGCTGAGATATTGGGGTCTCATACTCAACATACCTAGACTCTGGCATGTAATGTTGGGCCGAGTATGGACCATCTAGATGGCAAATATTGGTCGGAGCCTCATATGATGAAACGAGGACTGATAAGTCTAGCTCATGAGTCCAATCTTGTGAATGTATAGGCTCTCCGAATGAAGGCTGCTTAATGAAAGCTTGATCACTAAAGTCAATCAAGTCTGGGAAATCATGATGTTCAGCCCTCTCTATTCGGGTTGTTCGATCGATCATGTTATGCCCTAAGGTCAAGTCGGGATCCGTATATGTAAATTGTTGTCTGGTCCCTACTTGAGGTGAGAATGAAGTATGTGGGGGCATATAATTTTTCCAATCATCTATCTCAACAGTGGCTTGCTCTTCATTCGATTCTTTGATTCCTGCAAGCTCTCGAGAGTAAGGACAATCAGCCCAAGGTGGAAGTGGATCCGGAGAGTTAGAATATGGAGTAGGGGAGAAATGCGAAGAAGTGGAGAAGTCAGTCGGAGTTCTGACTTCATAATCGGGTTGAGGTGGAGCCGACCATGGGTAAGGGTCTCCCGTGGGTGGCAGAGGATACATGGAAGAATGAGAAGGCGAAGATGAACAGTATATGGTCGAGGAGGATTGACCAGAGGTCACAGGGTATGGGGACCAATATCCCGACATCTTGAAGAGTAAGCAGGTTAAAGTAGAAAATATGCAATTACACAGGATAACACACACAGACAGACACAAAAACAAACGCAAGAGCAAACCCCGATTTCACACTCAACACGGTGAAGGAACCAAAGTCGAGTCTGATTAGTCTGGTTGATTTTAAGTGTGATTGTTCAGACAAGATAACAAAGGTTACGCGGCCTATAGGAAAGTCGGCTCAAAGCCGAATGCGTCTTCCCTGTTTAACCTGTCGCCTAAGATACCGCCGGTCCTTCATTTCTTTGCTCTTATCCCAAGTTGATGGATTCAAAGACCTGCCCCTATCTACCTGCAAGCAGGCGGAGGCTGACAAGGCCGGAACTTCACCCCGGGGGGTTACTGGAAACTTGTCACAAAGTACCGCAATTTCGCCCCTATCTATCTGAGACAGGCGGATGCTACTTGGTACTAGTCAGTGAACCTTAAAAATTCAACTTGTGATTTTTGCTAGGATTAGTCGGAACGTGATATGGAAGGCGGGGATTTGGGCTCTGCCTTAAGGTGTTCACACACACTCAAGTACCCTCACTCAGCCTGAAAACAAGATCGGGGTTAATCTCCCGCAAACAGAGTTTCCGATTTTATTGATTTTTTTGGGTCAATAATGTTAGCAGTCCCGATTTTAAGTTAAGTTATCACTTGATAGTCCAATCCACAAAGCACGCCCATCGTTCAGTCCCAATTTCCGTTTAATTTAAGTTTCAAAAATAGAGTGGGAAATCAAGAAAAGCCGATGCACAAAAAACGATGATGCGTATGCTGAGTGAAGAATACTTACAGTGATCCCTTCGCTTTTTATGCAAGATGCAAAACAGAATTGAAATCTTTTATATACTAAATGAAATACAGACGATAAAATCCGCTCCTAGACAGGCAGTTCTATTAGCGAGTGAAGCATAGGTTTGATTTGACTAGATCTGCGGTCTAAGTGCGTCTTTTAAGTGCAATGTGTGGTCCTAAAGAATTACGAGTACAAACAAATCCTAGAGTGGCTTGAGGAGCCGCTAGTGCAAGCCTAGTCTAAAATTCAATCCACACAGCACACAGGGACACGGTTCCACTATGTTTACACGTGCAAGAACCCAAACAGGAACCGCTGATCTTTCTGGCGTCTCAACAACCGACTTGATCCACAAATCGTCGGCCTCCGATGCACTTCGAGATGTGTCGACTTCAAGAAAGTCACTCCAAGTCCACCGGGCCCTCGCACAAAAAGATAAAAATGTCAGTAAGAGAGAGAGAGAGAGTGAATAAATAGAAAAATAATTTGAAAAAATGGAATAATTACAAGGTGGTTCGGGGATCAGACGACCCGATTGACTGGAAAATGTAAATCTAAATTTCTAAAGTGATCCTAAGCCGTTTGCCTCCCCGGCAACGACGCCATTTGACGAGCCATGGACCCACCCTTTTATGATGTCAGATTGACTATTTCGTTGCAGTCGAATAGATCCGCGTCGATCAAAAATTAACCGCACAGATCGATTAAATCGTCGAATGAATTAACGCACGGTTTTATGTTTATTTAGCCTGGGCAAGCCCCGGGGTCGACTCAAGGAGGCAACAGAACAACTCGGGATCAGATTAGAGGGATTAGATTGCAGTTTTTCAAATGATATTTTTTTGGTATTTTTTATGCAATAAAAATGCCAATTGCAATGAAGCGACTGGACTAGGTTATTAAGAAAATGATCACTTAGCCAAATTAAACTTTGATGTCAAAATGATTCAAATCGATCAAGTTATATTTTTCGTAAAACCCAATCCAATAACCAGCGCAAAATGTATTTTTTTTTATAATTTTTGGATTTAAAATGCACAAATGAAAAATGCAAATTTTTTTGGGGGTTTTATACAATTTTTCATGCAAATGATATGCAAAAATTATGAAACGTTAGTGGAAAATAAACATGATGAAATGAAGCCACACTAATTTTTTTGGAAGTTTCTGACACTTTATGATTTTTATGAATTTTTTACCGAAAACAGAGCAACTGCATGTATTTAATTCCTAATAAATCCATAAAGTTAAATTATCTAGAGATTGATTTATCTCAAATAGATACTTTAATAAGGAATCTAAGAGAGTTGAAATTTCTCAAAAATATGATTCCTGTATTAATTAAAAATCAATTACAGAAATCACTTTAGAATTTATTTTATGCAAACGATAACTCCTAATTGGACGAAATTTGGATAGTAATCAAAGCACACTAAAATACATCATTCACAATTTTTTCACAATTTTTTGAGCAATAAATGGCTACATGCGAATTTCAGAGCTTAAATGGGTAAAATATCACTAATTTTCACTCTCTGATTTTTAATAAATAAATAGATGCTCACAAAAATTCAAATAAATATTCACAAGATAAAGATTTAGATGCTCAACAAAATGCTATTTTTTATTGAATAAAACAATGCAATATGACTGTCCAAATTAATACTTAAAGACAGGGTTGTCTTCGCAATACAGAAAAAAAAGTTCATAAAGAAAAAGTGCACAGGGACCTATTTGCAATTAAATAAACTTAGAAGAATGAAATTGAAATTTTTACCAAACTAAAAAAAACATTTGGACCTTTTCTCACGCATGAACGTGGGGGGCAGCTAGGGCACGCGAGAGGCAGTCCGCACGACACGGCAGAGGCGTCGGGCGATCGGGTGGCGCGGTGGCCGGGGGACAGTGTAGTGGAGTGGGGGCTGGGCGGTGCTCGCACCAGCGGGCGGCTGTGGACGGCCGCGTGCACGGCGGTGGCCGGCCGCCAGGGGGCTAACGACGTGTTGGAGGTGGACTGCGATCGTTGACGGGGCCGGTGTACGGTTGATGGCGGTGATCGGGCTTAGACGACACACGGTGGAGATGGGGCGGCTGACGACAGTGCCTGTTTTGTTTTGTTTTTTTTTGCAAATTTTTTTGTAATTCTTTTGAATAAGTTTTGAAATGGTGAATGAAAAAAATGGTAGTGATGCTGATTGTGATGGTGGTGGTTTGATGATGAGGGTGGTGATTGATGACTAAAATGATGGTTTGGTTTTTGTTTGATAAACAAAATAAACAAACAACGTTAGATAGAAAAAAATGAAATGACAAGGGAATGATAGAGAATTACCTGTGAATTGCCGAAAGTGGAGCCGCGGTATGCGGCTTCCGTCGTCGTGGCCTCGAGAAGGGTGGCAGAGTCCTTCGAAGCTGGAGTTCCTTCCTGCGAGGGATGCTATGATGAAGTGGTTGAGACTACCTCGGATCTTGCCGTGGTCGGAGGTCGTCGCTCGACGGTGATTCTCGGTAGCTGTCACCTACAGATAGCCGGAGCTCTCTCTCTCTCTCTTTTCTCTCGAAAATGGCGGATGAAGAACAATGGAGGAGGGGAGGTGAATATAAAGAGGAGGAAAGGGAAGTTGGAGAAGGAGTGGAGAAGATGGAGGGATGGTGGAGGAAGAGGTGACTTGGAGTGGGGAGTAAGAAAAGAAGAGGTAAAAGGGGAATAAATAATAATAATATAATATAAGTAAAATAAGTAGGCTACTAAAAATAACAATAATTAATATAATGATAATAAAATAATAAAATCTGAAAATAATAATAATAAAAAAATAAATCCGAAAATAAAAAATTAGGGTGACATGTGGCGGCTCTAGGAGCTGTCACATGTCGCTCGTAGAAAATTCAAAAATTAAATGTAAGGAAAATAAAAAAGAAATAACAGAAGGGATTAAGGCAAAAAGTGGTCAACGCGAAATTTACTCGTCTCGACGAGATCTACAACTTTTGTGAAGGGCCGAAAATCAAAGGAAGTGATCTGTATAAAAATGTATTTTTGGGTGGTACCTTATAGATATAAAATACCGCATTTTATCTTTTGTAATTTTTGTCATTTTTCAATAAGAGAAAAATCAAAATAAAAATAGAGAAAATATGAGAAGAATATTTACTACTTAATCTATTTTTTAGATTTTTAATAATTAAGAAAATAAAAGGATAAAATACAGGGGTAAAGTGGTCAATATGTACAATATAGAAAAGGGGCCCAAAATCCAAGTTTTGCATACGAGCTCCGATTTTAATGAAATTGGTCTTGTTTTGAAGGTCTTTGAATGTATATTGCTTTAAAAGTGAGTAGACCTAATTCAGAGGCTGTGTGAGAGAGATATGTGCATTTTAAGGCTCCTAGCTTCAAACTTGGATTGGGGTTTTATTGGTCAATTTTACAAGTTAGTATTTTTTTGATATTTTTCTTTAATTAGTGTTAGTAATATATACACTATAGAGTTGGTTTTATTGGATTCAAAGTTAGTATAAAATATATACAAATAGGGTATTTTAGCTAATATACAGGTGAATATTTACAGATGAATTTGGCTTCTTATTTATGCAATATGAATGCTAAAATGCAGATGTTATCAATGCATGCATGAATGCTAATTATGCAATATAAGTGGAAATATGCAGCTAATTACTCAGAAACAAAGCTCTATTTTCAAATTTTAGAGTCATGAATCAAAGATTCATCGGATATAGACTGGGCAGAGTTTGATGATTTGATACCGTGTCTGACTTCCACAAAGCCTACAGCTAGGATGGAGCCTGATCCCGCGTAGATTAGAGAGACACCAACCGAGCAGTCTTCACCAGATTCAGAGTTTTAGTGAGAGTTCTCATTCTCCCATGTAGATTTGGTCGCATTCACTCAGACTTTTCAGAGGCCAGATCCGCCAGCACCGAGTTGTCTAGAGCTAAAGCCTTTACCATCATCGCTGAAGTATAGGTTCCTTGCAAGTGAGCATGAGATGTACCCAGTCATTATCTCAGTAGATTTGACTGGAAAGCAAGAATCCTGTCTCATGGGGGTTCTTGAAAAGAACCGCAAGCCGATTGGATGGAGCGTAGCCCATCTCCAGGGGATAAGTCCAACTCTGTGCTCCCACCATATCTATCTCGAGGAGGACACGAAGTCATCGCGTGAGTTCCAGCGGTGGCTGAACCCGAATCTTCGAGATGTTGTCATAAAGGAGATCTCGAAATGGTGGAGCGTCGATTTTATCTACCCCATCTCCGACTCCAAGTGGGTCAGTACATTGCATGTGGTTCCCAAGAAGACGGGCATCACTACAGTTGTCAATGAGTTTGGAGAGGAGATCGCTACCCGGTACCCACTTCTTGGCGGGTCTGTGTGGACTACAGACGATTGAACCAGGCCACCAAGAAGGATCATTTCCCGCTGCATTTTATTGATCAGATTATAGAGAGGCTAGCTGGGAAGAGCCATTACTGTTTCTTGGACGGGGATTCCGGATATAATCAGGTGGCCATTGCACCCGAAGACCAAGACAAAACTACCTTCACCTGTCCCTTTGGGACATATGCTTTCAGACGGATGCCCTTTGGATTGTGCAACGCTCCGGCGACATTCCAGAGGTGCATGTTGTCCATCTTTTCGGACATGACGGGGGAGTGCTTGGAGGTCTTCATGGATGACTTTTCGCTCTACGGTGACAGGTTTGATGCTTGTCTTGACTGCCTAGACCGCGTCTTCCAGCGATGCATTGAGGTTCACCTTGTGCTCTCATGGGAGAAGAGTCACTTCATGGTGACTCAAGGGATGATGCTTGGCCATATCATCTCCAACAGGGGAATGGAGGTTGATCCGGCCAAGGTGGATATCATTAGGAAACTCAGTCCACCGTCCAACTTGCAGCAGTTATGGTCTTTTCTGGGGCACGTCGGTTTCTACCGACGATTCATTCACGATTTCAGCAAGATTGCATGACCGTTGACTGATCTGTTGACGAAAGATACCGAGTTCATTGTGTATGATAAGTGTCTAGCATCATTTGAGACTCTCAAGAGTCTAGTTGTAGAGGCTCCTGTCCTTCAGCTGCCTGATTGGTCTATCCCATTCGAGATCATGATGGATGCCTCTGATTTAGCCGTAGGGCTATGCCGGGACATAGGAGGGATGGAGTCCCCTTCACTATTCACTATGCTAGTCGGACTTTGGATGTCGCTCAGCGGAACACTACACCGACACTGAGAAGGAGATGCTAGCCGTAGTATTCGCCCTAGATAAGTTCAGATCGTACATCATTAGATCTAAGGTGACCATTTACACTGATCATACCGCCATCAGGTACCTCATGGCAAAGAAATATGCCAAAGCAAGATTGACCAAATGGATCCTTCTGCTCCAGGAGTTTGACATAGAGATTAAGGATAAGCCTGGAGTCAAGAATGTGATGGCAGATCATCTCTCCAGATTGGAGTTTCTTGAGGATTCTGAGTAGATTGAGCCTATTTGTGAGACCTTCCTAGATGAGGCGATCCTTGCTATCGCCTCTCTCCCATGGTACGCTGATATTGTGAACTATCTTGTTGCCAAGAAAGTTCCACAAGATTGGCCCAGGCAGCGACTTGAGACCTTCCTCACGAAGGCCAAGTTCTACCATTGGGAGGATCCCATCCTTTATCATGAAGGAGGGGATAGCGTCTGGCGTAAGTGCATTCCCCAGGAGGAGCACCATAGCGTCCTCACTTACTGCCACAAACTTGAGGCAGGAGGACATCACTCTGGGAGGAGAATGACACAGAAAGTGCTCCAATCCGGCCTATGGCAGCCTACTCTCTTCAAGGACTCTGATGAGTTCGTGAAGAGGTGTACTGACTGTCAGTGGTTGGGCACTTGTGGACAACGTGAGATGATGCCGATGCAACCCATTCACTTCTATAAGGTTTTTGATGCATGGGGCATCGATTTCATGAGTCCATTCCCTAAGAGTCAGGGATCGAGTGCATTCTGTTGGTCGTTGATTATGTGAGTCGTTGGGTTGAGGCCATCCCCACCCGAACCGCAGATGCTATAACTGTTTGCAGATTTTTGAGGAAGAATATCATTTCACGGTTCGGGGTTCCTAGAGTTTTGATATCTGACGGGGGTCTCATTTTGTCAACGACAAGGTAAAGGCCCTTGCTAGCGAGTTCAGCATAGACCATCGAGTTCCCACACCGTATCATCCTCAGACTAATGGTCTTGCTGAAGTGTCGAACATGGAGATCAAGACTATTCTGCAGAAGGTCGTCCGCTCTGACTGAAAGGATTGGTCACAGCGTTTGGACTCGGTCTTGTGGGCATATCGGACGTCCTTCAAGACACCTTTGGGTACATCTCCCTTTTGCCTCGTTTATGGCAAGCCCTGCCATTTACCTGTTAAGCTGAGACATAGGTCACTTTGGGTAGTCACAGATATTCTTATGGATCCAGTGAGTGTATGAGATCAGAGGAGGGCAGAGTTAGCAGCCCGGGAGAAGCTTCGTGATGCAGCCTTTTCGAGCAGCCTTCAGTACAAGGAGAGAGTGAAGGAGTGGCATGATTCTCATATTAGCCACAAGTAGTTTGAGCCAGGACAACGAGTATGGTTGTTTGATGCCAGGTTGAGATTATTTCCAGTCCAAGTTGCAGAGCAAATGGAAGGGACCTATCTCGTTCGAAAGGTACACGACAACAGAAGCATCGACATATCTGAGTTGTCATCTGAGAGTACCTTTCGAGTTAACGGGCAGCGGCTCAAACCATATCTAGATCTTGAGCCGCAGGTCGTTGACGTTGCCTCTATTCACTTTCCGTGAGATGTGGTCTCTTGACTCACATCTATTGCATCTCACACCTAATTATCACTGTTCTCCCGACTTGTATAGATCCAGTTGCCCATATCACACTATTCTTCAGTCCAACACACCATTTGCATCTTTGATTATGCTATACTTAGGGTGCACTTTACCCTGAGTTTGGGGGGGGGTGTGAGACTTTTGAGTTCCTTTTTATTCTTTTCTTTCTCTGTTTTGCTGCCTATACTTAGGGATATTTTACCCTAAGTATAGGGGAGGTAGACCCTGTACATTCTTCACTCGGATTTCCATTTATGTACAGCCTGCTATACTTAGATTACTTGATCCTAAGTATAGGGGGAAACCCGAGATCTTCTCTTTCATTTCTATTCTTTCATTCGTCTTTGTATATAGCCTTCCTTTTCACTTCCCTATACTAAGCACGAGTTATGTCTTCTTCAACGCTCTTGATTCACTCTGAGGACATCGTTCGAGCTCAGTATAGGGGGGTGTCGTATATATTCATATATACTTTAACCATAACTCGTACTTTGTGTGAATGTGTTAATAAATAAAAAAATGGCTAAAAAACCCTTTAAAACCCATAAAAATAAAAATTTTTCCTATAAATAAAATTCTTTTTTGCACATACATAGCTAGTTGTACAAAATTATTTTTGTAAAAATGTTGTAAAAATCTTTTGTGTATATTTTGATATCAAAACTATGTATATAGTACAAAATTTTTGCAAAATGTTTTGAAAATAAAAGTTTGCAAAAACCTTGTGTAAATGTGTGTAAATATTTTGCAAAACTTGCATTCATGCATACATCCATGTTTTCAAAACATTTTTCAAAAATTTGCACATTTGTAAATTTTTTTAAAAATGCATCTTTGTAAATATTTGTATAGCTTTTCCTGAATCATAGTTGGCATTTAAACTATCCTAGAATTAAATTGAAAAATGGAGCTTGGTTAAGATCTTAATCCACCTAATTCTAAGAGGAACCTTATAGGGCTTAGGGTTGAGACTTTTCAGGTCCATGGTGACTTAGTTCTTTGAGTCCACTAGGCTATGATCATATGTCATCTCGATGAGCATAAGTAGAAGACTAAACAACATACACATGACTCCTTACAGACAATGGCTTTACTTGGACCAACACTTTACACCGAGCTCTCTACGGATGAGGTGGTGAGGAGGCAGTCTTCTTTGACTTGGGGTAGCATATGATGGTAGTACTTCTAGGAGGAACCTCTCTTCTACTTATAGTGAAGGAAGTGCATCTCAACTTGGTCTGGAAGTCGTGAGGTCTAACGGCAGGAGTTGTGGGTGCAATAATGCTTCAAAAGAGGGATAGTCTACTGGCTCAAGAGGAAAAACTCCTTATGTATATATGCTACACTTTGTAGATATATTGTAAATATGCACATAAAAAAATGCAAAAGGAAAGAATAACTCCAAAAAAGTGGTGGGTCTGAGAGAAAATGATAATCCCACCGGAGTATATATAGTGCAATAAAGCAAAGCTTACGTTATCCATGTTCCATCTCATGAAGCTTGCAGTATGGAGACTTAGCTACACTGGTTGAGCTCCCATGGATACATGGCTACACTGGCCATGGTCCATTCTCTTCTTCCTCCTCTTCTTGAGCCAGTTGAACTTGAACCTAAAAGGGAATACCCCGTTCCTCGAGGAAAGAGCTTCTAGAATAGGGTATTAGAGTTACCTTGTTGGGGAGAGTTGTCACTTTGCTACTTCCGTTGGGGAGAGCTGTACCACACTTACACAGTACAAGAAAAGATACATGGTCTTCAGGGATTGTGTATGTAGACTTGTTCTGATCTAGATTGTTGAGGAGTCTTGACTATAGATTAGTGGAACTTAGAGGCTGTTAAGTTTTAAACCTAAGTCCAAATAAGGTTCCGACACATTAATAATCCAAAGATCTGACTAAGCTCCATACTTCAATTTAATGAAGACAAGTTTAATAATCAACATTGATTTCTTTTTCTTTCCCTTCTTTTTCTTTTTCTTTTCTTTTTCACTTCTTTTTCAAATAAGTGTTTTCTAAGGGACTAGCAAAAGTAAAGTATAGGGGGGTGATGAATCCTCATTCATCACTCTTTATTCTTTTATTTTAGCTAAAAATCTTTGCAAAACACCATGTATATGTTTGTAAATACAATAAATTATCAAAATGCATGATTTTTGTAAATATCAATTTTTAGCATGTTTTGTGCAAAAATAAAAGAAAAAAGAAATAAAGAAAAAGAGGGAAATATTTAGAATTAATATTGAGTGATATGAACCCAAGAGAGGGCCCAATATGGGCCTGATCGTCAAATAAACAAGTAGAGAGAGATAGGACCATTCACCATATATCCCTCCTTCATGTGTATACTTTATTTTATTAAAAATAAAACAAAAATAAAAATGAGTTTTTATTAATTTGTATATATTTCTAAAAGTAAAATAAAAATTAGAAAAATAGAATAAAAACAAAAAGAAATAATTTCTCTTTCTATATTGTATACCATGTATATAGATATAATAAATCTATTTATTTCACTTTTGTTAATATTTGATAAAGATAAAATAAAAATTATTTTATATCCCAAATTTTATGTTGTAAATAAATAAAATATAAAATTAGGATAATTATACAAAAATAAGAAATAAAAAATAAAAATATAAAATACATAGGTATTTTATAACTATATATAATATTATATTATGTATATACATAATTTATTTTCGAAAAAATAAATACAAATCACTAAAAAATACTTTGAAAAAAAATAAACATTTTTTATTTTGTAAATATTGTGAAATAAAATCATTTGCTAATTTTAATTTAATTTACAAATAATTTCCAAATGCTGAATTCTGATTGGTCCACGGGGGAACGTTGACCCCTGGTCAACTCCCCCCCGGACCACATTGCACCTGGATCTTTGCGCCTACCCGATTTCTCCAAATATTCGTGCCACGATCCGATCACCATCCTTCCAAACCCCAGGCTCCGATTGTCGAGCAAACATCCGCGATTCACGCCCGATCTTTCCCTTAGGGGTCTGATCCTCGGAGTGCACACCCGATCTCCATCTTTCTCAGACCCCTGCTCGTATAAAGCCTGAGCCCAGCCGCAATTTCATTGATTTTTGGCCATCGTCTTTGACTCCCAGGACCTTCATTCCCTTGCCTTGAGTGACAGTGAGCTTTAGGGAGTGTTGCAGTGAGGAACGAGGCGCCCTAGCCCTAGATCCGGCGACCCACATCGCCGCTCTCCGCCACCGGCGAGATCGAGCCTCTGGAGGCATCAATCCATTGAGGCAAGGATCCTAGGAGGAAGCTGACCTCCAGCACAGACGTTTGCACCCATCAGGTACCTTCGTTAGCCCTTAGCTTCGCTTAATTTTCGATCTTTCCATTTCTGACCATCGACCTTCACCTATCTTTTCACCGCATTCTGATCAACCATTCGACCATCCGACCACACGTTCACCTTCGCGAGACCTCTTTCCGCGTTCTCCGCCCCTTCTCTCCCCCTAGTTCACCCAGGAATAGGGACTTAGATTCTCCTCCACCACCGCTCATCGGAGAACCACGCTCCGCCTCCCCCGATCACCCACTTCGCCCATAACCGGGTCGAGGAAGTTTGCCCTCGACCCAACATTCTTCCTGTGCAGGTACGAAGGCATATGGACCTCATCTGGAGGTCTTAACACTGAAGCACATCGCTCTAGGTATTCCTCATCGCCGGGGGCCCTCCAGGTCCTCCCGGCCCCATCGGAGCAACCCATCAGCTGCGGAACGTCATCAGCCATCTCTTCCACATTCTAGCAGCATCGGAGGACGTCCTGAGCGCGCGTATTGGATGGGTGAAGTTTGCTGGCGACCAGTTCTTCGAGGACCCTCCGTAGCCGTTCAATCGAGTCTCTTCTCCAGGTCTTATCTCCACCATCGATTCGCGAGGGTCTCTCAGCCGTCCGATCCATCTGCGGATTAGATCTGAGGCATTGATCATCGAAGGGGTATCCAATCACCACGACCGTCCGATCTGATAAAGACCGCTTTCTGCCGTTGGATCTTAATAATAAGGGTAAACTTCACTTAGGCCCTTCCTACTTTAGTTTTTAGCATTTAGTCCTGTAAATATTTTACGTAGTTGTTTTTAATTTGGAATAATTGCACTTTGGACCTCAGACTTCCAGAATTTGCATTTTAGTCCCTTTGTATGTGAAGCACGTGCATCGACACGTGACTTGTGGGTTAATTGTGTATTTTCCCTTGTACTTTATTGCTGTTATCGTTTGGAATCGTTTGGATTTTTATAAATAAGAATGACATTTATACCCCTCTGTGTCTGATTCACATGCCGCCCACGTGCAGCCGTGGGCTTTTTGCGGATTTGGCCCTATACTTGTTACACGTGTTATCAATTGGCCCCTGGAATTTAGTTTCTTTACACTTAGGTCCCTATGTGTTGTGTCCTTTTTATTGGTTGAATAAATAACAAATTAACTCCAAAAATCGTGAAATTTGGATACGTGGCTCCTGCCATTGTGTAAAAATTTCATTATTTTTTTGGGACAATTTTGTTTAGATTTTCTATTTTTAAAAATTCAAAAACCTTCATTTTTGCTACTGTTTCAATTTAAAAATCAACTAAAAATATTAAAAACTCTCCAAAAAATCTAAAAAAATTGTTGTTTGCTTGTTTTTGTGTATTTTTTATTGTATCCAAATTTTGTTGTATTTGGACTTATAAAAATCCTAAAAATTGAAAAACCCTAAAAACCTTATAAAAATCTTTAAAAATTCTAAAAAATTCAAAAAAAAATGCAATTTCTTCTTATGTAGTTAGGATTTTATTTGTAGTTTTTCATAAAATTGTCTCCAGATTTTTAGAGGCTATTTTTATATTTTTAAATAGCATTTCAAATCTGGCTATACATTGATTTCCATTTTCTTCCTTGTTTTATTTTTATAAAATCGACAAAAAATCATAAAAATCTGAGAAAATTATCAAAAACACTTGAAAAAATATAAAACCCCAAAATATTTTATTATACTTTTCTGACTAGTTTTGATACATTGAATAATTCTTGAGTGCGTTCTTTTTACCTTTGTTTTATATTTTCTTTATAATTATAAAATAACAAAAAAATAAAACTCCTAATATCCACCAAAAATATTTTCTTATTTTTATTTGATTTTCTGATTACTTCATAGGCCTCGTGCCAATCCGTGCTCCTTTAGTTCGACTCTGGTCGTTATATCAGGTTAAATAAAATATCAAGACTGCTATTTGGCTTTATTGACTGATTTATTGATTGGGTGGTCTTGAGTTTCTTGTTGAGTCCGACTCGAGGGGTTGAGGTTGCAACGACCCTTGATACCTATCTCCCTTAGACGCTCAGTTCTTCGGCTCATTAACATGCCCTGGAACTGCTTTTTCTCGATGATCTTGATGCGGTCCAGCTTCTTGCTTATAATCCCCATACCAGCGACCGACGACTCTGCTTGTGCTACGGCTGCTGATGATGTAGAAGGACCTGCATCGACCCGTGCTATCCTCTGATAGGATACGGCCTGTGGTGTGGGCTTCTCCTGTGTATAGAGGTGGGTCTGGGACATAACTCTGTGATTCTCTATCATCTCCTCATAGATGTCTCAAACCTGATCCTCATCCTTGGCGAAATAGGAACCCCCACAGGATGCGTTCACTAGCCCCTGCAACTCTGGTGTAAACCTGCAGAAGAAACTCTAGACAAGGTTGTTCTTGGATATGTCGTGATGGGGACACCAGTCAATGAGCTCTCTGAATCTGTCGCATGCCTCGTGGAAATGCTCGTTGGGAAGAATGGAGAAGTTGTTGATCATGGCTCTGGCTGCATTCATCTGGCCTAGTGGATAGTACTTATTCAAGTACTTATTTCGGAGATGTTCCCAAGATGTGACGTATTTCCTTAGGTACATTAGCCAATAGACTGCTCTGTCTCCGAAGAAAAATGGAAACGCCATCATCTTGATGGTATCCTCGTCCACGAGTCGATCATGGATCGTGCTGCAGATCATCTCAAACTCCTGGAGATGGAGGTGCGGCTCCTCGGTGGCAAGCCTGTGGAATCGGGGGTAGTAGCTAGATGGTCTGAGGTGGGAGATTGAAATCTCCCAGAATGGCTGGCGGCTGAATCCATCTGTGGGTCAGAGTTGCACCGGGGTTGTGCAACTCTCTCATCGGACGTGCAGGTGCTGCTGGCTGTGCGGGCTCCTCAGGCTCTTCTCCCTCAAGAATGTCTCCTCCTCCACCGACTCTGCGCTGATCTCTGGATACTCGCATCTGCTCCATCTCTCGGCGTATGTCGGCCATGAAATCCCGCTGGTCTCTGATCTGATGCTGCATGGTCTCTAGGGAGGCTAAAAGGGTGTTGTTGATGGCACCCTGTTCAAGTACATATGTGTGAGTCCCGCCGGGTCCATCAGTGCGCTCCTCGCTACTGGTCATGGTCTCTGCAAAGGCAAAAGACCCAAACTCAGGTGCCGTCAAGTGATCAAATGTCTGCTGCTGTCTCTGCTCGGGCACCTCAGGACTGGTAGAAGGGTGGTCGAGGGGGAACGGGGCGGAGTCAAACTCGGGTTCGGAGAGCAAGTCTGGGCTCTTGCGAACCAACCTAGATGAGTGGACTAGAGTGCTCGAAAGAGGTGCAAAAAAGGATGCCTAAGGGACCTCCAGCCCATCATTGTGATATAGCGAGTAAAGGCAGATGAGATCTGGAAAACACACAAGATCGGGCAAACAAACCCCCAATTCACCTACTCATGCAGAGCTGATGACCGTAAAGGTTTGGTCTTTTAACTTTTCAAATTTTATTTAGGTGATCAAGCAGTCTTTCAGAGCGATTAAGCGAGCTGTTACGGATCCAACACTCCCAGGAGACTGTCCTGATCCCAAGGCTAGATCTTTCCCAGCCAGTACAAGTTGCGGGCCGTTTACCGGCTACCCGATCGACTCGCTCTGTTAAGGATATCGCAGCCTGCTTTATCGGAAACCGGAGCGATCCTCACTGGAGAACGGCTAACCCGCAATCAATAGTCTGAGGAGAGGTCAGATATGGATCTAGCCTAGTGTGCGGGTCACTCTCTCGCTCATCTAAACCAGACAATGAAGGAATTGCTCTCCAAAGACATGTTTTTAAATCAGGTGTCTTTTAAGGTCAAGTGTGTTTAGCAGTCCCAAATTTATAGTTTTTCTTTTTTAGGTATTTTTCAAGCAAACAACGCATAACAAATTTTCTGATTCTCCTGATTATTTTAAGTACAAAAATGGGGGGGGGGGGAAGTCAAAAAGCTAATGCACGATCAAACACTATGATGCATGCAGAGTAAGAAATGTGA